>VCAZ01000126.1:852500-1280000 GCA_005784505.1 Bagarius yarrelli
AAACATTCCTGCTTACAAAACCTGATCAAAAAAATCCCTACCTGGCTGAGAGGGTGATGATGACATCATTGACCTCGATTCGTAGTGTGTTGAGGACGTTATCGATGACTGGCTTACTAACCTGTACACCCACCCACACACACACACACACCACACACACACACGGACCAGTATTAAAGCAATCACTCCCCCAGATATACACAATTCTTTACCCCCCCCCCCACGTCATAGGCAGTATCACAGTTTCAAGACTCCCACCATTTTCTTTCATTAAACACACACTGTTAACTCTATAATCAATGTTAATATATGTGAGTCAAATCTGATCCACAACAGCCTCCAGGTACATAAAGTTCTACATTGAAGCAAAAGAAAAATAATATAAAACATTTTGTGTCATTTGTGTCACTTTAATAAAATTTCAGACAAAAAAATTTATTGCTTAAATGTTTAAATGGTTCTCTGGTTTCCTCCCACAGTCCAAAAACATGTATGTTAGATTGATTAGTGATTCTAAATTGCCCATAGGAGTGAGTGTGAGTGTGTGTGTGGCCCTGTAATGGACTGGTGACCTGTCCAGGGTGTCCCCGTCCTGTCTTATGCCCCTTTAAAGACGGCTGGGATAGACTCCAGCAGATCCCTGTGACCCCGAATTAGGGATAAAGCGACTATAGAAGATGAATGAATAAATTTCTAAAAGGATCTGAAATGTGAATTGTACCTTCATCCCACTTAACGGAAGAGTATTTTTCATCCTGTATTTGCCATCCTGCTGAGGGTAAGTATACAGGATCATGTCGTTCATCTGCAACACACACACACACACACACACACACACACACGAAATAAGTTTTATAATTAAAGACTTTTGCAGCGCCCACAAGAGGGCGGTGTTCCCTTCTTTTTTCTCGCACATTGTAAAACTGTTTTCTATTCCTAGGTTCACATACTGTACACAATCGCTCCTATTAGCTTGACTTGACAATTACATTATAATTGTGGGAACCATACTTACATCTCTCTCTCTCTCTCTCTCTCTCTCTCTCTCTCTCTCTCTCTTACACACACACACACACACAAACACACTTCTTTAACTCGCTTATTGTGTTTTACTCGACAAATTTAGCATCCAACAAAAGCCATGACATCACCAGGACACACAACGTGCAGTCTCAAAGACAGCATCCAGGAATTCTGCTCCGGCGATTCAGAGAAAGAAACCTGGGCGGAGGCTATAAACAGCCATGACAAAACAGCAATAAAAACAGCAGACGCAACACCCATCAGGAGTTTGCAGCTTCACGGCCTATTCTCTCTCTCCCACGATCACAAGATCATTAAGAGACCGAGCTGCTCAGACGGATTACGACAGATAATAATGGAGGTGTTTTAGGTTCTATGGTGTCCATTTTCAGCAGTGAATGACTTGATCATGTGATACTTTACAGTAGTGGGTAATATGAAGCTCATATGAAAGTGGAAACTGTTTCGGTTTAATTTTTTTTAACTGGAAATAAAAAACCCCCCAAATGTTTTTATCTTTGAAGTAAATGATGATATAAAACACATTTCTTCTCTCACACTTGCCACATGCACGACCAACAGCGTCCTGACTTATTTTATATCAAACTAGCGGCCAGAAAATAATAATTTATTTGTTTGCGCTGATTGACCCGTTAGTAGATTTTAGTTTTGGTTTAAAGAGTTAAATAACAGCTGTAATTGTTGGACAAATAAAACATCATTAGGACATGCTGTTATTGGACAATTTCTTGGTTGGAACATTAATTTGCTACATGGCAACCGCAAAAGTGTTGTGTTGCTTAAAGTACATCATATTGATCAACGCAATAAAAACTGCAGATTAAAAACAGTCCCAAAAGGTCACTTTCGGATGCTTTGCCATGTTAGAAGTAAAGTTTCTACACATTTATATAACGTAAATACGAACACTGGCCGATTTTTATTGCACTGTCATTGCAATGACCTCTAAGTTAAAAGAAATAAATGTTTCTAGAGCTTTGACAATTGATGGATTTCATCTGTGTGGAATAAAAATACACGTGTATGATTTGTTAGCAGGGATACGACGGCGTGCTGGTCACCGTGTGACTGATGGCTTGGTGGATTTCGTTTATTGCTCTATAAATTAAAGCTGAACTGACAATCGTGGACAAAGCCGTGATGTCACGTCTGACTCGCAGCCGGCGTTAGACGCAATCGTTAGTCAAACCCGGGCTGTGGCAAAGATCTGGGACAACATAGGGATCAAAAAGAAGACACAACAGAGTATATACACTATTCACACTATTCACACTATATACACTATTCACACTATATACACTATTCACACTATTCACACTATTTCACACTATTCACATTCACACTATATACACTTTTCACACTTTTCACACTTTATACACTATTCACACTTTATACACTATATACACCACATAGACTACACTCACAATACACTACACTATTCACACTACACTATACACTACACTATATACACTATACACACTACACACTATATACACTATTTCACACTATATACACTATATACACTATTCACACTATATACACTACATACACTAATCACACTATATACACTATTCACACTATATACACTATTCACACTATTCACACTTTACACACTATTCACTACATACCTATTCACACTATTACACTACACTATTCACACTTATACACACTATTCACACTATTCACACACTATATACACACTATTATATTCACCACTATTCGAACACTATATCACACTATTTCACACTATTCACACTATATCACACTATTCACACTATATCACACTATTTATTCACTATTAACACTATTCACACTATTCACACTATATACACTATTCACACTACTTTATACACTATATACACTATTCACACTATATACACTATTCACACTATTCACACTTTATACACTATCACACTTTATACACTATAGACACTTTATACACTATATACACCACATACACTAATCACACTTTTCACACTTTATACACCACATACACTAATCACACTATTCACACTTTATACACCACATACACTAATCACACTATTCACACTATTCACACTTTATACACTATATACACCACTTACACTATTCGCACTTTATACACTATTCACACTATATACACTACATACACTAATCACACTATATACACTATTCACACTATTCACACTTTATACACTATTCACACTATTCACACTTTACACTTACACTATATACACTATTCCCACTATATACACTACATACACTAATTACACTATATACACTATTCACACTATATACACTATTCACACTATTCACACTTTATACACTATTGACACTACATACAATTTATACACTATTCCCACTATATACACTACATACACTATTTACACTATTCACACTTTATACACTATTCACACTATTCACACTTTATACACTATATACACTATTCACACTATATACACTACATACACTAATCACACTATATAAACTCTTCACACTTTATACACTATTCACACTGCCTACAATTTATACACTATTTACACTATATACACTACATACACTATTCACACTATATACACTATTCACACTATATCACCTATCATACACTATTCACACTATATACACCACATACACTATTCAGACTATATACACTATTCACACCATATACACTATACAAACTATATACACTATTCACTATAGGTCTAGTGAAGTGGATTATAAATGTCTGGATTCTGCAGTTGTAAAGTGGTTATAATAACTGAGTAAATCCATGAACTCTATGAAATCCATAATCCTCCATGCATTAATCGATTATAAAAATTACACATCCGCATTGTGGCTTCATTTATAATGAAAACCGGGGGCGGAGCTTATTTTTCGGAAGAAAGGAAGATAGAGATATTGACTCGAGACTCTATAATAAGGAAAGCGATGAGATTTACCAAAAACAGATGACGAGGCTGTCTGCTTTTACGAGAGACCTTCATGAGCGTGCCCTCTTTCACAAACACCTGGAACACACACACACACACACAAACACACACACACACAGAGCAGATGGCCGTCTAATATGAGTGTCATCATGCTTTATCAGTGAGGTGCCAATATTATAATGTATTATTTAAAAAAAAATTTAGTATAAAGAGAGAAAGTGAGCAAAACACTCACTCTTCCTGGCTGAAGCAAACTTCTCTTCCCCTTCACACTGTATTCAATGTGAACCAAACGTAGCAAGTTTTCCTGGGAAACCAAGAGGGGTGGGGGGCAGGTGGAAAGGGGGTGGAGGAGAGATAGAAAAAAAACCAACTCAGACAAACAAAATTGAGAGTCTTTAAATGCTTATGTTTGTTCTGCAAATGAGAAAGAGGACGATGGAAAGGGAAGAGCGGCTCGGAAAGGGAACAGCAGTGTAAGAGATAGAGGGATCCTCTGTGTGTGTGTGTGTGTTTAGGAATGCCTGTGTATTTTATTCTAGTCTGCATGCTACAGCACACTAAGCTCTTTGTTTCAGAACATCTGGAAGGTTTCAATGACATCATCTGTCTCCGTCATTAACAACAGTAGCATCAAGTGATTTTTGCTACAAACATTTTGCTATAGCGCTGATGCCACACACAACTTACCCCTTCTTTTAGGTTGTCGTTGGCTTGGTCTGCAACCTCGGACACCATCACCAGTGCAGCTGTGTGGGGAAAAAAACCACAACAAAGGTGTAAAAATGCCCACGACTTCCTTCATGCTCGTGTGTGTGTGCGACAGAGGAGAATGATGAGGAAATGACTGTCAAATAAAATACAATAAAAACAACCTAATATTAAAACAAAACGCTTAACGCTAACAAGCTCTGGCTAATTTCTGAGGTAAAAAAGAGAGCTGGATAAAAGATAAGTAAATCAATGCTACATAAAAGGGAAAAAAACTGTATAGAACATAAAGTATTTGGAAAAATAATAACAACAGAGTGATGTGAGTAGGTAAATCTTTTTTTCTCACACTGCACGGTGAAAGTTCTCTCCTAGCATCCCTTAGCCTGAAAAGTTGGGGTCAAAGCGCAGGGTCAGCCTAAATATGGCGCCTCCTAAGGGGTTTTAAAGGCCTTGCTCAAGGGCAGCTTGGCAGTGGTGGACCCCGATACGCCGGTAGACAACCCTTAACCATTTGATTTGAGCTCCTATTGTCCCATGTGATCGACTACCACTCTAGCAATTAAGGTATTTTTAGTCTAAAATAATCGTAAAAAACCCCAACTATTGTTAACATATTGAGCTGCGATTATAGAAAATAATCACTCCCGGCTGATCAGACGAGAGAATTCATCAGTGTTGTGTAAACATGTATAACAAATGACGTAATTCTGATTGATCAAGAGACAAGAAAAGAACAATACCTTGTGTGTCTTCGTATTCCTTCGAGTCGGGGGAGAGGTTGTTTAAGTAATCTGGAAAGAATAAAAAGCAAATCTTGGGCGCCAGATATCAAAAAAATCCCGTACAAATATGTAATAAAAAAAAGCCCCCAAACTATCTTCTTTTATCTACTGTTCTAGTTTACACCTGCATACGAGATTACAGCCGTGTTACCTGTGAGAAGCATGCGGTACTGCAGTACACGCACGATGACCTGCAGCAGCTGGTGTTTAACAGGAATCTTCACTCCTTCTAAATTCTGCTGCTGTAACACACAAAAAACACAACTCATTGCGTTTAAGACACAGATGTGCGTAGGCTACAAAGACGTCCTGTCCTGACCTTCAGACTACAACACCCAGATCACAGATACAAAACAAAACTAAGAGGGAAAAAAATCATTCCAAGGACAGTTACTGACCTTTCCTGATATACAGACTGCAAACGTCAGAGAATCTCGATAAATCTCATTCCGTTCCTCAATTATTCATTATTCACAGTAAAAAAAAGTGAGAATGAGTGAATTGCAGGCAAAAGAGAGCGGAAAAATCAATCAAGCCGTAATTGACTTAGACATGTCTTTGTTTAGGGTGATTTGGAGGAGCGTGCAGGCTCTGAGGGCGTGCTGGAGGTCAGATAACTGGCTAAAATCAGGGCTGGAAGGATTGACAGAAATTTAGAGGCAGGAGAGCAAAGCGGAATGAAATAAAGAAAGGATATGGGACGACAAGACATGAGCTGTGAATGTACGCTAATGTGTATTTGTGTTGTAGTTTAAAAGAAAAGATTTTCTGTGAGAAAGTAAAAAAAAAAAGATACAAGTTGTAATATCTTAAATAACCACGCTTTACAGCTGTAACGAGCAAAAAGGCATCTGAAACGGACAACACGTTGAACCTTGAGGGTCAACACTACTATAGCGAAGGATTGCATGTGAAAATGGGATAATGCTAGAAAATGAGCAGGAAGTCATGGCTAATGTCATTTCAACCTGGTTATGTAATTTGAGCTGCTTTTCTGCTCAGTCGTAAAAAGTGGTTATATAGGCGGAAACTAACAATTAAGCTTCACATTTTTCAACCTGGTCCTGTCTTATATTGCAGGATTACATAATCATAAAAGTTTCTTTAACCCCATTTAACATCCGAACACAATCCGTAGCTTAACATCGGCTGTAGCTTTGATCACAATAGCTAAATCCATGTTTTGTCCACATAATTAATTTCTGATGAAGACAGTATAGAGGTGAAAACATTTAATGATTTTATTCAATTCATAACCGTTGCAAATATTGATTGCTCTTGTTTTTTTAACCTGAGACAGATCCAAGGGCATTTCGCATTGACTTTTTTTTTTTTTTTTTTACACACCAAATCAATTCAATTCCATTTTTTTACAACAACAAATCAATCACAGACTTTCTATAGTTGTTTTTTTTCTTAACTTTTTTTTCCAGCACTGACCCACTGGGTGAATCATTCACTCCAAACCTGAGCGCTTTGATCAAAATAAAGCAGTAATTTACTATTCTTTTTTTTTCCTTTTGTTTATTATTTTCAGTATTTCAGTAGTAAAACACGAAGCAGGAAGAAATGTAATGCCTGGTCCTAGGGCTGTATTGTGTTAACACAGGGTGTGGTCTACCACCAGATTTATTACAAGCAAACTCGGACCAACATTATTAAAAAGATCAGAAATCTGTTCGCTAGGAAAACGTTACACACTCAATTGATTTATAGAATAATTGCCGTCATTTTGGAATAAAACTGCACATTAATTATAATGAATCTCAATTCCATCTTTATTTTCTCATTACCATGTAGCTGTACTCAACATTCCCACATTCTTTTTCCCCCCGTGCTTGAATAAAGACCTCTTTTAGATTTATTAGCTTCTCCTCCCTTTCCATGCATCATATTTATTTGCCCCTTTAATTTAGATACGAGTCACATGACCCGTGTGTCAAATAACTCTTGTCGACCTAAGAGCTAGCGCTATGATTGCAATCCAATTGACATTAGTGCTGGAGAAGTGGACTCCTCAGCCTGCCAGTGTGTGTTTCCGTGTGTGTGTTTGAGTAAGTGACTAAGTGAGGAAAGGCTGATATTTAGCACCCTTAAGCTGCGCTGGAAGAAAGCCAACCATTCAGAGGGACAGCGGCCAAATATCGGCTGGAAGATAAGCTAGACAAATCAGCGTGGCAGCGCAGGCCGAGGCGAAGTCTGCTCCCGGAGATGAGTTCATTTAAACAAGGCTGCTTTACTAATTAGCTTTTGTCCGCCAGGGTGTGTATAACGGACTGGTTGTGTCTTTATCAAACCTCTTTCACCTGTACATAATGAGAGGGTGTAATTAGCCAAATTAATCAACACACACACTCACACAAACACGATGTGTAGTTGTTTACAATGTGTAGTTGTTTACTTAATAAACGTGTAATCGTTAGCAAATGTGTAATTAGAGGGACATCATTAATCCTTAATCTGAATATATATTTTAGAAGCAAGCAATACTTAAGGGGTCTTTCTGTGTGGAGTCTGCATGTTCTCCCGGTGCTTCCGTGGGTTTACTTCGGCTTCCTCCCACAGTCTAAAAACATGGATGTTAGGTGAAGGAGTGTGAAGTACGAGTGTTTAATCACCATGAGAATAGCCTCGATGCTGGTATGGCGCTAAAAAGTATCTAAAAAAATTAATTCACTAAACGGTAGTCAGCGGCAAATGCGCTAATTTTCTCTATAGAATTTATAAGTTTCTCTTCCTGCTGTTTTGTCCAAAAGACTCGTTTTTACATTTTCTTAAGGTGGTTTGAAGTCAATTGCGTCATCAGGTCCGGCACTCCGATTGGTTCTTGGTTTGATGGTCGTTGTAGGAGAAGTCACACTACCAGAAAGTGTCTGGAATCTTCTTTTATCACAATAGATTTTAGCGTAGGGTTATAGGAATCATTTAAGATTTAAAAATTGGTCTGGATAGAGTCTAATGAAGCAGTTGAGGGTTAAGAAACATATCAGGACCTCAATTTCAATTCACTTAAAATATGTCAATGCTCTATTTATGTGTCACACACTATCATGCCATCATTTCCTGCTCAAAAATCATATCTTTAAATCTATCAATTACGAATGAGATGTGAAACTGTAACTGTTTCGACTTGGATAAAGCGCACTACTCAGATTCAGTCAAACGGATCGATTCTACATAACGAGAGCTTAACCGACCATCGGCGGTGCAACTTTGTCTACCTGCAACGAGTAAAGTAGCAAATCGGTTTTGTTAGCGAAGGTGAAGAAATCAATCGAGGAGCGGTTCGAGCTAATGGAGAGCAGAGCGAGGAAGAAGAACGCTGTAAGAATGTTCATTTAAAGAGCACCGACCTTTAGAGGCTCGCACAGCAAATCTATTGATGTCTGTGTGCTGAAAAAGCAGTTTCTCTCGATAGGATTGTCAATGGTGTGTGTGTGTGTGTGTGTGTGTGAGAAAGAGAGGAAGACTAAAGCTGAGATAAGGGAAAGGTGTCCTAATAAATAATACTAAATAATAAACTCACCTTGACGTAAACTTTGCTTTTAATTTGTCTGTCAAAAACAGCTCAAATATTATTTTAGTTATATTTTAAGTGTCTGATTAACATTTTAAGCCATTTTTTTCTGTTATTTGTAGTTATTATACATTGATGAACAATTATATACATTATATAATACCTGCACGGTCACATGGTTTATTCAACTATAAACTATCTGATTAAAGGAAAGCTAATCTAACAATCTAATCTTGATTCAAGATCCAATAAAATTCTGATTTTTGACACTGTAATTAATCTATTAAAGCTCTTTTTAATATAAATGCACTACTTTTTCCCCTGAAAATCTATTATTAAAGTCTAATGTTCAACTTATATAATAAAAACTTTTTTCATTGCTTATAGACACGACATAATAAAAAAAAAAGTCGGCAAAAAACACATGCGTTCAAGATAATAATTTCCTCTAACGTCTCTGCCCTTGTCGTTTTCTACGGTTTCATCATTTTTATGGTAGAAATAATATTCTTATTAACAGCATTACACTTTCAGATTTTGATCCCACACAGCATGACGATAAAACGCTCCACTTCCTTTAATAAACAGCGATAAATCTTACAACGATTATTGATTTATGGTGCTGAAGTCAAATGCAGATGTCGAGCTTACAATATCTGATGTCGTTTTTATGAAACTAGCTGCTGTAAAAATAATATTGAAATTTGGGATAAACTCTACACCGTTTCGCACCTTGCAAGAACGCTGACGTCGGCGTAATTCATCGCCGGTGCTGTTGTGAGCGACTATAAAGTCTCGATCATACAAAAGTGCTTGTGGATTAGATCCTTAACAAACTTGGAGGCCTTCAGCTGCCCAGAACAGTGGCTTATTTCACCATTCATCACTGTCTCTCTGTCACAGCTATAGATTGATTAAGCCTCCAGAAGAAAAAAAACGCTGAATACAGATGCTCATGAATATTAATGAGCCAGGACAGTTGGCCTCTTGTCATTGGTGATTCGAATCTCCGTTCAGACACGTGGTCAGTGAATGCACCGAATGTCGCACGACTCGCATTCGGAGAGCGCACGTGAATCAACAATACACAAACACTATATCATGCATGCCAGACGCCCAAACACACCCTCATAAATATCACTTTAGAAAACGTGTATCTGAATTATAAGCATACTGTAATGACATGTTATAATGCTCTGTTGTGTCTTATATACAGCACAATGCACAAGACAGGGTTTTAGGAGTAAAATTATTATGCTACAGTTGTGTGCTATGCTAATTTTGGTATAATGCATTATAAATAATGGGTAAAGCCAAGCGCAGTCTCTTGCAACTGTATAAAGATGATCCATGTGTCACACTGTAGAATCTCAAGGGTCATAATGTCAAACTGTACGACCATCAAGATGCATCAAAAAAGGACGCACACGAGAAGATTCGCCTGGAGTTGTACGTTATCTATCCGTAATACGTTCACTAACCCGTATTATCATGCAAAACGGTAGCTAGCGGCTAACAAAAAGCAGTGAATGTTTCCCTTTATGTTGCTCTGTTCACCGGGATTCGTTTCTACGTATTCAAATTGTCAAGCTGATTGCGTCATCGTGGTTCGGCAGTCCGACTGGTTCTTGGTTTGACGGTCGGTGTAGGAGAAGTCAAACTGCAGGAAAAAGTCTACAATTTTGGGACACTGCCAGGCTGTGGTCAAGTCCAACTAACGATAAAAAGACAACGGATTTCAGCGTAGGATTATAGGAATCTTTTACAATTTTTGATAAAATGTCTCCCAGATGAGCAAATTGTCTCCAAAATGGCACAGCGTATGTCCAGCTTATATAACTATAAAGACATACATACAGATGTCCCTATTAACACTATGATTTTGTCTATTGACTGCATTGTAACATGTTCATTTGTTATTATCCAGTACTAATAACCTTTATAGAGTTCATCGCTTTGTCTGTTATAGTTTTTCTTTCTGTATCTCTAATACCCATATTAAAGGTTTAGACCTACACTAAAATCCCACCCTGTTCTCACCTCGAAGCGTTTGACTACATCGGCGAAAGCTTTGTTCCGCCTGCAGCTGTCCTCCAGCAAAGCAATGCCGCGGTCATAACCGGCAATGTAGGTCACGAAAATCCCAAACTCCTCACGCTGTGCCAAAAAGACGTCCACCATGGTCGGGCTTTCCTCCCTTGAGACAAAAGAGAGACGTTGGATGTCTTTGCGGCAGCCGCAGAGGGTATTCAAGGACACTTCCTGTCTAAAGGATGGAACTTTGAGGGTGTATGAGAACTAATCTAATGAAGTGTAGTGACACATATTTAGGGAATAGAACTTGACAAGGACTTGTAGGTGATTTTAGAGGTGATGCCTTGATTTCTCTAAAATGTGTGAATTTATATAATAATAATAAGCCTGCTTAAGATTATACATACATGTTTTCTTATAGGGTGCCAATAATTCTGATCATACTGATTGGACAGCCATAATGAAGCAACACGGTCGGGTTTCTCACCACTGCTCTATACGCGAGTCCAGTTGTGTAAGGATGTGTGTGTGGAGCTGGTAGGCCTGAGGCAGAGTGCTGAGAATCTCGTCCATCCTCCCCTCCTCCACCACAGGCTCGCCGTCTTCTCCCACCACCTCCTCCACCGCTGACCTGAAATCCTGAACAGAAACGGAAAAATAAACGCTTATCAGAGGCGATCTTCACAGCTGGTCTGTTTTTTTGTTAGTTAAGTTTAAACAACGTAATTAGTCACTTCACTAATCGATAAATAAACGAGTTGTTTTTGTTGGTAATAATGTAACACATAAAAGATGAATAACCAATAATATAACAGCAGCTACACCCACATTAGAAAAAAACGGAATATCAGGTATAAAAGTTAATAAAACGTAACAAATAAAGCAGTGGATCCAAAGCGCAGCAGGTTTTATTGGTACCAGAGACACGGTACCAGGACGGTACCAGGACAAGCACAAACATATTATACCGTCAAAACAAATCGACCTGTACCATGAACGTAACTCAAACAAACTGGTACTCATCAGTACCGATACCTGTTCATTTTTGGGATGTGGGATTATTGGTATGGTTCTCGGGTTTCAGTTGCCATTTTCTTTCGTCCTATAAAGATTTGCTGCAGGGTCGAATGCTAAGTGCTAAGGTTTCTGCTAGCGACAAATTCTCCATGCTCATTTTGTGCTTTAATTTCAGATTTTTAAAATCAGATTATTCCTATTATAAGTAGTCGTTTTAATTAAGTATTTAATATTTTTGTGGAACAAAGTTTGCAGTCTGCCATGTACGGGTTGCCATCAGGAGCCTTTGTGAGCTGAAAGTTCTCAATGACGTCACAAGAGATATCTGTCCTTGGTATCGGAGTGTTTTTATAAAAAGGTGTCCTGCACTCATCAGTTTTACTTTTAATATAGCATTGACAAACATTATCACACACACACACACACACACACACACACAAGGTGATAAGCCCTTAAAATTCTCCAGGAGACTCAGGCATTAATCAATGAGTATCGATCCCTCCTCAGCTCTATGTCTGTCAGCGCTCTGGTAATTTACTCGCTACTACTTTTATGCGACTCCTCGTGGCTTTCAAAACATTGTCCTTCTCGGTGGTTTGACAATAAAAAGAGACAGTGTCTTTTGTTTTATGGTTAAAAAAGCAGGAGTACTTTTTTTTTAGACATTTCGGAAAAATTTTCTTCGATCTACATTGTGAGATACGGTATTGAACACAAAAATTTGGACAAAATTTCGAAGAATTAAGTACCAGATTTTTGTCTGATAGTTGACGAAAAGTGATCAGTTTTTCAGCCTGCGATGTGATGTACTATGGTGAAGACGTGTGGTTGCGACCCGGGTTCAACTCTAAATAAATAAATATAAATATTCAACTTTACTGTCATTATGCAAAGTACGTGTACAGAGCCAATGAAATGCAGTGTTTCTCGCATATCCCATCTTAGTAAGTTGGGGGTCAGAGCGCAGGGTCAGCTATGATACAGCGCCCCTGGAGCAGGAAGGGTTAAGGGTCTTGCTCAAGGATCCAACAGTGGTTGGCTTTCCGATGGTGTTTCTGGTCTTCAGATCAGCAACTCAGCACCTTAACCATTTGAGCCACCACTGCCCCAGGGTCTAAAACTAGTGTCTTTGCCTATACCCCCCTCCCCCATTTCAACTCTTTCTGTTCTTTTAATAAAGAATGTACGAATGTTCTATCGTTTAAGTGTCCTAATTTATTGGCTGATAATTCTGCTACTGGAATGATGGAGGGATGAATAATTGCTTTCATTTGTTAGAAAGTTCACATAAATTGTTAAATGCCTTAAAGCCTAGTGATATAATTAAAATCATTTTCTTTTCTCAGGCTTGACATAAACTTTTACATATATTCATATTCAGTAGGGTCCCCAAAGTCACCAGTAATGACAGGAATAAAAAAAAACAAAAAAACAACCCACTGCATCGGAGATCATAATGAAGGTGACTCCGCTCCTCATTGCGCTGAATCTCATTGCTATTCAATTCGCTAGTCGCTCTGTGATTAATGGCGTCTACATCTTATTACATTAACAATAACTGTCTATTTTTTTTTTGGACATAAATATTAATAGCTTATCAATATGAAAGCCGAGCTCTTGTTTCCAATACGCGATTGGCGGGCACTGTAAATCTACACTCATTTTAAGTGACATAGTATCTTACGCATGGAAATGAGGGTCATAGGGGTCGAAAAGATGCGCTACAAGCTACATGTAACCGTTAGCTTTCTTTAGGAGCGAACTAATAAGTTACTGTAGCGCCTATTTTATTCAAATGAGGCAATTATACCGCTGAATATAAAGTGTGGTGATTTACAGTATATCAGGACAGCAGAGCTGCTTCTGTGGGGCGCTTACATCACGTTACTCCCTGATGGGTTTCCTCTGTCTGTAATCATCGGCAACGCAGGCGTAATTAATGGGGGGAAAAAACAATGCACAAAAGTTAGGCGAAGGTCAGTGTAAGGAAGATTAAAAATATGCCAGGGTTTAAAAAAATTCCTTTAAATCTTGTTATTTATGTCTGTAGATAAAAATACACTTTTATATATATATATATATATATCTATATATATATATATATATATATATATATATATATATATATATATATATATATATATATGTTGGATTTTTTTATTTATAAATAAATAATATATATCTATTTCTGGATCAATTAGGATCAACTCTCCAAGCTGTCTCTGTGATCAGGACAAGGTAGGATCCCTTCTATTTTTTTTTTATTTTTTTTATATATAACCAGAACATTCACAACACACACACGCACACACACATAAATACACAAAGGAACAGAAGTTATTCCGCTGGCCAGAGGAGCCAAGCTAATGAAAGCCGTAACAGCTAAAACAGAGCAAAACTTTTTAAATGTCGAGTGTCAAGCTGGCACCGCTCGCTGTCTCATATGTCTAAACACACTCTCACACACACACACACACACACACACTCCGACAAAGGGCATGTGCGTAGATATCACGCAATCATACCAGTTATGGCATTTTCAAGGTGTTTTTTTTTTACTGTAAGGCAAGGAAGTCATGCTAACACTGGAGAAACACTGATAAGCATAAGCGACGTATATTAGATGGTAATCAGGATTTTATTCATCTACGCACACTGTAGAGACCAACACGGTGTGTATGCAAGGACTATATTTTGGATGTCTAAAGTATTAAAAATCACTTGTTACTTTAAAATAAAGAACTCTTTGCTTGATTTTCATCTAAAGCGATGTTTCATCATTCGTTTCTGACTCAATCTGACTAATAAATATTAATATCCGTCCGCTGGTGTTGTGTCGTCAGCTCTCTGTAATACACTTCCATTACCGTATCCGTGTACACACATTAAACTGACACGTTAACACAGATTCCGCTCATTAAAGCCAGTCATTCTTGTGTACTGTCCTCATAATCGAGGTGATGTACGTCGGCAATAAAACCCCAGGACAGTACTGTTAAATTAGCATATGTTTACACACAGACAGCACCTGCACACTAATGTAATTAACTGGCTTTTTAAAAGCCCTGGGGGGTGTAAAGGTGAACAAACTCCCAGCAGGCAATATACTCGGTATGGTATGTCACAAATGATGAAATTCTGATACAGGAAAAGAAACAAACAGTCTTACCTCTTGAAGTAACTTTAGTGCCTTTACATGTCTGTGGTTACAGTGAGAAAAAAAAAGGAAAATGATTATATACAGAGCAAAAATTCCACAACATACATAACACCTTAACACGAATAGTGATAATATCAACATAAGAATCAATCAATCAATCAATCTGCCTGTCTATCTATCTATCTATCTATCTATCTATCTATCTATCTATCTATCTATCTATCTATCTATCTATCTATCTATCTGCTGGTCTGTCCGTCTGACCATCTGTCTATACATTTTTTTCCATCCATCCATCCATCCATCCATCTGTCCATCCACAATAATAATTACAGATTGTGGTTATGAAGATCTTATGTTATGGCAATGAGGGCTGGGGCTCAGGAACCTGTTTATTCATAGGTACACTTGCGTAATTAATAAATACGAGCCAGTAATTTTTTAAGCATCCACTAGGGGCAATCTAATAAATCCTTCAGCTAAGTATCAGGCAGTCGTTAGAGCAGACCTTTCTGTCTCGCTCCTGCTCCTGAAATAATATATTATTTTCTCCAGCTCCCATCTGCAATATTCAAGTTTTGTCCTGCTCTCAGCCAAAAAAGCCCACAGGTTTACGCTTTATTCTCACTGCTTCTTCCCACTCTTGGCTGGGAGGGGTAGAGGGGTGCGAGTGATATTAGACAAACTTGGTTGGCTTATGTCCTAAAAAGTTCGTGAACCTCTGTCTTAAGTGAAGTGAGCCTGGTGTCTGTAAAAAAAAGTACAAAGCCAGGCCACTTCCATCCAAATCCTTCCCGGCCACCCTGAATACCTGTGTAAAAAAATACATCCACCTTCCCCTATGAACCAGATTAATCATCCATTTTATAAATAATAAAATAAAATTTTGTAATTGTTGACAAATTGCTGTAGGAATAAAACATCTGGGCAGCATCACAGCATCCTGTCTTTAATTACTTTGCTATAACAGCATATGTCGTCTAAATCTGTAAGTTGAGCTAACAGGTTTTCTTGTAAGGACAGCGCCAGGATGTGTATGTCAGGATGATCCTTTTTGAAAGCGTTTATGACTTTACATATGCCACATATATTCTGCTAGAATTGCCCATTAAGTTAGTAGATTTAGGCGACGAGTGTGTGATTGCGATAACACCAGGCAATTTCCTCCATCTACTAATTTACACTGCTCATTTAAACTGCTTCCTAAATGATCAAACACACACTCACTCTCTCTCTGAATCCAGTAGCTCTTTGGCTACGTAGTATGCTCTGGATCTGCCATCAATCTGCAAGACACAAAAGACAAAAAGAGAGATGGGTTTAAAGGAGGGTTTATAAGTGTTCCTACATGATAAACACTGAAAAAGTGAGAGAGAAGAAACAGCCGGAAACAAAACGGAACTGAGACGGAAAGAGTGTTTTTTTTATTTATTTTTTTTTATTCCAACCTGTCGAAGGAAGATGGATCGTTTCATTAAAGCAGAACATAAATGTGAAAGCTTTCTGGAACGCAACTGCTTTTGGGCTCAGATGCATTATGGATGAGAGGCTGTGCTCGTGGCAAATACAAAGCACCCACTGATTTGCAGGCTAATCACAGGCAGTTCGTGCGTGTGTCACTGCTGAACGGCTATATTTAGGAGGTCAAGGCAGTTTGTTATAGTGACTGGGACAGCCGAGAGTGATGTAGCACTTTTACTTCAAATCCAGCGGCTTCTGGTAACTCTATAAAACACACACACAGGCTATTTATAACACATATGAAATAGTCCAGCAGGCAAGCAAGAGTGTGGTCCTGTGGGTTCCTGGACCTAGAGTGGATTTGTGATTCTGTGGCCATGGTGTGGATTTAAGAGCCGCAAGTTTTTTTTTAAAATATGAGATTTCATAGATATATTGTATAGAGATATTTCCTGGACATAGTATGGATTTAAGATTTCCTGAATATACTGTAGATTTGAAATTTCCTGGATATAGTGTATGTTTAAGTTTTTTCTGGATTTAGAGTAGGTTTAAGTTTTCCTGGATATAGAGCCGGTTTAAGATTCCCTGGATATAGAATATATTCGAGATTCCCTGAATATACTGTAGATTTTAGATTCCCTGGATATAGTGTAGATTCAAGATTCCCAATAACACTGTGTAGATTTCCGATTTTCTGGATATAGTGTAGATTCAAGATTCCCTGAACACCGTGTAGAGTCGAGATTCCCTGAACACCATGTAAACTCGAGATTTCCTGAACACCGTGTAGATTTGAGATTTCCTGAACACCATGGATATAGTGTAGATTTAAGATTACCTGTATATATTGTGTAGATTTGGGATTCCATATATATAGAGTAGTTTTAGATTCCTTGTATATAGTGTTGATTCTAGATTCCCTGGATATAGTGTAGATTTGAGATTCCCTGGATATAGTGTATGAATATAGTGTAGATTCGATATTCCCTTTATATAGTGTAGATTTGAGATTCCCTGGATATAGTGTAGATTCGATATTCCCTTTATATAGTGTAGATTTGAGATTCCCTGGATATAGTGTAGATTTGAGATTCCCTGAACACTGTGGGAATTCGACTGTGTTAGCCCTGAGACTTGAACATCCCTTTGATCTGTCATGCTATCTTGGGCTCAGCTAAAGCATTCTCAGCCCTTAATTTACTTGTCTACATAAAGCTGAAGAAAACTAGGAAGTGTGCGTCACAAGGCCAGGGTCTGGGCTGATACCGCAAGGGCAGAGGGAACGGGTGGAGTGCCAGTGTCTCAGCGCCGACAGAAGAAATATGAATCTTAACCTGACAAAAGTGCACACACAGAGAATTCCACTTATAGAGGGAGGCTCCTTGTTTTTGTCTGGCAGCGCAAGAGATCTTGATTACAAGTTCAGAGTTATGGGTCAGAGGAAAGCTTTCGGTTTGAAGTTTGAAGTGATTACGTTATTACAATCATCTACAAAAACTGAATCAAACTTTTTAATTTATACAGAAAAGTAGCCTTGTATAGACTGTAGTATGACGATCATTAGTTTTTATTTTTAAAAGAGAACAAAGAAAAATCTTACGTCAACAATTTAGGTATTTAGG
The DNA here is from genome assembly GCA_005784505.1 of Bagarius yarrelli. Taxonomy (NCBI): domain Eukaryota; kingdom Metazoa; phylum Chordata; class Actinopteri; order Siluriformes; family Sisoridae; genus Bagarius; species Bagarius yarrelli. The sequence continues at coordinate 870,767 of VCAZ01000126.1, forward strand.
AAGGAACTGTTTAGATCTAGAACTACAATAACAATAACCAATTTGCCTATAAATCCAATGAACAAGTACCACCATTTTTTTGCAGGCCAACAGTTCAAAATGAAAATAAAACCTGATTTATTGGTAGTTGTGGTGTATCTGACCTGTCTTTCAAAGCTGTGATCAGTGCAGCCTTCCTCCTCCTCAGACGTGCGTCCATGATCTTCCTCTGTGAGATGCGATGCAGCGGCTGGACATACCGGGAAAGGTTCTACGTATGCACTGAGTGAGACAAAGAGAAAGAAATAGAGAAAGGATAAAGAAAAGACACAGTTTTACACAATTACATTATAAAATAATCACGCAGGTGCTGCTAAAACCTAATTGTAATAAAGGATTACAGGTCTGTATTTGACTTTGCTTGAATTTTGCCTACAGCTGTGTTGTGAATTGCATCATTTAAGCCCCAGGGGGAAAAAATGACACCCATGGCTAGTTTCCCAGTGAATGCCAATTAATTGACATATGTTCAAATAATGTTTTTCATTTCTTTATTTGGATGGACTTCCAGATAGGCCGGGTTTCCATCCTAGCGTGGAGGGAATCTTCCCAATAAAGTAAAAAAAATAACCAAATGAAAATCAGGTGCAAGTTGTTCAAGCCAGGTATTAGTATTGGTCATGTGGGTTTTATGTTTGTTATGTCGAAATTTATTCGGAATAAGAAATGAAAGCAAGTAAAATGGAGAAACGACTTAAATAAATTTCCTAGCAGTACAGCTTAAAAATGCTACCCAGACAAAACCAAATTCATAACATTTGATAAATACACCAGCAGCAAGAACATTCCGAAGACGTTCCTAGGTAAGAATTTATTTGGCAAATACGTATCCATCTACCTTGAGCGATGATGACAAATTTTTTTTTTTTTTTCTCTATGTTTGCTATTTCCACCGCTCGTTTCTGATGCGATACATTGAGATACGCATTAACACGTGGTAATGGAAATATAGCAAAAGAGTCTTTTCCAGAAAGCACAATTATTTAATAAACCCTTAAAGTAGCCGCAGTGTACTGATGCACGAATGATGGATGTTTGTACAAATCGACATAGTTTTTTTTTGCTTTTTTAAGTTTAAAAAAATACTTACTGATAAGTTATTGAATTAACATTTTTTTTTTTAAGAAAAAGATATTTATATTGGCTGGGATGTAATGTTCCCAGGGTGATTCTAAATAATCACCGTAGAGCATTTTCACACAAATACCTATAATTGTCTTAATTATACCCAATTTCAGCGAAACAAGTCTGGTTCAAATGATTCCAGTTTTTTTATTTCTGCTTCGACCGTAAAGGCTTATTAATCCCAGGCTGTCAAACTAGTAAATCACACACTGTGCTGCTTTCCTCTGCTGCCTGTGGCTGACATGTTAAATGCACTTTAGAGAGTGACAAACTGAGAACATCCCAACTGCTCTCGCAGCTAATCGTCCGTACCAATCCACACTCCAACTGCTCAGAGAGCCATGAGGCCATGATACGTAAAGCCATGATACTCCCTTATTACCAAAGCTCATCAACTTCCTGTTGCGTCTCTTTGAGAAGAAACCCCACGTAAACGCCTCAGAAACGAATATTTTATACACCAGCGATCGTGGTGTCTGACGATCCTTTGGCTAAGAAGAAACCGATCCTCGACCCTCGATTAAACCAGCTCTGGTGTAAATCGTTTTATCTTCTTGTCTTTTTCTTTGGCTTGGAGTAGTAACACGCATGACTGGGGCCAGATTGGGAAGGCACTAACAGGCAGGGGGTAAAAGTGAGCCCAGTAGGCAAGCAGAGGGCACTTTTAGAGAGCACTAAAACACAGACGTGGCCCCAAGGAACAAATATGCAGGAATGACATTAATATACAGATGCAGCCATAACCCCCCACCCCCCCCCCCCACACACATCTAGAAAAAGGATTTGGGCTCATGGTTTGTCACACTTTCAAACACAAAGACTTTAACGCCAGTAATGTATTCACTGATAAGGAAGTAAGTCTAATAGTATAGGAATATACGTCAAATTAGTATTAAAGGCTCTAAAGATTAAATTAGGGTGACGTTAAAATTGAGATTAATATTTGGACATTTGTCCAATCACATTGATTCAAACCTAATAACATAATTACAAATAATAAGTTATAAAATCACATAACAGGAATATTAATACAAAATAATGACATCATCTCTTGAAATAAGTGAGACGGCTTGACCTGCCATTGAGATGAATGAGTAAGATACTCAATTTAATCACAATTAATCACAATTCTGCCCAATTAATGGCAGAATATTTGTAAAATATTTAGGAATTTGTGTAATATTATGATGTCATGACATAAAACATATTTTATTTACCAGAATACCAGCATCTGTAATCGAAATACTAATAAAACAAGGTTTAAATAATTATGTCAAAATAATTTGATTATAATATATAAATTATAAATAAATAATTCGATTCTTTATGTACAAAGTATAAAATTTGAATTGGTATCAAGTGATAATTCCTAAAAAAAAAGTATAAAATTGATTTTTTTTGTCTTGAACTATCAGATGATCGATGATTAAAATAGAAAAAAAATAAACAATAAAAAAGGGATTTAATTAAAATAATAATCTTTTGTGAAAAAAAAATTAAATACTAATCATTATATAATTAATAAGTATATAGTAATAGTGAATAAATAATAATAATAATAATAAGTGAATAATAATAACTAAATAAATGATAATAATAGCAATAATAACAATATGATAAATAATAATGTAAATACTAATGATATTATTAACTTAAATAATACATATTAAATATTACATATTCAAATTAAAATTGATCTTGCACTATATTTAAACATACAGACGTTTGTTTACTTGTTTTTTTCTCTCTCTGCGTCGGTAAATAATCTTTTCTCCATAAACAATTTCATTGTCAGCAAAAAAAAAAAATCCCTCCAACCCATCCAGTCCTAACCTACATTGTCTTACATACAGAGTCACATGATTTTTCTTCCTGACAGACACACACATACCTACAGGAAGCCCACTGGAACACTTTGTGCATAAACACGTACAGGAATGCCTCACACACACCCTCACACACTCTATTACCGAAACATAAACTGCGCATTTGCACACAGATCCATCATATATGAGGAAATGATATTCTCCATGGAGAGGTGTTAATGATTTTAACACACACCGCTGAAGGGTGATACGAATGTCAGCAGGTCAGTGAGTCATGTGTGTGTGTGTGTGTGTGTGACACAACGCCTGTCTCCTGTGAACAAAAAAAAGGTCATTACTGTGCCCAGCTGCATCTCACACTCATTCCTCACCAGGTCTCTCTCTCTCTCTCTCTCTCTCTCTCTCTCACACACACACACACACACACACACACAAACAGACCACATGCAGTGTGATGAAGTGTACTTTACTAAATACTCATTTTCTGATAAACTAGTTTGCTTAGAAACTTCATTAAATCACAATTATGGAAAATGTTTGTTACACGGCATTAATCAGAAACAACCGCTCTCTCTCCATCTTTCTTTCTCTCTCTTTCGTTCTATCATTCCGTAATTTTACCTCTAAATGCCACACAATCCGGCTCGTTTTTTTCCTATACGCAACCATTTCCAAACACACAAATCTTTCTGTTTTAATTTACACTAAACTTCCTGAATAATATCGTATCATTTCCTCTCTTCCTCCAATCATCGTTAAACTAAAGCCAATTATGGAGCTCAAGCGCTTCTTCTCTATCCGCCGTGCTTTAAAACAGCTACGGTCTAAATTTAAAGCTCTAAATTACAGCCCGAACGCACTGCTTTCCGACGCCTCGCTTTTTGTCTGTCCGCTTTAGGTGAAGGCCTGTAATACAGTCTGTAATGCAATTGATTTCACCTTTAAGTGCTAACAGCTAGTGCTTTTAGCTTCAATTCCACAGAATCGCACGATTACATTGGAGATAAGCATCTCTGCTATGGCTTCATTACCAGACTTCATTTAACATAGCTGAGGAAATGTAAATGTGAATGAAGGCAGGGGAAGAATGATGAGTGGGTGTTTTGTTAAGTGAGGAAAAGTACTGTTCGAGGTAGAAATGCAGAATAGAGGTGTGAACGAAAACCGGCGTGTGTTAATATCGGTAATAAATTGCCTTGTTGCTGTGTTGGATATTTTTTGGTGATGCAGTGTAGCAATTGCGTTTTCACACAGTGAATATGTTTACATGCCCACGAATAATGCGATTAATTTTTACTAATAAGAAAAAAATGAATCGCAAAAGCTCTTCACTTCTGTTAACGTGCGATTAACGTTATGCGTGCGTGTCAGTGGCGATAATGTCTAGACGTTGGTATATTTTGATGCAATCGTCACCTGCTAATACCGTTTACATGGGGCAAAGTTAAAGCGCAAAATTGCTGAACTCTTATCATAATTGCATTAAGAGGGTGCACGTAAATGCAATGAATGTTACAGTATGATTAGCTGCTGTATTGAGCGAGAAACTAAAAGCGGCGTGTTACTTTGTATACTTGACTATTACACACATGAAAAACTGTTTATAACGTTTTAGTAACGTTTAGTTTTTAGTTTAGCTGCTATTTATTATTATTGTTATTATTGTTAATATGTTTCCTGTATACCAGCATGTCTCAGTTGCTATATATATTTTTATAACAGGAGAGACATCATTATCCTGATATAAAAAATAGGATTTTAGGAAAAACTTATCAATGCAACCAAATAAGGATTGTGTTCCTTTAATAAAAATAAAAATAATAATTAATAAGAATAAAAAAAGACAAGGCATGAATAAAACTGTGTGATGCCTTCAAACCTGTGGATTTACTAAAACAGAAGATAGTGGGTTTGATCCCTGGCGCCACTGAGTCACCACTGCTGGGTCCCTTAGCAAGGGCCCTTAACCCCCTATTGCTGTATATTGTTTAAATAAGCTAAATGTAGGTTTGCTTCGGATAAGTTTGCCTTTTCAAATGATGATGAAATTATACTTTAAAAATTTTACATGATAACTATTTCCAAAATTTTAGGTAAAAAAAAAAAAAAAAGTCAGATAATGGACCGCAAAAGCAACAGCACCAAATCACATACGCCAACAAATAGTTTTACTGCATTACTACAGTCGCAACAGAAGGCTGGGAACCATGACAACAACAACATCTTTGCGGAGAGCCGGTTTTCCTGGCTGTGCCACACCTTGCGTTGTTGTCCAAGGCCGCAAGGGAGTCTAAGAAACGAGTGCTGCCTGTCTCCACCCCATCCCGCTGACCCTGTCGCCTCACCCAAGCTAGCATTTCCTGTAAACAATGGTTTCCTCTCTTGGGACCACCTGGTAATGAGCTCAGAAGGTCCAGGCACCAGGAACGATCTGGACCGGACCGGACCAGACAGAACCAATACGGACACAAAGCTCAGATGTCGTTCTCTTACAGTTCATATATATTAAGAATTACAAACGTATAATAGCACAACTGCAAATATTTGACAATTAAACTGACGTAATAGCTGATACAAACCTTTTATTGCTTATAGTTTTAGTTAGAACCTCAGTTATCACGCGTGGAACAAAAATTTGCCATACGTAAAGTTATATGTAAAGTTGTGTACAACATTGACAATGATAACCTTAAATGATATATTACAATACTATACAATGCCCATGGACCATAAGTGTGCATTGAAGCAAACAGCCCCCACCCCCTCTTTTGCATAACAAATGCTACCTAAAATGAAAACCAGAATAGGAAGTTTGTGTTCAGCTCAAGCTGGTTTGCATATCATGTTTGATTCAAACATTGGATTTGACTCGGACTAACCAGATAAACCAAGCATTTGTATTTATTCCTGTCAGTATGGGTTCACAACCTGTTCATCAGAGAACTGCTACAATTTATGAAAAAAAATCCCAACGACAGGAACCTTTTGATTGAGCAACGTGCCAAGATTATCGATCACTCCTGTCACTGAGCTGCTGCCAGCAGCGGGAGTAATGTCAACCTCTTTACTGAGGGTGTTAAAACTATCTCTTTGCCAACAATAGCAGGCCAAAGCAGCTTCACCGTCCAAGGATCTAACCTCTTAAGGGTGGTTAAGAGAGCCTGTCTTTTTTTTCAAGTGCAGTCAGCACAAAACACTTTAAGATTGTGGACACACAATGGGAGAAATCGATAAAGTCAACACTAGAAAAGACCCCCAGGCTCACTGGACTGCTCTCTGCAGGACACTCAGAGTGGCACGTAAACAGTGTGAAGGCCTCCATCAAGATACGGACGTGCGCAGAACCCAAACAGAGTTTACCAAAAAAAGAGCAAAAAGGTTCTTAACCTGCAATCCAGAGCATTGCGTATGAAGAAAATGTCTTTATGTCCTTGTCCCTGTGCTATTGTTTAGATGGGTGGAATCCTTCTACATTAAACCGCTAAACAATATGAATGATACACAGCAAGAACGAAAATGATTTTTACACATTTCTTGAACGCTCCACTGGTAAAATCGGATTAAATTGATGCCCGGTGGCCGTTTGAAGCGGTTAGTGTCTATGTCACCATTGAAGATCATTAACCAGAGGTGTGTAATGATGACTCCAGGGATTTTAGATGGAGGAAAGGAGAGAGTTGAGAGGGTAATTTGGCCATAGAATGAATTAGAGACTGACCCATTGCATGCTCGGGTAATGGCTCTAACAGCCTAAAGCCAAAGGACAGAAAAAGCCAAATTAAAGTCTTGAAATGGTTCGTTTTCTTCTTCTTCTCCCGCTCCTGAGTCTATGGTAGCCCATAGAATCGTATGTAGGTAAGATATAAGATTTGGCACAAGGATAGAGAACAGTCTGAACTGCTACTATGTTACCATGTTACCATTTTTCTTCGGATTCCCGAGCTCATGACCATGCAAACGCTTTAAACGCTTCTTTTTCTAAAAACATACTTTTTCGAATTGCGTTCTGTGACTAAGAAAAATGGTTTATTTTACATGCTGATAAAATTTTCTCCAGTATTAACAAATTACTGTGTAGTAACAAGAACTATGGTTGTGGTTTTTGCATAATTTTATTTTTCCGATTCTTACTAATCAAATACTTCTTTGAGTATTTCATGCTTGCAGCTATATATATATATATATATATATATATATATATATATATATATCCAGTGTCCAGAAAATCCATGGAATCTAGCAAATAGGAAAATGAGATAAGACTTTCCGCAAACACAGTTCATCTTCTCGAACCCAGGAAGCCGATACCCTGCAGGCAGCTCTTGTAGCACACAAACTAAAAACCTGGGTAAGCAGGTGCTAGGAGCCTATTCACATCTGGCTCCTTGTTGTCGTAACTTGGGTGATTAATCAAACTCCATCGCAGCCTCTGAGCACCGGATATGAAGGGTAATACATTTCGCTGGTTGCACATCGTCGGCACAGCTGTTTATGTCTGCAGGCTCAAGTTTTATTATGCCGAAAACTATTATTTGATTAGAAAGGAATTAAAATCCAATTGATCTTTAGCGTGACGCTATTAAAATGATAATATAATAAGAAATTTCCAGCCCATTAGTACAGAAATTGGCTTCAATTATAAACATTAATATCACGGTCTAAAAAAAGTATTATTATTTCTCTGTGCAAGTATTTGCAGGAGTATTCTCAGACAGAGCTGAAATCAGAGCTATCAGTCCGGCCAAACACTGATCCCATTTCCTGTTACATTGTTTTGGCCAACGCTTCCTCCAAAATTCTGTGATGGTACTGCCATTGTGTTTGGAGGAAAAGCTTTCAACATTCCTAACATAAGAACTCTCTTGTGACTTATAGTGTGTTAACATACCACTGAGAGACTAACAAGCAATACTAAACTTAGTCTTGAGCACTATTTGGCTGTCATGCTGAAAAAAAATACATCCTTTTTCAATGCTACTGATTGTTTTGACCTTAATTTTAGGTGCTTTCTGTAGAGATTAGCGCAGGATAATTGGTAGGTCATTGACCTGAACATGTAGGCTGTGCCTGTGCTAGGAACTTTTTTGAAACCAAAGACTGCATCAATCTGTAAAGAAGTCTCCGGCGCGAAGAAGTCTCCGGCCGAGTTTAATCTATAGTCTATTTAAACAAACGTACTTCACAATACATATATGTAATTTTGCCTGGTCGACAGGCTAAAACGCGTAGAAAAACCTTAGATCTTACTCACCCCATTCTTTTACGCTTCTGTAAGCTTGTAGGGAAAAGTAAACCGTTTATCACCTGTACTATTATATGGTATTAAGCAAATATAACCAAATAAACATATTTCATACCTTTCCGTCTCTTGTGCTTGTGTGTTTGTTTTGTTCTCTATTCCTGCAAAGCTGTTCATGTCAACATAACCGTCGTTCTCGTTAGCAGCCGCTGTCCGGTTTTGTTCCTCAAAGAATTCAGTGATAGTGACGGCCCGAGTGGGTCTCCCTTGAGGAATCTGAATATTTTCATAGTCTGAACTCATGGCTGGAATATTTTCATAGTCTGAAGTATCAGCACTTGGAAAAGAGATAGATCGAGGTTTGGTGAGTGGAAGTGGCATGAAGGGAGGCCGAGAGCGCTCTTCAAATGACTCCACTCTGGAGATGCCTCTGGTGCCATAAGTCTTGGGTACACCTTTCTTTTTCTGTCCATCTTTGTAAACCAGAAAGGTGGCAGGAAAGTCAGAGTTGCGTTGTGATTTTATGATGCGGGATTGCTGAGGGGAGCTGCCATTACTTCTTCTGTCCAGCTCTATTATTCGAACAGGCCCATGGTGACTAGATTCTGATGATGATCTGGAAGAACGTACACTACCATCACCAAGTGATTTGCTGTCAGTTTTTCTTTTAAACTTCAAAGCCAGGAATCGTTTGAATGATGTCTTGGTCTTTTTTGGTTTTTCATTAGACTCATGTTGAATAAGCAGAGATGGGGAACTTTTAGTGATAGGCCTCTTGGTGATATAAGCTAGCTCAAAGGGCGGGGGAATGTCAACAAGTGATGTGGGTGTGGACACTCCACTAGAAGACTGGTGGCTTCTTTGAGAGAAACTCCCAGAGGAGGTGATGACACAAGGTAGAGAGAGAGTGTCATCTGTCCGTTTTACTCTGTTGTCCAACTTGGGTGAATAATTGCCCTCCAAATGGGCAGACAAAGTAATCTCCCGGCCTTCTGCCGAATACGATCGAGGGTAGAACAGAAAACGTCTAGAGTTCAGTGATGGAATCATTCGACTGGTTTCTGAATGATCTGGAGCCTTTGATAGATCCCCGTTTTGGTCCAAAGATACAGTGTAGTAGTCATGGGTCTGAGACTCATTACATGTCTCCTCAGGAACAGTCTCAGGGACATATCCGGGTACTTTCCCAGAGAGTGACCGTGAACGAGTCACAATAGTCTTTCTGTCCAGAGTGATAAAGTTTTCTCCTTCCGAGTCAAAGCCGGCTTCCTCGTAAATATGCTCATCGCTATCTGATTCGGAGCCCTCAAAAAAAGGCACTATGTGGCAGTCAAGGTCTTCTATGTCCTCCTCGAATGCCTCTGTGGTGTGAGCAAAGACTAATCGGTTTGTTATCTCAGGAGTCCTGCCCAAGTCCAGACCGGTTGGCACTGTAATATCGCAAAGTCTAAGACGCGGCTGGCAGCTGTTTCTCTTGCTCACGCCAGCATGTCTGCGAATTGCTGAGCGTTCCTTTGTGCTCTTCCCTTTAGTTTTACGTGTCATGTCCACAGGTTCATCTTCATCACCTATTTCTACATAATCCTCAGACGACACACACTCCAGCTGATCATCCTCAAACTGGCAATCTTCTATGTCAGCATACTCATCCACTGCATCACTATTTGTTGTTTCTCTCAGCTTTTGTTCCAAGGTTTCTTCAGATGAAAGTACATCATCCTTCACCTGGCTCTTTTCTTCTTCTTCTTCTGCTACAACGTCAGTTGGGATATAAAAAGGCTCTTGAGTGGATCCCACGTCTGTCTTGGATTCATTTGTTTTCTCGTCATTACAATCCTTGTCTGTATACTCCAGTTCAGGATCAGAGGTGCTCATGAGATCAGAAGGCACCACCTCTATAACTGAATATGGCTCAAATGCATCGTCCACCCCATCTGAGAATCTAAAACGTCCTGATTCGTCTTTGGTGGCACGTTCTGGCTGCCATGCACTAGTGTCATCCAAAGGTTCAATTAGATCATATGGATACTCCTCACACAGGGAGGACTGACTGCTATTTATAACCTCTGCATTTGACGTATCCTCAGTACTGCACACTGCATTTGGATTTGTGCCCTCTTCACTCAGTCTGGTAGAAGTAGCATCTGTTGGGGTTCCACAAAGTAATTCTCTCTCATTAAAATATAGCTCCTGTGTATCATTAGCTGTGTTTGATATCAGTTCCTCAGCATGCTCTATCTCAGCATAAGTACTGCCCCAATTTGCAATGGATTCATCAACCTCTTCATACGGGCTCAGCGTGCTGTTGTTAGCCTCCGATTCATCCCCTTTAAGATAATCCATGACGGTCTCTTTCTCAGCAGGATCATCTGCTTTATCATCAGGATCACCTGTGCCTGGTTGTAGTTGTGCATTATTAGGTTCTTTAATGTGGTCTATGTCAGCTGAAATAGTTGTAATAAAAACATCCTTGACCTCGTTCAAGGAACCTTCATGAACTACATCAAAGTGGCTTTCCTCTTCTTCTGAATCTATTTCATCTCTTTCTTCTACCCCCATTTGCAGAGCTTCACTTGTTTCTTTATCATTATTATCATGGTTGTTGTGGTTTTCTGCTAACTGTTCAGAAAAATCCACTTGCTGGTTCTCTCCTGGTGGGTCGGCTTCATCCTGTGCGGATTCGGATTCGCTGTCCTGTGCTAATTCCAGTTCTGATGCAACATCTCCATTGCTAACAACGCATTGCCTGAGTTCACCTTCCTGCTGAGTGGTAAGATTCGGCTTTGGAGCAACTGGAGGTTTGGGACCTCGGGAAAACAGGCAAGGTCTTGACATGAGGGTGGAACGTACTGTGATGGCTAGATGACTTTGGATCTTTGGCTGATGTGTTTGCAGTTGCTTTGGATGGCCTAAAAATGAGACAAGGGAGAATAAGAGTTTAGCCTCAAAACGGTCTTTAATGACATAACACCAATTACCCATATTTCTATTCCTAAGCATGGGCACAGCATGGGCGAGTGGTAGCCTATTGGTTATGCTGTTGAACTGACAATACCGCCAAGTTGTCAATGTTAGGCTCCTGAGAATAACGTTCAACCCTCAACTGCTTTGGATAAGGGTGTCTACCAAATGCCATAAATGTAAATGTAAATGGACACAGTGACATATAAATGCTATTGCTGATAGTCAAATAATATGCAAACGAGTTGTTATGAGTCCCTGTTACACACATTCCATGGACACATGTTCAGACCTACATTCATTTTTTTTTGCTGTTGATAACTAGGGCAGTGGGTTTATAATGACAATTACATTAATTTCATTAATTACATCCGCAACACGCACATACTTTATAAGCACAAAAAATACTTCTTTGGTCTGGAACTATAATAAAAAAACTCTAATTTAGATTGCTAATGGCCTAAGTGGATAAAGTAATGCTATGCTAAGTCAGCATTTTAGACTGACTGGATAAGTTTTTCATGCCAAAAACAACAGAAACCAAAATAATAACCCTGTGACCCCAGTGATGAAAACCAAATAGCATCCTCAAACAGGGTTAATGTGAATATGAGGCCTCTTTGGTGCAACACACCCTGTCTCTTAACAAAACTCATACACCCTTTGCCTCTTCCTGTTATTTAGTACCTGGCTTGACGCACGTCCTACTAAACTCCCTGTGCACTTGGTGATCGCCCTGCGAAGACGTTGTTTTCCCAGCGGCACACATTAACTGTTCCAGCAGACGCTCCTGGAAGCACAGTGCACAGGAAATGCATTGGGGAGGCACATTATTGGAGTGCCATGTTTCATTTACCAATCTATTAAAGGTTATTTTCATTTAACTGGAGGTTTATTCAATAATATACAACAGAGGGGACAAAAATCTCTAAAATGATATTTTTTTCAGCTCTAGAATGTCAAAGAACAATAAAAAAAAAGACAAACACTACAGTTGTCTGAGTTCAAAACAGGATATGAATTATGCAACAAGGAATTCGATTAAAACAGGACTGAATGGGGAAGAGACAGTAGGCTGGGCGGTTAGACTGTGGGAAGCCAGCAGGACATGATCTCAGCTGTGGCTGGTGTGAAACATAAGCCATCTGATAATAAGCTAGTAGGTGCATCAGCTGTGATAAAGCAAGAGGAGGGGAATGGGGTGAGATTACAGGAATCGCTTAGTGAGAATAATGGACTGCTGCAGCTTGGTATCAATACATTCAGCCTTTGTGTAAATATATTCTAATAATGCTAATTAGCTTTTTTTCTAAAACCAAAGGGAATGTTGGAGGACGTTCAACTGACACGTTCATTTGGGTCTAGTTTAACGATCAATCTATTATGCACTGGTTAATTCAGCACAGGGGATTTCTCTCTGTGCCGTTGATCATAAGAGCAAAGGACTATGGTGAAGGACAAATCAGAGAGAGACTAAATATTTAAATACATTAAAAATGTAATTCATAATAGACGTTTCATGTAGCATCTCTCAAAATAGTGATAATTATTATGTCTAATAATTTATTTAACGAGGTAACAGTGCTGAAAAAACGTCATAGGAGAATGTAAGGACAAAGACAGAGTCGAAACCGAGCCCATGCCCTTCCAGGTGGCACAGATAGTGTAATCATTAATTGTAAGTGTAAAAAAGTACTGACAAACAATACTGTGCGATTTTTTTTTCTGAAGTAAAGTCATGGCAGGAAGTCAAGACAAGATTTCAGGATTTCAGCAGCAGCTTTTAATTACTAACTGGACATGGTGTTGCGAAGTAGGATGTAAACCTGGATTAATATTCTTTGTTGAACCATCAACCAATTATATCTATCTGATGTCATCAGCGTGTGTCGACCAAACCCGCCTCAATCCATTTTTCAATCTTTTCCTTTATCAAATAAATAAAACATAAAAAAAATCTGTAATGTATTACATGCTGCACTGAACAATTGCATACAACATGTATGTGGAGTTTAGTTAATGTGTGAACATTTCCCTCGCCTTCAGGACCAAAAATAGATGTGTGTGTGTGTGTGTGTGCAGTAAAATGTATTTAGGTGTGTGTGCATAAATCAAAAGTAAATTTATGGTTATAAAAATCTGGCTTGTGATTGTTAAATGTTCAAAGATTGTGATTGGATAAAATAATGTTAAAGAATGTTGCTCTATTGCAGTTCTACGGGTTCACCATTTCAGAACATTTTGCATTTAATTGTTCATTAGTGATTGTTTATGATTCATTAATGTTTATTTACATTTACATTATTCTGAAAAATACAGTCTAAATTCACTAATGTTATTTCTGGACTCAAAAAGTTATGATGCGTTGATTGAAATGTTGATTCAGGATCACATCCTACTTGGCAAAATCACGTCCACTATGTGTGTGTATGTGTGTGTGTGTGTGTGTGTGTGTGTGTGGATATTACTCATGAAAGATTACGCACTGAAGCGTTATGTGCATAAAGGTCTCTGCAACATAAAGCAACATAAAGTTTAAAGGTTAAAATTTAAAAAACAATTATAACTCTCACTTAGTTTTATTATTACTATTTTACCGCATTTTGTTGCGCAATGACAATAAAGTTCAATTAAATCTATTCTAATTTAAAGTGGACAGGTCATGTGGCCCCCAGGACCCCTAATCTGGTCTTGTGTGAACGCTTTATGAAACGAATCGCCTAAATAAACCCCAAAAACCACTTACTAATGTAAACACAATGTCTACAAAATAGTTGTTAACGTCTTGCCTTATTATCATTTATTTTAAGTTTTATTAAAAAACGGTGTGCAATTAAGTGAGTTTCTTTTACCTGTGTTTATGTTAGCCGGATGTCATCCGTCGTGGCGTCTGAATGTCCACATCCCTGCGTTCTCCTCAAACGTGCCGGAAAATCCAACACAAAAATATCCAAACGTGTTCTGTCGTCACTCCAAGAACATTTTTACAAAAAAATAAAAACCTTACACATTACTTCCAAACTATAAAAAAGATTTAAACGCCGGCTCGTGTTATCCGTGCATCTCTTTCTCTCTCACACACACACACGCACAGAGAGTGTGTGAGATGTACAGGCTGCTGCGCCAGCGCGTCACTTTTTGCGCTCCGGCGCGAGAGGTGTGTTTATCGTGCGCGCTTCCCGAGGAGGTCGAGCCAGACCTTTAAACCAATCAGACTAATAAACAGCTCATTAGCACTGAATAAATCATCACAAATGAACATGCAGAGTGATGGACTACCGATTTAAGGTTAGTGCGTCAAAAGGAAAGCAGAAATGAGCTCGAGAATCATCCAGATGTTTAAAAAGCCTAATTTGTCCTTAGAGATGCTTTCGGACACATCCCAGCTAACAGGGAACGTTCCCACAACTTTCGCTAACGTTCTTAAAATATAATCATGAATGTTCTTGGAATATTATGGAAAAAATATTCTCACATTTACAGCGTGTCCACATAGACGTACCAAAATGCTTTGAGTCACATTATTGAACAGCTCAATACTGGTACAATAGATCACAAATTTAAGCGCAACAATCACAAAAACTGTTGAAAGCAGCATGTTGACTTTTAGGTATTTAAGAAAAATGTGGGTCTTCAATCATCTCTTGAAGACAATCAGTGTCTCTCCGGTTCTGACAATAATTAGACATTCATTACCCCATTTTGGTGGCAGAACAGAAAAAAAGTCTGGAGGCAGACCTACCTTGTGACCTAGGAGATGGTGGGACAAGTCGAGCAGTACTGCAGCAGGCTCTAAGGGAACGCGCAGCTGCGTTCTGAATCATCTGCAGAGAACGAGGAGCCAGGAGTGAGTTGCAGTAGTCTAGTTTAGAAATTACAAGAAACAGCATAAGCAACTGAGTGGCCTGAGTAGATAAGAATGGTCGAATCCTCACTATGTGAAAAAGGACAATACAGTTTTGTTTATTTTCCAAATTCATCTTACAGCAGATCACCTGATCGATAAACAAATACTGTTATGAAATGAACCTTCATGAAACAATCAAACAAGCCCTAACTGTACCTGCTCTTTTAGTCTTTTCCACTCTACGGACAAACTACGTTGACAGATGAGTTTAGCAATAACAATTCATTCTACCCCAGCAGTTAAGTGACAAACACAAAAATATCCCCCAAACTGAATTTACTGAATATGGTGATGGCACTAATAAGGAGAAATCCAATTTCCAAGGCCCGGGGTTGCAAAAAATTGTCCATTTGGTGTCATTTGCACTAACACTGGTTATAGAGGCGGTCTAAAGAGTCATTAGAACAATAAGTAGCCTGGAGTGTATGCAGTATGCAGTTATAGGCTAATAGAACCCTTTTAGAAAGCTATATCTAATAACCATCAAAATATTGCCTAAGGACAGCTTGTGTAAAATTGCTAAAAATGATCCGGGTGACATGGCACGATGACCTGTGTGGGGTTTCCTCCAGGCTCCAGGTTCTGCAGTTTCTCATCACCAAAGCATAATGTCAGCACTGAACTAGAGAGAACATCATTTGGAATCACACTCTTCAGTGTTGATGATGTTTAGAGTGATTCATTATCACACTCTCTGGTGCCACACAAATGAGGATGGGTTCCCTCTTTAGTCTAGTTCCTCTTAAAGTTACTTTCTCATAGCATGTAAGGGAGTTTTTCTTTGCCACAGTCGCCCCTGGCTTGCTCATTAGGAATAAATAAAATACATAAATAGATACATTTCTAGTCTAATATTCATCTTGAGCTTTTTTTCTATATTTTTTACGTTTTGTAAAGATGCTTTTAATAATGTCTATTTGGGCCCAATTCCATTTCTACCTCTAAGCCCTACCCCTGTCTCGATTTTTTTTGGTTAAATGCAGAGGGGTAGGAGGAAGAACCAGATAGCCCTTTAAACAAAGATTTTTTTAGGCCCACACACTTTAGATGTATGAGAGGGGAAAAAATCCCAGTATACATTAGCTACAGTGACCAAGAAGATTCAAAAATAAGTATTTTTAGGCAATATTAAAGAATTTAACAACCAACGATTATATTTTTAACGCCTGATAATTTGGCATTTGTGGCAGGAAATTACCTTTTTACCGCACGTATGATGACGTGTACTAGTGTAGTAGTGGTGTCCGATTACTTAGGGGAATAATTTCATCCCTACCCCATTTCACTTTGTTTTATGGGCCAAGGGAAAGGGGTAGGCTTAGCAGTAAGAGTAGGGGTAAGTTCATAAAATAGAAATGGGATTGAGCCTTGTTATACCCAGAAAATTGAATTGAACTGGCCGAATTGATAAATTGCTTTCTGGAGTGACTAAGAGATTGACTGGTGGCCCAACTAAAGTGTATGGATAGAATATTGATCCTCTACTCTCAAACATGGATAAAGCCTGGTATGGTGCATCCAAAACCAATCCTGTGAAAAACCAGACCTAGTGCAGGTATACTCTAAATGGGATAGCAGTCTGTTAATGAAAGTTTCTTGCTTTAGGGGCCCAGCAAAGCTTGGTGGTGCTTGTAATTAAATCTTCTGACCTACAGTCCAATAGCTCGCACACTATGCTCACACTTTTCACTTACAAATATGCAGTATTTCTTCTGTAATCTTGCTTTTAATTACTTATTTTTAATATAAAAAAGCAAGTTGTGTCAATAGGATTAAGTAAACTATTTAGAAAACAGGTTCTAAAAACAGTTTAGACGCCAGCCACTATCGAAGCAGGTTTCCCAACTGGTTGTCTGTTGTCTGATTGGAGGAAAGCAGCTCTTTAAAAGCCTCTATCCATAACAGGAAACCGCTCTCCCCGTTTCCTGCACAACAGGCGACACTTCCTTAGCAACTCCTGGACAAAGGTGTTGATGTTAACCCTTTAGCTGCTCACTGAGTTCAGGAGAAAGAAAAAGTCAAATGTTAGTTGAGTATAAAAAGTTGACAAATTTAAATCAGGTTATAGTAAAATAACCTTTGGTATGGAAATGATTTAAGGTGACTCTTAGATTTAGGTGCTGATGGACTGATTTGAAGGTTAATAGTTCCTTGCACTTCCAAAATCCATGAGGAAGAAATGTGAATCACTGACATGCCATGAGATGCTTTACAGAAACTTCCTATAAACACTTTTGGTCATATTATTTACTATTTATATAGGAACACCTGCACCAATTATCCAACCAACCAAAATGTAACAAGTCATTTCGTTGATTTCTCACACACAATCAGCTCTAGATTGTATCCAAAATGGTATAAAAGAGGAAGAAAATTACCAGAAAGTTACATAACTCAAGTAACCACTCACTGCATATGTTATGAGCAGAAAAGCATCTCAAAGAGTTTGAGCTGAACATGGAACATGGTAGTACAACGGTTAAGGACTAATAATTAGAAGAACTGGGATTAATTTCCCTGAACTTCAACTTGCCAATGTTGGGCCCCTAAGCGAGGCCCTTAACCCTTAGTTCCTTAGATGTATAAAAGAGATAAATGTAAGTTGCTCTGGATAAGAGTGTCTGCCAAATGCTATACCATTTTAAATGTAAATGCCTTTATTTTGTCACATATACATTTTACAGCACAGTGAAATTTGTTTCTTTGCACATCCCATCTTAGTTAGTTTGGGTTAGTTTTGAGTGCAGGGGCAGCTATGATACAGTGCCCCTGGAGCAGGAAGGGTTAAGGGTCTTGCTCAAATGGTTGGCTGGCGGTTGAGCTTGAACCCAGGTCCTCTTGGTCTTCAGATCAACAACTCAGGCTGGCGTTGGTGGGGATTAAACCCAGGTCTTCCTGGTCGTCAGATCAACAACTTGACGTCTTAACCTCTGAGTCACCACTGCTCTTGTTCTGGATTAGGAAATGTGCATTAGGTGCAAAAAGTCAATCAAATTTAAAAAATGCCACATAGATTTTATATCATATAGTAACCTTATTATTACTAACAGAGGTTTTCCCGGAATTCTTATCAATCTGTCAAAACTTTGGTTAAAAAAAATAAATCAACACCTCCTAACTGTCGTAATATAATAATATTTACACCACATTTTCCTCTCATGTAACTTCCACACGGACAGATTTCCACCTTGCCAGCCATCTGCCCAAATCTGATTTTACAGTGTCTCCTGTTTTTTTTTTTCTCCAAAGCACCACCAGCTGTGCATCTGCACGCTTGATAAAGGGCAGATTGTGGCCCTAAACGCCAAGAAAGAAGAGCTGTCAGTTATATGAATCTTCACCTTGGCAAGTCAAATGATGGATTTAGCTTTAGTAGCATTAGGGGGTAAATGTGATGGGACAAGAGATTTTTTTCCCTTCTCATTTTAATGCTCTGTATCATTTCCAGGTGTCCCCAAGTGCTGTCTGTCTCTTTTCCTGACTCTGTCCTTTTCTCTTGCATTTGGTAGAAGGTCAGACATAACTCCTGAGCAGCAGGACTCCAAAAGAAACAGCATGAAGAAAATCTTCTCACCCCCCCATGCATTAAACATGCTAAATATTCAGAGAAACCAATTACTTCCTACTACCACAATATAAATGTTCGATTTTTGTCTGATCTTTCTCGTCTTGCAATAACTAAACATATTTACTTCCTGGATTGCAGGCATCTATACTGTAATTGCATTTCTCAGCTCGCTAAAAAAAACCCACTATGCTAGGAAACTTTAACTTCGTTACAAATATTACTGAAACCATAGAATCGTTGCATCAGTCTTGCAAGATTTACATCAAGCGTTTAATTTGAAATCAACAGAAAAGGGTTTCCACTGGATATATATTTCAAACTAGACGGATAGCATGTCAATAGGAAAAAAAAACAGTTGCGTCAGTAGCACATTTTAAGCTGCTCTTTGTTTGTGAGGCTAAAGATAACGTGCCCCTGGCATTTATCCCTGCCATTTGTAGCTTTCATGGAAAAAAATTACAGACACTGAGTATGACCCCTTTTTTTTTTTTTTTGCTTTTTTTATTGCACAAATATGTTTTTTTCTGAAGTAGGGTTCGGAAAACAAGAGCTCTGCTTAGCAATGAAAAGGCCAAAGCCTGCGGCTAAAAGAATAGCTAGCGAGTTGTAAATAAGTGTCCAGATGTGATTACTGGCAAAAACATGTTTTTTGGGGGCTGAAAAAAAACATAAATATCCTTGACCGTTGCAGTTGATGGGAATTGTAATACCCCTGCACACCCTGCACCAAACCCCCCACCCCTCCAGCCCACCTGGATGTGTGTGTGTGTGTGTGTGTGTGTTGTGCGAGAAAGACAGACTCAGGAAAAACATGTCAGAAACCAGCCGTGCACTCCAACACACACAGTTCTGACCCAAACAGGAAACTGATTGGGGAAAAGGGGTCAGCGACTTGTTCCCAGACCCCAAAAGTGAAACATTGCATCATGGTTTATAAGATCTGCCTTAAAAATAACAGCGGGATTGTGTTTAACCTGCAGGAGATATCAGATTTGTATTTTTCTCGCTCAGTGTGTGTCGTTCTCACCAGATGGTTAGGTCAATTCAGAGGTAATGTTTTTTTTCCCCAGGTGACTCATTCAATTATTTATTTATTTTTTTTTATTTACGCTTTTTTAATTAATTTAATTATTTTTATTTTTAGGACACAGAGATCTCGGATAGTGGTGTAGTTTTCAGTTTGTGCAAAAAGAAAATAAGCTGCAGGAAACGTTTCATAAACCGACTATAATATTTTTGCACATTTCATATAGTTTTAATTTACATTAATTAACTACACTAAACAACTTAACAATACAGATGTTGGGGTGTTTATAAAGTACTACATATAAGACAGAGTGTTTAATTTCCTGTTACAAGTTTTATGAGTTGTTATGAATCTTTTCCCAAGTATAAGTTTAACCCCAAAATGTTTAACTCCTATATACAATTGAGCAATTGAGGGTGAAGGGCCTTGCTCAGGGGCCCTTCACCAACAGTGGTGTCGGCTAAATCATATGTGGATGTGATCCATGCTTAGCATTGCATCATTAATTAACCAATCATGTTACTTCCTGTTGCGAGTTTTATGATAGTACATTTTTTCAAGGAAAGAATAAGTTTCACCCAAAAACATTTATCTCCTATTACAATTGAGCAATTGAGTGTTAAGGGCCTTGCCCAGGGGCCCAACAGTGGATAGCATTA
Source organism: Bagarius yarrelli (assembly GCA_005784505.1). Taxonomy (NCBI): domain Eukaryota; kingdom Metazoa; phylum Chordata; class Actinopteri; order Siluriformes; family Sisoridae; genus Bagarius; species Bagarius yarrelli. Next base: position 891,118 of record VCAZ01000126.1, read on the forward strand.
CCACACATTCTGGTACTGGGAATTAAACCCACGATCTTCTGGTTTACAGGCCAACACCTTGGTGTAACAGCAAACAGGTGACAGTTATATGTAACAGACAAATGACAGGACGGGGCAGAGACAATAGCACATAATTAAACGAATAATGAAGGGAATGTGATAAAAAAAATCATATGCATTCTGCAAAAGAAAGCAATCACATCCACACCACATCACTATTCTATTTCCTTTAAGGATCCAAGCTGGAAGGAAGGCTATTTGTACCTTCTCCTTGTCCTGCTCCTCCAGGTGATAGAGAGAACGAAAGACTCTATTCTCAGCAGAGCTTTGGGATCTGATCAAAGCATTGCTGTCAGCTTGCAACACAGCGGTGACCAAAGCCTCGGAGAAATACATGGATGAATGCTGTGTATAGAATGCAGGTGTTTGATAGTTAAAGAAACAGCTGTCATGTTGACAATGAACGGTCATGATTATTGAAATTACCCATCAGATTGGTGGATAGAGTTGGTTAGAGTAATCAATTGTATTGATCGGATTCATTAAGTAAGCATTCGTTGAAGGAGTCTCCAGTGTCTGGCTGCACTTCCAGATGTTTTAGATGTTCTAACTGACAGTTTTCCATTTTTTCCATTTCCTTTTTATATCTTATTGAATACAAAAGAAAAGAATTAGAACGACGGATCGACCTTCGTAAACAAGCCACGACCTATGATGTAACTATAAATGCTTCAAAAGCAATGACATGTCATTCGTCACAGTTTAAGATGCTTGTTAGCGAGGAATTTCACGCTGTGTAATGTTAGAAACTCATTCAGTTTTAAGATTCATTTATTTAATTTTTGAGCTTAACTTTATTTGTATACATATATTTCACAATCAGTGAAGCTTCTTTTATTACAAAGCTAGCAAATGCGCAAATGTTAGCAAATGTTTACATTGAAAACTAGCTAGTTTATCTAGCTAAAATTTCTTTAGTAGTATTGCTAGTTAATATTTACACCAGCTAACAATTTTTACACACTGATGCCTTGCAACATTGAAAAAGGTTTTATTCCAGAAAGCATGGTGTACTACTAGATTTATTATATTGTTTTTCATTTTTATTTACTGACAACATAATATATAAAAACGCAGCTACTTATTTTACTACACAAATATACAGAATTGTTGATTTTGATATGTCTCCAGTCAGTAAGTTGACATTAAATTAATTTTGCATGTTTTTTGATTGTTATTTAACATTGTTTTATACCTTATTTGATTTACATGATATTTTTATATGATATGTTGGGGTGGGACGTGGGATTTGTATTTTTGCCTACAAACTAAATCTATCTACCAGGCTTTAGTGTTTACTTTGGCTACATTGTTATACTTGACATGCTAACGATAATAATTAAAATGCGCTGCGCCATATTTTAATACCGATATATTATCACCAAGCAGACAAATGGCTGTGGTAATTTATATAACACTTTTAATTAGTACAATTGGGCATCGTATCTGCAGTGATTCAGTGTTTTGATAACTTCAAAGCTGTTACGCAGATGTTGCTAATGAGCTTTTTTGATTATTGCGATATATACTCCGAGTTAAGCACTTGCAACAGCAATTTAATACCGCTGACTAAAGCTCAGAAGGAGAAACATTAAATAAAACCCCTTCCAGCGTGGCCTTTAAAGCAGTCGTGCGCTAGCTGCTAGATTTATGCGTGCTTCGGCGCGCCGTCCGTTTTGAGAAATGGTGTGCGACTTGCTATCCTCGCTGCCCTTTTTTCTGGAGCAATTCATTTTCTTGGTTTGTTTAACATCATAACATAAACTTACAATCCCCCAGTCTTTTGTCCGGGTTCCGTTGTCCGTGTTCTTTGGTTGCCCTTTGCCAGGAGTCTGCTAATATGTACCAGCAGACTGATCTGATCTCAGCACAAACGGGGAATTTCCATTAGCATGCTAAGCAAGCTTGAGTAAACCGCTGATATGTTCAGCTCAGGTTGTCTGGCTGCTGAGAGAAACAATAGAGCTGTTTTTCTTGGTCAGGTCTCCCTTTTTTTTCCTGTGACTGTTTTTTTCAAACTAAATGGATGTCGTTACCACAGTTATAAATATCTCTTTATTTTTTGGCCCTAATGGCACCTCAGAAGAACCAGATCTGAGGTGTCTGCTCTCTTACTATCAGGTCCTCGAATTTCCAGATGATTTAGATACATATACATACTGTATATTATAAACATAGTCAATGCTAACATACAGTGTACATACGGGAACGTGTACACTATGGTACACAGTAACACACAGATACTGTCAGTTGTGATGTATTTCATTAATTCCTTCACTGGATACCTGTTCCAGCAGGACAATACCCCTGTGCATAAAGCCCCTGAGCTTCATGAAGACATGCTGTATTCTGATTGGACTGAAGTGTCCTCTACAGAGCCGTCTTTTGAACAGAACAGTTTTGGGAAGAATAAAGCAGGTAACAGCATCCCAGCAGCTCTAAATCTGTTCAAGTCTTTATCGTTCAATGTTTCTATTAAAATTATATCAGATTTGAAGTGTTTTTTTGAATATTTCTCCCAGAAAATTTGTGTGTGTGTGGGGGGGGGCACAGCACTATTTCATTAACAGTCTGCTCTTGCGTCCGTCTTTAAAGTGTTGAAGTCACCAGAATTTCTGCTTCACACCACAGCGTTGCCTGATTTATACCTCACCAGCACACAAACACACATGAATAGAGAGAGAGAGAGAGAGAGAGAGAAAGAGTGGAGGATGAAAGGACAATGACACGTCATACTTTATGATCACATCAGCAAAAATCTGTCCGGCTCGCTTTCCGTTTCTGTTCTGTGACGTGCCTCATTAGCACAAAACGCAATTCTGCTAAACAAATCTTTTGTCACACTTCCGATAAAGTCTTTATATACCAATTTATATGCACTGTAACATGTGTTACCATGACATCATTTCTGGATTTGTTTATTTACACCAGCACACATCAATTACCTGTTTTAAATGTTATGGGATGTAAAATCTCTCACAAGGCTTTTTCATGACTTCTAATATGACACTGATACAAAAGGTATAAATGAGCAGATACATTTTGTTTATCTCATTTTAGGGGCCTTGCTCAGGGGCCTAGAAGTGGTAACTTGGTGAGGCTGGGAATCAAAGCCTCTGTTTAACAGTTCAAAGCATTAACCACTCGACTACCACTTTCTATCCTTACCTTGATTAAAGTAAGGTACTAGTAATGGAACGGCAATGATGTACTGATCTACAGTACCAAAAGAAGGCTATAACAAAGAACAATTCAAATGTGTGTCTTATCTAATGTTTTATTTACAAAAAAAAGCACAGATGTATTTACACTCTGGGGTAGTATATCATAGTCAGTCCACCCACTCTATAATTTTGGGAGGAAACTGGAGAACCCAGAGCTACCTACACAAACCCTACACATACCCACAGCTCAATGAACCTCAGGACTGTTTTGGGCTTCCATTTTTATTACTCATCCTTTTTTTTCATTCTGATATGGTAAAACACTCCTAATTCGGCCTTATACCCCAAACCACAGATGGGAAGCAATATTTCTGAGGATATTTTTAAATTTTTACCCCATTTACTTACCCAGGAGAAGATTTTGAAATCCCTGGAAGCCAGGTGAAATTATTTCTCCAGGCAAAAGAAGCTATTGCATTAGCAGGGTACGAGTGATTGTGCCACAGTATCATATGTATGTCATACAAGGTCCGGGGACAACAAAAGGAAACAATAATCCTTAATGCGTCTTCCATCCTCATCCCACAACCTTGTGTTCACTAATTAACTATACAGTATGAGCAGAATCTTGAGGTCCGACTAGCTCTCCTTAAAGTACCTATTGTTATAAAAAGCCTGGATGTTGCCCTCCGAGTCACCTCCCACTCTGGTCCCTTATTAAAGTCCAACCCTGGCCTTAAAGAGGCATCAAGAAGGAGTTCGCCTTTATTACGTCATTCATCTTCACTCTCTGTATTGTTCCCATGACCGAAAGGCACATACAATAAAAAACAAGATTTTAAAAAATAACGGTTTATTGTTTTCTGGTGGCGCACAGCATTGTTGTGTTATCGTGTCAACAGCTGCAAGGTTGACGACAAGTATGTGTGTGTGTAAATATATAGTTGTAATTCTTCCTGTGCACATATGTATTTAAATACACACTAGATTATTCAATGAAAATAATAAAAAGAAGTACCTACGTCCTTTTTTTTGCCCCTGTTTTGGTTTTCTCCATCAATGGATTATTTACCTAATGTGTGCACTTGTTCTGTGTTTAGCCATTTATTTTATTTGTCTATTTATTCATCTGTTTTTTTTTAACATGGATGTAAATACAGTCATAAACATCCATGTAGATTTTCTGCCCAAGTCCCTACATCAAATTTGTTGTAATTCGGAAATAAATTAACATTTAGTCCACAATTTTGTTTCTACTGAATCTACTGATAACAAATCTGATCTTGATACCAAGCTAGGTTAGCTTGTTAGCTGATACTAGCCATGCCATTTCAGTTAATGGAAAACAGAGAGCAACTAACATTTATCTCTTTTATACAACTAAGCAATTGGGGGTTAAGAGCCTTGCTCAGGGGGCCAACAGTGGTAGCTTGGGGGTAGTGGAAATCAAACCCACAATAAGCAGTCCAACACCTTAACCACTGAGCTACCACTTCCCTAAATGTAATACTATTGCTATTGCTATTGTTTGACAAAGATATGTTACTACTGTACATGTCCTATTGTTTGGACAAATAAAAGTTCGATTTGATCTTATTATCTGAAGCTTCTAAGCAGACATATAGAAACAGTCTGATCAAAAAGATGACTGATGTTTCTGTTCATAATTTATGTTGATCCAGTTGTGCAGCCTCCTCTTCCCGGCCAATAGTCCGCCATCTTTATTTAGAATTAGATTTTCATTGGTCTATGATGATGATGATGTTGTTGTTAAGTGTTGACTGGAATTTGATTTCTCAAAGCCAACAGGAGACAGGCAGGATCTTAAGGGTGCATCTCTTCATCTATTTTATCTTCATCACAGAGCTGCTCATCCTCCTGTGATGCATTTATATTACTCATTCTAGAAGGGCTAATCCATTTAGAGCCATAAGATCCCTTTGAACTCATTTGCTTTTTATTAAAAGATGGTGGGCGATACGGTGAGAAGCGTTCTCACAAACTCGATCAGGCACACACGGCCGGATGGAAACGATCTTAACGAATGGCACTTTGGCTCGTAAAAGCCTAATGGGTTGTCATAGTGCTTGATTAGAAACACAGCTGTCTGCTCGCGTTAGAGCGCCGGTGACATGTAAAAGTCGTCCTGCTGGGTTTAGACAATGTGACCTTGAGGAGGTCTGTGTGAGGTAAAACAAGAATAAGAACAAGAATAAAGGACTAAAAATAGAGAGAATAAAATAGACAAACGTGGTTTAGAATAGAACAGAACGGAAGAAATTCAAAGATATTAAATATAAATGAAAAGCACATAGAAAAGACAACAGAATAAAGTATTAAAATACAATAGAAGAAGAGATGTAAAATTACAATAGAATAAAATGAATCTGTTACATGCAAATAGATCCAGCCAATCATTGTCTATCAGAGAGTCAATCCCAGCTACCATTGGGTAAAAGGCAGGGGTCACCCTGGACAGGTCACCAGTCGGTCGCAGGGCCAGAAACAGACAAGCAACCACACATACTCACACTCACTCTCACTCCAATAGGCAATTTAGAATCACTAATCAAACTTACATACATGTTTTTGGACTGTAGGAGGAAACCAGAGTACCCAAAGGAAAGACACACACACGGGGAGAACATGTAAAACCTCACACAGAAAGACCCCTGCAGGGGATATGAACCTGGAACCTCAACCTATGAAAATAGATAAAATTGAATAGGTTTAATAAATTATTGAAGAATAGAATAGAATAGAATAGAATAGAATAGAATAGAATAGAATAGAATAGAATAGAATTTACCAGGTTATTTATTGGGTTAATGGGTTAATTAGTACAGCAGCACATTGTGCTGTTTGACATATAAAGCGCCCATCATCTAAATAAATCCATAATAACGATCAATTCATTTTCCAATCCAATCAATAAACCAATCAAACTTCAGTGTTTTTACTGGCTGCTTCTATTTTACAAAGCGACGTCCCCTTACTTCTCAGCGCAATAATCAATATTCACTCCACTCCACTCCACTCCGTCTGATAACATCCGACCGACAACGATCCTGTGCGACGCCTTTACGCAGAAGTAACTCTCACAGCCATGATTATACACTTATTTTATTAGTGAACACTTTAGAGGAGCAAATTCACAGCTACTCCAGTTGCAGGATAAAGATAAACCAATTTTTAACCCTGTGTTTTTGAATCGAATTGGTCAGAAGGTGATATCTACGGTGGCCGAGAAAGCTCAACACGCTGCAATATAAGAAGACGTGGAAAAACAAACAAACACCAACAAATAAAAAAAAAATATATCTTCAGTTTGACAAAACACATGCTGCAAATTCTCACAACACAAATACAGAACCACACGCCAAATCCTTACAACACAACGCAAATACTGAAACACACTGCGAATAGCACAGACCACAACGAACCCCCCCAAAAATGTTTATCGTTCGGTGGCTATTTGTCAGAATAGGTGAATTTTTGGTTTATTTGATTATCCCGAGTCTTTTTGATATTATTAAATAATCTGACAAATTATATAATTAACCGTAGGATATCCTAACATCTGACGGCAGTCATTGAGTCATTGACGAATCACATGTTTTATGGGAAATGAAACAATTTAACGGTCGTATTGATTATTTTCCTATAACAGCATCACATTTTTACCAGCTTCCTGTTTTAAGCTTGTGTATAGTGTCCTTATACCCGAGTCCTTATGGTTAAACCCGCAGTAATATATATTACATTGATTTCAGTGGCTAAAATCATTTCACTGCTAGCTTGTTGTAAGTCATCTTAGCGCTCAATGTGTCCTACATATGAGCCTCTGTAAGCAAAATAAAATCATTTTAAAGTCATTTTATTGCCCCGGAACCCAGGGGAAATGTCCACGAACATCAGGGGCTCGTTTTTACACTATGCTAGCGCGGTTTACGGAAACACTTTAAACTCTATTACTCTCGAACCTCTCGACAGCTTTGAACACGTCTGATTTGATTTATGTGGCAGTTTTAATGCTGCTTACATTCAGGGGAAAGTCAAACATGCATCGATCTTTGTGAGGGTGGCAGTGTATTTATACACTCTTGCGTACATTAAAGTATTGACAAATCCAGTTTTACTAGACTAATGTTAGCCACTAAATCATATTATTCAAGATATATAACCTATATGAACCTTTGTAAAATACTGATTTCACTACAGCAAGTACACCATGGAGAATTTGTTGCATCGGTTAGTGTTGCTTAAGTTTGTACAAATGAGGTTGGAGGGCAATTCTTAAAACATCTCCATTGGGAACAGCACTAAAAGCCAAACATATATAGACTTTAAGTGATGAGTTTGCTTTATCCTTTGTAATTGGTGGTGCATTTTATCTCATCACACACACTTTTAATGGAAGGCTAAGAAAGAAATAACACTTCCTTCCTGGTTCTGGCCTTGACAGTAATGGTCGGCATATAAAGAAATTCTAGATGCTCTTTTACACTGTCTTGCTGCTACATGATTGGCTGAAAAGATACAAAGAAATAGGACATTACCCAGAATTCACCATCAGAACCAATGAGATAGCGCGACAAAATGGACAAGGATAGGAAAGTTACGTGTAACCGGCACCACCATTTTTTGTGTCATGTTGGTGACGTAGCAATGACGTTTGACGCAGATGGCCGATGCGCCTTAAACCGTCCCAGTTCTGCACATCAGCGCACTTCTTCCCTTGCGCACTTCTAAAATTGCACACTTTGTGAAAGACCTTAGGGCATAGTGTGGGCATTAGGACAGGGTTTTTAAGTACTCAGGAGTGTCAGTTTGGCGACACTGGGTCTTAAACCCCCACCATTCTGATCGGTAAGCTTTGATGTGGCACCACCTCTGCATAAATGTTCTTTATAAAGTGGACAGTGAGTGTACATGGACAGTGAGTGTCTATGCTGTATAACCGAATGATATTTTTTTAGACTGTTATCCAGGTCTTATCAGAAGGCAGATGGTGTTTTGTACTTGCCCCATTTTTTGTCTATAAGTGGCATTAAACCGGTCTGTTTTCACAATGGGCCACTTTTGAGTATAAGCACACCATCAGGAATTTTATAGCTGTTATTACGTGGGTGTAAGTGGATTCCTCACTGTGTGTGAAAGCATGCCAAGCATCCTCAGGCTCGCTTCTACTGACGTCCTCACTGATATTCCTTCTCTTTCTTTCTGAAACCTGCTTCAATTTCTGCTGGTTCGGCATTTTTATTTTTTGCTTACTCTCTCTCTTTCACTTTCCCTCCCACCGTCTGTGTGCTTACGAATGTTCGTGGTCATATTAATGCCTGGATGGGGTTTTTTTTTTCATTACAGCTCTGTCCAGGAAGGGGTCAGGTCTGAGGTTGAGGACACGAATGGAGATCAATGAACAGGATCTGCATTGTGTCACTGCCTCTTTGTGGAGCCGTAATACACAAGAGTGTGTGGGATTTTGTTAATAAATGACTCGTGGATGGCAGCGGGAAATGAAAAAAAAAAAAAAAAAAAAGAACTGAATAGTGTTGTTGAGGGGCAGGAAGATGTCTCAAAGAGATACTCCACCTTTAATGAAGTGCCGGGAGAGGACATGAGGGAACAGAGGAAGCTTTGCTCGCCTACTTTTCATCATAATCCGCGTTGAGAGCAGGCAAGAGAGAGAGAGAGAGAGAGAGAGAGAGAGAGATACAATAAACCATGCTGTCAAAAACAATGGTGTTGTACAGCTACTTTTGCCCCTTAAGGCTATACAAGCATAAACAATGTTCTTATGGGTGTAACATTAACGCTGCATTAATATTAACGTTACCACAGAAACCTCGAATAACAAACCCCGGTAACAGCATCAGCGCCCAACCTAACTCATTAATTGCATTAACTATGCAGTACTAATAGTCAAAAAACACTTAAGTCTAATAAAACACTCATAGATGCTTGTGACGACCATGCAGATTTTTCTCATTAGCTAATTTTAAGCGCGTTTTGGACTATCGCATAAAATAAAACACGCTGGACGGAAAGGGCATGTCCTTAAAAGATTGACTAAGATCAATTTTTAAATTGCGAATAAACTTTAGTGCATCAAAAAAGTCATGTGATTTGCTTTAACAGATCATGTGACGGAAAATAAGTGGTATGTTTGGGTATATACCAAAAAAGCGACGACTATTTCTGATGGGAAACATCGACAGGACGTGCAAATTGATTTTTGGATTTGATATTTGGCACTAGTTTATCAGGAAGTGACAATTTTGTTCTGGTCTAGTCGTATATTTGCGATATTCTAATTTTGCGCATATGTTTAATTCGCATACATACTGTATTTATTTTTATTATTTATTTGATTTATTTGATTATTTTATGACACAACAACAATTTAGCTAATTAATAGTCCGCTATCAAGGCTCTTGTTTATTGCTAAAACAAAGCTAAATGTACTGCTTAGCTTTGCTAGGTTTCTATATACACTTAAAGGTTGGGTTTTAGTGTAGGTTGCATTATAATAACATTTTATCATGTTATAGATTTATAGATTTATTTATTTATGTTTCCAGAGCGCGCTAATATTTTTTTCTACACCGTGCCTAGCAATTTCACCCGCTGTCTCGGTTATTGCTATTATTTTAACATGGTCGCTGTTAAATTGATGACACCTGCTAAGAAATTCACAGCTCGGCAATAAGTCATCGACGATGCCGCTTGTACCACCAACGTCTTTTTAGGCTTAGAGGCTACGTCGGTTACAAGAGTTTCAGGTCTTTTTCTAAAGCGATTCATCACTACAGCCAACAGGTAGAGCTTGTGTGCCTGAGCACTGTTTTGTTTTCGCTTGTCTCTTGTAAAATGAGGCGCGAAGGCAGTTAATGAGCAGATCCGATGATGAAATAGTTGATCGTTTTGAATATTTGGACAAACATTCTCAATATGAAGCTGTTCAAGGAAAATTAACCTCGCTCACTTCTGAACGACTCATTACTCACACATACTTGAGATTTGGAAACAATTAGCTGATGGTGACACTGATATCATTAATCTAGACACCTTTGTTTTGCTTAAGGGAACCGAATTGCGAGGATCCTGAGGCATCCAGTAATTGCCGGCTCCAGTTGGATTTGCCTTTGTGAAGATTTGGGGTATTTGAAGCGAAGATGCCGACCCTATGCGGACTTTGAGGATGTCAGCAGGATGTACTTTTATTACACAACATCTACTGTACTGTACATGGTTGTAGAAAGGACACTGCTCATAATCACACTAGCCGCTGTTTAAAATAAAATAATTTATAAAACACACTCTGGTAAAGGATAGGTGGACTTATGGGTGGTATTATTACTTATGTTCTGTAAATCTGTTTTGAGACAATGTCCATTGTTAAATTTGATAAACCTGAATTGATTTGCATTGCATAGATTCCCGTTTACGTCAATTGTAATTATTCAGTTATGACAAATTTTTTGCATTTGATTGATGTTTTTTCTTTTGGACTAAAAATAAATGCAACTAAAAAGTAAAAGAAGTCAATTCCATTGTAACAATTTCTTTAGTGTGGATACTTCCGGCGAAATTTGCTTGCGAACTGAACATCAGGAAATATGTGGTAGTCGATGGAATCCAGTGGATTTTGAGTTTGGTTCCTCAAAACTCTTCCAGTTGTGTTGCTTTAATGCTACTTTGGTTAGCCATGTCCTACATTACCACCAATGCCTGGTGATTATTACCTATTGATACCAGCACCAATGGGATGTCACCAATGGGATGTTCTTGGCATCCTGGCATCATTTTCTTTGCCTCAGGTGATCTAGAGATACGCATGTATGTCTTGTGCTTGCTGAGCTTGTAGCTTTACGCTTCTTATTACCTCAGCGGCGTGTTTTAATTTCCTGTGTGTTTAGGGATGTTAGAGGTACAAGCAAGCCTGTGTCGTAGCCAGCAATCATTCCATGCCAGTGATGTGCAGCTTTATTTATGCCAAGAACGAGTGCTTACTGTATTCGTCACCTGATTGAACGCTTAAAAACGATTCTTTTAGCTTGGGTTAAATGGAGTGCGTGTAAAACATTGTGTTTAATCGAAGCCTGCTCACATCTTGGTTATATGCAGAGCAGCTTTACATCTGGATGGGAAAACTTTGAGATGTTCCCAGGGGACAAGCTAATGCATGTAAACCACAAGTTAAAGGTGTAGTGAGACATTTGGGAAAATGCTAACTGTAACTAAATTGTGCAAACGCACAGGATAATTCCTAATCTGGCAACCTTGGCTAATCATGTCTTCTGTCTGTGTAAAAAAGGTGCGCGGAGGTACGAAGATAAATATGTTGACAGACAGGTAGGAAAGCCTATCATAATGTTCGGACCGAATATTTTGATAGGACAACATTTGTTAACCAGCAGAACAACAAAAAACAAATTACCAACCGTGCCTTTGATAGATAAACACGATGAATAAATAAAGACAGAACAATTATAATTGATAAAATAAGTCACGTTACAGAGGAGAATACAAGCAATATATATTAACTTAAAATCTCACCACAGCTAAATATACCAATATTTCCACATAAACACTTTTTTTTATTATTCCGACTAAAATTATTCTGATTAAAATATTCAGGTTGGATGTTTACATTAGATTTATGTATGATTTATACTCGTCCTAATTTGTTAAAAACAGTTAATTGTTACAAGTTTGTCTCAAGACGTTTGAGGGCCACGGCATGATACTCCGGTGTCCTCCGCCAACCCAAATTAAGCTGGTTTAAATTATTTACATTTTTATGAGATCTGGTTTAATCATCCAGGTTTGCCCTCTTACACCCCGTAACAGCTTCTGCATTTTTAATCACGCAGAGCTCAGTTCATTTGTCGACTGAGCGTTAACCTTAAACAAAGCCTAAAAGGTTTATCGTCAAGTAAAAGAAGAACGATGTGACTGGACGGTCCATGATTACGCTCATGGTGCCAGGATATAATTATAATCCTAAAGCCATGCCAATACTTTCCTAGGATTATGTAAGCTTTTACTGACTTTAATACTATATATCATGGAACTAACGAGCGCTCCGTTATATAGCAGGCTTGTGTAATCGTCCTAGCTATAAATACTAAACCACACATTTGCCCTTGTTCTGGCCATTAGCTAGTTACAAGAAACATAAAAAAACACATTTTTTAACTCAAGGCAATTAGATGTAGAGTAAGTGCAGGATGATTAACCCCGGTCCTATCATTAAGCCAGAGATAATAGCCTGCGGCGAGTCAGGCCGCTTTATTAACAAGTGCTTTATTGCTTTGGTGAAACGGAGTCAGAAAAGCGCATCACCTTTGGTCAATGTAAGTGCAATCTAAACGATCCCAAGGGTGAACAATCTTTCTCTGTGTGTCGGTGGAATGCCAGTGCTGAGACTGTATTGGGTGTAGTGGAATAAACAGGACTCACAATGACCGTCCCACCCATGACATGGCCTCTGCAGGGAGGAAGGATATAACCCACTTCCCTATACAGACTCACAGAGAGAGAGAGAGAGAGAGAGAGAGACTGAGAGAAAGATGCCCATTGTGCAATTTAAATATTTGATCTGTTCTTTGAAAACGCTATAATAAAGTCTAATATTAAATAAAAGATTAACTACTAATAAAAAAATATATTAAAATTCATATAAAATCTAATGAAAACTTATAGAAATTCATAAGCCTTTCTTTGTGGAATACTAAGAATGATGTCAGACATTTCACACTTTAAGTTTATATGTTTATGTGTTAAAAATGATAAATGAAACATTTTGTAATCTTCCACTAGGTTCCTTCTAGATACTAGATACAAAAATATCATTTGTCTATCAGTTTAGGTCATTTTGCCAAAAAAACCTCACAATAAACCATAAAATTGCCAGTTTAATTTTGTTTATTACATCTGTGACTGTGTTTGACGTGCGTCTCACGTCACGTCACGTATATTTATATATATAAATAGCTACAAATATAACCCCAAAACAGCATTATTTAGGAAGTCATTTGACACAGACTATGGATTAAATATCAATGTAAATGTAATTCAGTCTAAAACATCATTCAAATATATATCGTGAGAAAAATATCGTAAAAAAAATATCGCAATAGTTAGCTCTATCGATATTTCTACACAGCCCTATTATTTTTAGATGACCTACCATGGACTGATTTTTTTTTTTTAATTTAAGCCAACATTTCTGTTACCGAGTTGTTTTGCAACTGAGCGAAGCGCTGATTAGATGTCACTTGTTTGTTCTCGTTCGGGCTTGAAAACGCTCTCCGCCTATCAGCTAAAAAACTTCATCTGGTCCTGATAGGTGAGGGCAGGCAGGGAAGTATGCAGAGGGAGACAGGAAACAGGAAGAGGCAGGAATAAATCAGAGCTGAAATAGCGAGAGTGGAAAATTCCCTGCTAAAGCCTTTTAGTAAAAATGCCTCAAAGGTGTCCTTGAAACATATGATTTTGCGGGTGCGATAAAGTTCCTTTAGGAGAAATGTCTTTTTTGGTACATTTAGTGTGGCTGAAATGAAAAGGAATTAAAAAAACTGACTTTATTTGTTATTATATCATTATAAAATATAAAATAGTGATTGCTGAATGTTAGAAACAAAGAAATGGCTTTCGCTTCAGACTTTTCTCCAGCTAACAAGCTAGTGACGATGCAGCTATAAACTGGTGCGAATTTATCCAGACCTTATTCTAAATTTTAAAAGCATAGGTTAATAAAAGTCAGATATTGTGTCCACCAGATTAATTTAAAAAGCCGTATTAACCCTTGGAATTCAAATACAATGAGCTCATGGCCATATCTCCATCACAAATAACTACAGTCTGTATGATAAGATATACGACGCTCACATATGAGCCTCTCCTAGTGTGTTTCCTCTCCTCCACCTGGCTGGATAAAGCGTCGTGTCCTCCATCTTAGAACGGCTCTGTTGGGACAAAACAGCAGGAAAAACATGCGAGGCAGGGTCACAGAACGCTCTCCACCCCGCCAGGCAGGAAGTGCCGAGGGGCCCGGCCTATCAGAGACAGGAAGTACAAAGTGCAAACCAGCAGCGGCGTCCCACCCCTTCCAACCAGGAAGTACACAGCGCTCGCCTGGCCCCGGTGCATACCACAAAAACTGGGTTTTGAATAATGAGCAGACGGGAATTTTATGACTTGATTAGGTACACTCCTAATTTCCCGTTGTAATGAGTAATAATGACTTATCGACAGTCAGTGGCTTGTGTTTTAGGAATTTTGCCATGATTTTTTTTTTCTTGCAGAATTGATACTACATATTTTTGGTGTAGATCATATCACAAATAGTAAAAGTCGATTGGATAAAAGCCGGCCAGCAAATGGCGTAAATGTAAATGTATTGCTTTCATGTTTCTTACTCTGCTTTTATTTCTTAGTTTTTCATGTTTTTTAAACGTTCTGTTTTGGTTTGTGGCACATGACGTGAAACGTGAAAATGTCCAGCTAGTTTAGCGTTGGTAGAATGTTATTTTATGATTATTGTTCTAACGTTTTCTAAACAATGACTATATTCATCTGGTACAAACGATTTCATAAGGACGTTTTAAAAAAATTGTTCCAGGAACGTTTTTGCTTAACATTTTAGGAACATTCGTAAAGTACAAAAAAAACTTAATAAGCATGTTCCAAGAATATTTTTCTATTAACATTTTCAGAATATTCATCAAGTATAGTATACTGATATAAGGAAGTTACAAGAACATAGTTTTAAAAAAGTTTTTTCTTAACATTATAAGAACATTCATCAAGTACAAATAAGGTAATAAGAATGTTCCAAAAACATTGTTTTAAGATTCTAACATTCTCTAAATATCATTCTAAAATATGAGAACGTTCCATCGACGTTATTTAAAAAACGTTTTTGTTTCAACATTAAGACGACTTTTAAAGACAGTTGGCGAAAGTTGTGGTTGCGTTTCCTGTTAGCTGCGACTGTAGTTTTCATTGTGTTTCACTTGGACTCTGTGTTGCAGACGTGTTACACTGTAATGCAGTCACTATGTAATCACAGCTTGAAGCAGAATGTGGTTGGATTCGGAGAATTTCTTTTTCCAAGCAGCCCAGCTTTCTGGTAAAAGCAGACAAAAAAATTAGAATGTTTTAGATCCGAACTTTATTTTTTGGGGGAGGTCTGGGAGATTAACAGATAATCTAGCTGCAGTTGTATGCGGTTTATTGAATGTTTACTTAGTTCGGATACATTCTAGAACCGCAGATTTGACGTCAGTTGCTAGCCAGTTTCCCTCTGTGGATCGGTGCCAGAAATAAGAATACCAATGAGAAATGCTTTCATAAATGATCAGATATTAACCGGTCCACGGTGAAAACACTGCAGGCGTTCACGTGTTGAGGTAAACACATCCATCATATAGTAAATAATCTAATATCTGTCAAATCCCCAACCGGAGACACGGCCCGTTTTTAATACGAGCGTCACTACGGAGAAAGTTTATTCTAATACGCTTGGCAGGCGTGTGGATGGTATATTTTATCTGCAGTATGATGTGTAAAACTCATTATACCTTTATAACACACATGTACAGAGAGAGAGAAAGAGAGACAGACAGACAGAGAGAGAGAGAGAGAGAGAGAGAGAGAGAGAGAGAAAGAGGGAGAGAAAGAGAGACTAAACACAGCATAATAATGTTGTCAGCTGATAAATCAAAGAAACTTTAATGAAACCACAAAGGCAGCGGGAAAATAATCACAGACTCACTCCCCCACCACATACACACACACACACACACACACACACACTGTTTCTCTCTCTCTTTTCCTCCCCCTCGCTATTTCTCTTTAATAATTCGTATCTCTCTCTTATTGGTTTTCTTCACTTTCATTATTCGTTGTCTCTCTCTCTCTGTCTCTCTGTCTCTCTCTCTCTCTTTTACTGTGTGTCTCTCTTTGTTAGTATATTAAATTTAGTCATGTCTATCATTCTGTCCCTCTCTCTTACTCTCTGTGTCAATATGTCTGTCTCTCTTATTCTGTGTGTGTATCTATCGCTGTCTCTCATTCTGCAAGTCTCTCTCCATCACTCTGATTCTCTATGTATTGCTCTTTGTCCTCTTATGCCCCCCTTTTTTCTCTCTCTCTCTCTCTCCCTCTCTCTTTCTTTCTCTTTCCCTCTTTCTCTCTCTCTTTCTCTCTTTTGCATTCTCTCTCTCTCTCTCTCTCTCTCTCTCTCTCTCCTCTCTCTCTCTCTCTCTCTCTCTCTCTCTCCAACCCTCCTATTTCTTTCTTTCTCATTCTTTCTCTTCCCCCCTTAGTGTTTCTCTCCTTCTCTCTTCTTCTTTCTCTCTATCTTCCCCTTTCTTTTTCTCTCTCTCCCTCTTTCTCTCTCTCTTTCTCTTGCCTTTTGAATGTAACACATACTCATAAATGTTATAATGGTGGCTGTTTAAATGCAGTCTCGGGCTTCTGGTTTATAAAAACACATTTCCTTCAGTCATTCCCTGAACTTTACCGGCGTTTAGATTCTATTCTGGGTTACAATACGGGCGCCTTTACCGCACACAGATAAAGGTCACATGGCTGAGTGTGTGTGTGTGTGTGTGTGTGTGTGTGTGTACAGTAAATGTGAATATAATACATGTACATGTAGGTTTGTGTGTGTGTGTGAGAGAAAGTCTCTGCTTTTCCCTGGAACGATAGAGTGCTGCCCTAAAAAGGTCCACCTCCCTCCCTGATCCCTGTGGGACGAGTCACCGTGCAGCACACACACTTTCACTTTGATAAACGATAAGACATTTAAAAAGCAAAAATATGACACGGCAAGTGAGGTCTGGCGCGACCCTCCGAGGCCGAGGATTGATATCACACCCACCATCAGAGAGCTGAACAGAAATCCCTTTTATTGAAAGACAGATGAAACTGGTATCCAATGAGAACCGAAGGAAAAGACTTTTGATTCCTATCTGGTTCTTTATTTAGTCAGATGTTCTGGAGCTTCGGTCACATGATCACGGTTTTATGTTCACTATCACACACTTTAAAAATCCTACATATCTCAATTTTCATCCTATCCTATTTGTTTTGAGTCCTTTAAAATATCAATATTACATATAAACACTACATTAAATCCTATGACTACAAGTACAAATGACATATACGTAATAAGCTCTTATAACCACTTAGATGACTTTTATATATATATATATAGAAACCTGTGCATTAAAAAGATATTAAACTTATTAACTTAAACAAATGTGTTATAATAATCTTCATTCGGTAGCCAATTAAAAGCTTTTCACATTTTGATCAAAAAGCAGTTGTATTTAAGTAAAATATGTTATTAAATCAACAAATTAATTAACGTATTGCTGCTATAAAAAAATATAAACCAATGCAATAAAGTGAGTCAATTAATTTACAATAAAAAGTCATTAAAACTATATTTAAATCTCAGTGGATAATCAAAGTAACTGTACAAATAAATGAAAGATGGTCGGTAATAAACTGGGGTTTTTTTTTTTGTTAAATGTACTAAAATATAAATTCGAAGGAGATGAAATTACTCCTATTTTGTAGCTTTTGTCGCCATCTAATGGTGATGAGTAATTACTACGTTCCTTTTATTTAAAATATCGCTGTTAGTTTTATTTAAACTATCATAATGTTATATAATACTGTGATAATTCAGATTTTTTCCCCTTAGTCTTTTCAAATAATTACATTTTGGTATACAATCGCGAGAATTGCGAATCTTTTTGGTTAAATCTATCTAAAAAAGCTTTTTTTGTAGTTATCGTTTTTAAACAGCAGATGGCGATATTTGATCAGCTGATCAATTACAACCAATACAAACGCTGCAACGGTGTTTCCTTGGTCACATGAAACGTCATCAGGAAGTATTTACCGGCGGATTAACTGAGCTCTTTAAACTCAAATATATTTTATTATTTTATGTCAAATTAAGTCTTTTAATTTTTGAAATTAATTAATTTCTAAAAAGGTAAAATAAAAAGATGTTTTTGTTTATTGTATATTATGTATTTACATTCGACCGAATCGAAAACAAACGAAGTTGGAATTAGCATTTTAGCTTAGAGCAATAAATAGAAAGTAAACCATAAAAGTTATAAAGTTTATTTGTGTTTTATTATTAAAAATGGCGTTTGACGGCCACGATGAGCTTCACCTCAGCAAGAAACACGAGGAAATGTAGGTACTGGGGTGTAAAACGACATTGTACACACAGCTGTGGTTAGAAAATGTTTGTAGTAATGTGTATGTGTATCTAGTAGTATTAATAGTTTAACATGGCCGCATTTTGTATTGTTTAATAGTCGGAGTTTATTTGGATTATGTTTTTTTTTGTTTGTTTGTTTTTTTTTTTTAGAATAAATCGTAAAGTTAAACTCTATTTTTACTAACTGATTTTACCCAATGAATGGCGTTCATTTGCAGCGATTTAATGTATCACGTGATCTCACGCGCCACCGTCTGTGTTTGAGAACATTCCTTCAGTCTGTTATTTGTCAAATTTAATAATATATATATATAATATATATAATATATAAATATATATATATATTTCTCTCTGTCTCTCTCTCTCTATCTATCTAGCTATCTATATATGCCAAAATATGTTTATTATTAAATATATATATATATATTATATATATATATATATATATATATATATATATATCTATATATATATATATATATTCTTTCCCTCTCTCTCTCTGTCTATATATATATATATATATAGATATATATATATATATATATATCATATATCATATATATATATAATATATTCACCATATATATATATACATATACGATACACCTACTACCTCTGCCCTCTACATATATATGCCAAATATATGTTTTATTAAATTTATTAAATATGTTTATATATTAGAAATACAGAGTATTTTTTTTCTCCATCTCATCTCTCATCTCTCTCTCTCTCTCCTCTCCCCATTCTCTCTCTCTCTCTCTCTCTCTCTCTCTCTCTATTCTATATATATATATATATATATATATATATATATATATATATATATATATATATATATATATATATATATATACTATATATATATATAGGTTTTATGATTTAAACATTGACAGTTTTCTAAATAAACACCCATCAGTTAACCAATCCTAACCATCTGATGTCATCAGTATGTGCCGTCCAAACCCCAAACCGCCTCAATTCATTTCTGAATCTTTTCTTCTTTTTTTTTGGTTTACAAACAAACTGAAAAAAAACTTAAACTGAGTAAATACTGAAAAATCTCTGATTGTCTGAGACGATAATTTATTGATTCTGGAAGGATTTACTGATACTGACGATTCCTGGATTAACATTAAATCACAATGAATTTAGACTATAAATGATATTAAAATGATTGCTAATAATCAGAAAAACAACATTAGTGAATTTAGACTGTGTTGATTTTAATGATCCAAAAATAAACGTTAATGAATTTATTCAGTGAATCATAAACAATCACTAATAAACAATTAAATGCAAAATGTTCTGAAATGGTGAACCCGTAGAAACCGCAATAGAGCAACATTCTTTAACATTATTTTATCCAATTACAACCTTTGAACATTTCACAATCACAAGCCAAATTTTTATAACCATAAAATTTACTTTTGATTCATGCACACACACTTAAATACATTTTACTGCACACACACACACACACACACACACACGTCTATTTTTGGTCCTGAAGGTGAGGGAAATGTTCACACACATGTTTTTATATATTTAACAAATGCATTTAAAGTATCACATTTTGGTTAACAAGGAGGGAAATATTCAAAAATGGATTGGGGTGAGTTTTGGACGACACACACTGATGACATCAGATCATTATGATTGGAAGATTGAAATGTCGATCCAGGATCACGTGGCAGCCTGAAAAGACATAATTACAGGACATGTAGTATGTGAGGCGAGTAAAAAACATCCTTAGTATGTGAAAAAAACAGTAGGCGGAACGTTCCCTCCCGGATGACCTACTACCTCTGCCCGAAGTCTGAAGTCTGTATCCGATAGACACTTGATCTCATCCCATGAGCCCACAGAAGACTTGTCCTATGCAAAAATGGCGGGAAACGACGAGGCTATGCTATTTGAGTGTTGAAGTGGAATTGAGTATTTTAAAAATGTCCATGTGGTTAAATTGCACTTGTTTAACACATTTAACACACACTTTCACATCACATGACACCGTCAACAAAGCGGATGAAATGTATTCATTCTATAACAGATATTTTTTAACAAAAGTTTATCAATGAGCCGTTTAACACTTTTTTGGTGGATGTAGTGGACGTGATTAATGTCCTGGCCTGTCTCGCTTGTCTTTTCCTCCCCTGCAGTTTGGGAAAGAGAGCTGTTTTACTGCAACAGATGGAGATTTGCTATGAGCAGCAGAAAACGAAAAAAAAGCACAGAGCCATGATGTTCCAAACTGCACGTGAAAGAAATGCGCAAATACTAGAGGTACTTAAGAGCCTTTTCCATAGAAATCATGTGTTACTAATTGCATGTACACAGTTTAGGTCACTCTGGTGTCAACTTAAGTGTCTGAGTATCGATGATACCGAATTAGTTACACAACTGGATAAAAGTATTTTTAATTTTTGTTCAATATTTCGTTACAGGATTTCCAAAAAGTAGAAGAATGTCTTCGGACACGACCGCTGCTTCATCCTGATGTTCTCAACCTACAGGTATTCAGGTTTTCCTAAAAAAAAAAAAGACAATTGTTCATTCAAGCATAAAATAAGTTTAAGATATTTGTCCTGTACTAAAAAATGCTTCATTTAGACTCGTTACTGGGCTTCAGTGGAACAGAATCTTCCGGAATGGGAAAGCTACTTGCTGGGGAGGAGTCAAGCGCCAACGAGTGAAGAGAAGCCGTCGCAGGATGCTGAAAACGTCTCCTCACCTGCACGGAGTAAAGGAAAACCGCCTCGACCCAAACCAAATGTCTGCTGACTGATGTGAATTAGTGGAAGGTAGGCTTTAAACCAGGATCTCTTCGTTAAAAGGTCCTACAGTGCATGTAAGTCTGATATACCCCGTGTTTTAGATCAGTTTATGTCCCTACCGGTAGCCATTCCGCAGAACCTCTTCGGTAAATGCGTGGCTATGCTGTTAATTTTCACCCTCACTCCACATACGCTCCTGTTGTGCATACAGTGAGCGTTAATGGCGCGCTCCACCTGTTCATTCGAGATTTTGTCACCTGACTCACTACGTTCAGACGCAACTATTTAAAAGTGCTCATAAGTATTCAGAAGGCGAAGGAGGCATTTCCTTCTAGCGTGGCATAACACATTGCCACATGCTTCCTGTGTGAAATCTAAAGTTCCGACGTGACTCATTTGCTCTTGAGATTAAGTGTATGGAGAAAAAGAGACACCTTGCGTAACACACGAGTAACTGTGACAAAATGTTTCTGTTTTATATTTTTACCGAAATGTTAATTTGTAGTTAAATCTGGCAAAACAGAACAGATTTAACTAACAGAACACATTTTGCCCTTAATGATGGCAGACCTGATCACAGGGTAAACAACAGTCTCTAAGGTAGGACAGATGGCAGGTAGGTAAAAAACTGCATTAGGAGCAGTACAAGTTACCAAAGACACACCCCTTAAACACCTTCGTCATAAACGCGTGTACATGTGTGATGCATTTATTGACACACTTGATACTTGAGTCTAGTGTGATGCAATAAAGATACCGCATCTTTACCACTTTGAGCATTTTTACATTGTTTTCAATATCTAATTCGACATATTTAACAATAAAAATGCATTTTGTTGACAAAATTGTCAAAGCAAGCAATTCAAGAGGAACGGTTGTTTTTTCTTTTAATTTATTTTGATCAGTTAGTTACAGTCGTGGAACACAACTTTGGTTATTACGCATTGATCCCCTAAACGATGCGACTGGTTATCTATAAATGGGTGGGTTTGATTTAAACAAGTCTAACAATAATAGCACCTGCATGTGGGTTATTTTCTGTTGTTGGAAAATTCATAAGTCAACGAAAACACTGGGTTTCTATTAAAGTTTCTATTATCTTTTTAGTTTTAAAGATATAAAATAAAAAATAAAAAATTGTAATAATCTACACGAAGATCTTACATATTCATACATTTTTATGTAAGTATCCAGTATGGGTTTCTCACCTTTGCTTTATTTGTGACAAGCTTCAAAGCCTTAAACGTAGATTCTCAGGCTGAATGTAATCACCTCCTGTTGTCTTTATGTGTTCCTCAAACTGCCATGGTTGTGCAAGTGTGGCATTCACTCACAAATGATAATTATCTAAATAAAGCTTGTGTATGCGGTGAGTCTGTTTTGGAATTTAATGGCCATTTTCTACCTGAGCTCTTGGAAACGATGAGGTCATGACTCATTCATTACTGAAATCCTTGAGGAGTGCTTTCTATGTTCACAGTAATTGCTCTTCTTTTGTCTCGTTAAAGGCCGTTTCGAGATCGGCCACTTGCCATATGTTCACAATAACTCAATAGAGATGAGCTGCCCAATCTATGCCATATGATTGGACGGGTTTTGGTGCTTTTACGAGTTAAAACTGTTTGATAACACTGAGCATTTTGATGCTGTTGGCAATAAAGGAAAGAAATAAATTAATGTTCTGTCAGATTATGATCACTTTCTTGGAGCGAATTTGATATACTGCACTTTTTTTCCAGCTCCTTCTTGTCTTATTAATCTTTTTTTATTGCCACATACTTTCTTTCCCAGAGATTCCTCTCTGATCTTAGCAACGCGGCAGTCCCTGGAATGAACCCTAATTGTGATGATCAAATCTGCGCTGGGTGACACGGAGTGGCGGCTTGACAAATGCGATCATCCGGATGGCCGGGGTTGAAGTGGCGCTGCTTGGCAGCTGCCCATGTTTCTCAGCTGGGACTCGCTCTTGCCCCGGAGGTCAGGGCACCAGTCGCGCTGATGAGTGGCAAAGGAACAAAGTCTGGGGTGCCAAGGTGGGGGGTAGTTATCAAAATGGTGAATTATCTAAAAGGATTTTGAAGAGCACGGTCTGGAGCCTTTCCAAATGACTAGTTATGCAGTGTGGATACTTATGAGGAAAAGCCTCGAGCTAGGTTGGCCATCGACACCACCATGGAGGAAAGACACCCAGCTGGGCTTCAGCCATCTTTCTATACTTGATGTAATAATTTCAGGACTGGGGTGTGTCATCAAAGCTTTGTTATGATTTCCTGTTTGGCTGTTGCTGTTCATGTGTTTCATTTCCAAAAATACCCTAACCTGCTTCAAATAACTGTTTATTAGGCATTTCTATCCACACACAGCCTGCCTTAAATAGTTATGTTGATTCAGACAGATTCAAACTCTTGTGAGTGTCCTACGCCACCTGTTATTTGGTCAGTCAACAGCACATTGTATTTAAAATCCCGCATTGTACTTCCGCGGTCTAAGTGTGTGTGTTAAACTGAAGATCAGCTTTAGGGTAGATCTGCAGGTCCGAGTTAATTAACCTCCTTCCTTTGTGACACAAGGGAGTGGAAGTGACGGGGGAGTCCTGGGTCCAAGGATTAACACCGGACATCGGTATTAGTGTTCCTGCCAGACAATGAGACTGTTTCCAGATCAGTTTTCAATAGCATTCAGAAAAAGACATTTTAATAGACTTCTGTTGGCTGAATCTTTGCACAGATGTTTTCTGCTTGGAGGATAAGCAGCCCTAGTTATGTTCCCATTTATTTTAAATTGTCAAGCTGTCTGCATTGATAGTTGTCTAATGGGGGATTTGGGAGGTGGAGGGAAGACTTCTGAGAGCTTGAGTGAATCAGGAGCAGATTGTTTCGAGGTCAGGCCTTCGTCTCTTTTTAACAGACTGTGTGTAACGGGCGAGAGGACAGAAGTTCCCCTTCAGCTGCCTAGCCTTTAGGGCCAAAGACTGCTTCTGAGCGGAGGTCATGCCAGAAATTGACATTGATGTTATTCCAGCGGGGCAGAGAGCCTACGTTCTGCTCCCATGCAGATGCCTGGAGCCCTTTAAGCCATAAAGCACCTTCTCAGAGCGTGCCCTTGACGATTCGAGCCCTTATGGGTGTTGGCCAACAATGGCCTGAAAAAAGCATAAACAACTCTTGGTTTACTGAGACACCTGTTTGTTTAGACACTGCAGGGTCTAATTTTTCTCTTTAGAATTATATCAGCTTTATATTGCGATTTTCTACAGTTGTGCACCAGCAGCAGTTGTGGAGATACAGTGGTACCTTGACTTACGAGTGTCTTAATTAACCAGATTTTCAAGATACAAGCCGTCCCTCTGCCATTTTTTGCTTTGAGTTGCGAGCTAAAATTTGGGTTACAAGCCAGCTTTAGACACCCAACTGCTAGTTAGCTAATGAGGTCACTGCTGTGAGGAAATACCGCTGCCATGAACAGGTCGTCTTGGTCTGCCACAATGTTTACGTAGCTACGTAGTGACACCGGCTTCCAGCACCTAGCTGCCCGAGTGATAGAAAAGTGTACTTTACACCAAGTTCTAGTTCTGATGCTCACATGCCATTTCATTGGCTGTCCTTCCTTGTATTTTAGCACAAATTTAAGCGACTAACTGCTTACTTGTTTCCCAATATGTCATGTTGTATCTTGACAATCTCTTATTTACTTGACATCTTTGTGTTTACGTAAAGTTTTTGTGTGTTTTGGTAAAAATTGTGCATTTCCTACCTGCCTTTGTTAGTTAACATTTTTAAACATTATTTATGTTTTTGTTATGAAATAAATTTTGAATGCACCAATGAAAAAGTACTACCTTAGAGGACAAATTAGTAGCTACATAGTTATTTACTATCGAACTGTGATTAGAAAATTAAACTGAAAGTCTATTAGGCATTTTATTCATTGTCAAACTACCCTTGTTATCTATAGACTAGAATGTCCGCAATGTAAAAAAGGTGTTTTATGTCGGAAGAACAAACAGACAATTACAGGACTGATTGGCTGAACATCCATATGAACATCCGGATTTGTAATAAAGAATATTCTAAACATTTTACAGTAATACATAAAATATATTCTTCAATTCGTAGAATAAAAGGCATTGATCATGTGACTTTTACTTATAGGGAAGGTAATAGGGAACTTAACCCTAACCAAAGACAGACATTTTTCTTTACAAATTAAAGGCTTTTCATGATTAAATAATGAATTTTTTTTTAATTAATTCAAAAAGATAATTAGTTTTATTTTTTAGTATAAAATTTCGCTTTTTAAATGTGAAAATATGCTGTTTTCTAGCCTGTTCTTAGTCACATGACTATGATCAGATAAATAATGAATGGTTTTATTTTTTACCTGTGCTAAGTTTAATGTCTGTCTCCCTGAAGAGGGCATGTGCCGAAACGCGTTGGAGTTTTTAGGTTTTTTTGGATGCATCATATTAATGAAGGTTTTTTTTCATGAAGTGCTTTGGTCGTTCTGAGGAAATGTTTCTTTTGATGGCTTTATTTATGCTGATTTATTTAGCTGTTGTTGTGCTTTAATGTAACTCCCGGTCTATATATTTTTTGTGATATTCCTTTCCGTGTCCTTTACCGTATTAACTTTGCCCTGACGCTGACTTACAAGTGCTTTGTTGCCAAGCAGCGGTGTCGCTCTTTACTAGCAGCATCGCACAACAAGCAGGCAGATAACAGCGCTCTGACCAGGGGAGGACGCTTTAATGCGGTTTAATTAGAATTTCATTTGGTCTAAACGCGCGGGCAGCGGGAGAGGGCAAGAGAAAAGAGACGTAGTTAACATTTGGTGGACTTAATTGGGACCTTTTCTTCGTCGCCTCTTAGCAGAAACGCGCCGACACAACCCCCGTTAATCTCCCATTTATAATCGACTGAGTTGGTCAAACAAAAAAAGTCCAGGTCTCCCTTTATTTCTGCTTCGAACAGGCTTTTGTGCCGCTTCCAATACCTCCATTTTTTTTCTTTGGCTGATCTTGTCCTCTGCGTTGTTGACGGTTCATTAATGCGCTCTTGGTCCTTGTAGAAAATCTCTGTGCTCCGTCTTTCCGTGGCCCCCGCCGTAATGAGCTCCGCCGGCAATTAACATGTTTCTAGGAGCAAAGCTGGTTGCTCAGATGTTTTAGAGGGAAAGTGCGGAGAAAAGGGCAACGAGGCCGCCTCTGGGTTGTTTACTCCTGTCTCTCTCGCTCTCTCTCTCCCAATCTCTCTCTTTCTGTCTTTCCGTCTCTCTCCTCTTCTTTGTGCAAAGTGCTGCTGCTTCTTTTTCCCGTCTCGCACAAACATGGCTTTTCGGTGACACCCTTCCCACCAACTGCTTTTGAGGGTTTGAAATGATCTAATATAGTTCGTGTTTGTGTGTGTGTGTGTGTGTGCGCGCGCGCATGTGTTTTAGTTAAACATGCATTCTTTCATTTAATAGAGAAAAACAGCTAAACACAGTGTGTAAATAATTAAACTAGTGATTATTTTTTTATTAGACAGAGACGTTACATCAGAACCTCTGTCTCAGGGCAGATGTGTTTGTACTGGAATGTGACTGGTGTGGAATGTTGGTATAGATAACTGGAGACTGTTATAGCTTTAGTAATAGTGTAGATATACATTTTTTTTATCTTAGTGACTAAAAAGTAGAATTTGGCAATGGCGTATTTTGAGGTCTGGATTATTCCTTGGATTTGTGAAATATATCTGTATTTATTCATTAGTGTTACCTTGGAATACCACACCACTTTTAATATGCTGTTAAAAGTCTTCTTTTAAATGACTAATTCATTGTTTTTATAGATTTTTTTTGTTTGCTGTTATTGTACTAACTAATAGTTGAATAACTGTTTTGTTCGTGCAGTGAACATCAGCATTTAGTCGGTTTATTATTTATTCAGGCTTTTTAAATATAGTCCACGCTTTTAACAATCTAATAGAACAGACCACAACTTTTTTTATTATTATTATTATTTTTTTTATCACAACTTTTGCCATGTGGATTTGTTTTAATTAATAACTATTTATGTTTTCTAGCTTTATCACGTCGATGCGACTTCCTGTCCAGAAAAAAAGGCCAAAGGAAACGCCATTGTGTTTTTAAAAATGGGAGTAAAAAGAAATGCCATTTATTACTGAGCAAAGCTTCCGATCTTTTGTGTGTTACGTCATTTTAATGATTACTTGTCTCTGTGACATTAATAAAAAAAATGTGAATTATTAATAACAATTGCGTAAACGACGTTTGACGGCACGCGTCATCAATCACGCCGGCACCAATACTTCTTTTTATCATTTATATTTCACAAGAATGAAAGAAAATAATAGATTGATTAGTTTCCTGCTGTTCAGGATAATGACTATACTCGATGCTTTGAACTTGGTGTAATATTTAAATAAGAATTTGTCATGTTCTGGCTCTAAAATAAACTATTAGGCATTATATATCGCGCGCATATATTTTCCTGTCCATGCCATCCAGTCAGCAGTATTTGGTCTTTTTCCTCTGTTCCCTTGACGCTGCCCCTTAATTGGGACAGGGGGATTGGTGATCACGCGCTGCTCTCTCTCTCTCTCTCTCTCTCTCTCTCTCTCTCTCTCTCTCTCTCTCTCTCTCTCTCTCTCTCTCTCTCTCTCTCTCCCTTTTTTTAATCATCGTTTCCGCGAGCGCGTTTAGGGTAATATTGCTCCCGGAGCCGCGCACAGAATACATTACGCCTCATTACAGTGATTAAATGTGGACTTTTATTATCGACTTGTATCACTTTATAAGCGAGACTGGATGCGCAGAAGCTTCCCCTCGAGCCTCTTCACTTGATTAAGATAATGAAACTTTGAAGAGACCATGTTTTATCTGATAATTTGGACGATTAAACGGAAGTCAAGTGCGCGTGCCGGTCGGACGTCCGAGTGTGTACGCTTCATTGGTTCTGATATTGCATTCTGAAAGTGTTGTTGGCTCGTGTGTATGTGCTGTCTGGGGAAATCTGCGTTCTTAAACCAGAATTCAGAACATTAACGAAATCATGTGGCTCGAAATGAGTCCGGAAACGTAACGACTGGTAAACCTACACTGTAAAAAAATTGCATTTATTTGTTTAAGCGGAATAAGCAAATTATAAATATTCTGTGTATAATAAAGGTCCAAGTGTAAACAGATCAATACTGCTCATAAACAATATTAAAACTAGACTTGCAAGTTTATACTGGCTATATTTTTATTTAGTATAGTCAGTATAGTCTAAACCGACTATATTAAATATTTAAAAAAAATAATAAAATTAATAAAAAAAGCCTATTTTAATTGTGTTCTCGAATTTATTTTTTTAATCTGCATTTTTCGCATTATTAATATATTATAATGTATAAATAAATGTAAAAATAATATTTTTTAAAAATGCTACCTTATCATTAGGTTTGCTGATAAATTAAACAATTTACAGTCTCTTAATTCGTGGACTATCATCTGTTACACGAATCAAATGCTTCCAAATATTTTTTTAAATAATATTTTATTCGGTTTTATTTACAATTCCGGGAAGTGATTTCTGTCATTCGATCATATCCGATTTTTGTTTTGTTTTTCTGTACACCAAGTAGCTTCTTTAAAGCTGCAGTCCGGTTAAATTGAATCTCTGCTTAGTATTCCGGAAGGTTCCTCCGCCGTCTGTAAGCAGGTCGCGTTATTTTCGTGCAGTTTCCGCACATGTTTTTTCAAATCAAAGTTCCGACAAAAGCCTTTCCCGCACGCCCCGCACGTGAACGGCTTCTTGTCGTTGTGCGTGTGCATGTGGAAGGTCAAGTTGTAGATTTGGTGGAAGGCTTTGCTGCAGATCGTGCACTTGAACTGTTTCTCGCCGCTGTGAGTCAGTTTGTGATTTTTGTAGTTGCCTAAAAAAAAATCCCGAAAGACATCCAGTTAAAATCATAAAAATCTTAAAACACACAACTTAAAAAAAGGATTTTTTTTCTTCATTACTGCTTTGCATGCTAAAGTCAAGACGTTGTCAAACTTGCTCACAATCAAATCCCTAAACAGCCCGAAACTGTCAGATTATAAAAGAGACCGAGGTTTTGCGCTCTGACCCGTACAGAAAATGTGCAGAATTCTCATTTTTACCATTAAGTGACAGTTCATCTTTACGTCCAGGCCTTAAATGTTCTATCAGCAGATGCCATGTTTATTTATTTCCTTTGGCTAGACTGACTTTAACACGTGCATTTTTGCTCCTAAACGTGGTGTAAACGTTTAAATGTCTTACCTTTTTGGTGGAAACCTTTTCCGCAAAACTCGCACACGAACGGTTTGTAGCCTGCGTGAATTCGCACATGCGTGTTTAACGTCGAGCTCCTGTTGAACGCTTTTCCGCACTGGTTACATTTATGGGGCTTTTCCTGTAAACGGGTGGATATGATTCGTTAATTTAGACAATATATAATAATAATAAAAATAATAATAATAATAATAATAATTTTAAAAGCATCAGTTTATGGAAACACAGGATGTGTGACAGTACTCACTTGTGTGTGTATGATTTTATGTCGGCACAGTGTGCTGGCCTGGCGAAAGCCTTTCCCACACACTTTACACACAAACGGTCTGGCGCCTGTGTGCACTGGCATGTGGCGCGTAAGGTTGTAGTGCGCGTTAAACACCTACAAGGGAAAAAAAATAAACATGCACTGATTTAATCAACAAAAAATTCCAAGTAAAGCAATTCAGGAAGGTAAAATGCTAACGAAAAAAATGCATTAAAATCTGCATGTACATGAATGCAATTGCGTGTAACTCAATAATAATTTTCAGTACAGCAAAAGTCTAGTATTTGACACCCTTTTTGTGATTCAATAATAATAATTGATTTTATGCATACAGTGCTAGATTGCAATTATCTTGTTCAAAAAATACTTTAGATCGTTTAGTGATGCATATTTCCCAGGAATTTACCTTTCCACAAACTTCACACGTGAAGTTCTTGGGTTTCCCGTCTGCTGGACACGTATTCGTTTTGTTGTGCACCTTGACGCTGTTTTTTTCTGAACCCAGCCCGTGGTTCTCCTTCATGAGATGGTCCAGCTGACCAGGCAGGCGCTCTTTGTGTGGATACTGCGGCGTTGGCACTTTTTCAGCCAGTTTTGCGCTCTCGAGCAGCAGCAGCTTCTGGTGCGCAGTCATAGCCTGCGCCTGTGAATTGGCAACCACAGAGGAAAACAAATGTCCGCTGAGCAGCTCGGATTGATGATACGCAGCATCCAAGTAGTTGAAATAGTACAAAGATGCGTTGCCTGGCATGCTCATTGCTTGATGGATTACTTGAGGTTTGATAACCCTGCTTCCTGACAGCAAGTCCGTTTTAGGGCACGCAACGCAGCTGGATTTGCATGTCGCCGCCGCAGAAGCGCAAAGCGCACCCCGGAAATTCGCCCTCCAAAATTCAGAGTAGTTCACTAGCGCTTTGGCCTGGAGGTCGTAGGCCAGAGGTTGAATAGGAATCATGCAAGGTATGGGCGCGCATAAACCCGGTGTCCTCTTCCCTTCGGTGTTGTCCGGTCCTTTGCGCTCCTCTGTCGTCTTGGACATGATCCTGTCGATGGAAAAAGCCAAGGGTTTTGGAGAGGACTCGACCGCGCTCCTGGGCTCGAGTCTCGGGCAGGACATGACCGTGTCCAGGGGCAAAGAGCTCGCCATTGCTTTTTTTTTTCTCCTCCTGCTGAACTTGGTGTGAGCAGCGTCCTTCGCCGGTGTCTTCTGCTGGAAGCCAGAGAATCAGGGACACTACATCAGTTTTAATAAGCACCTCGCTTCCACGGTGTCAACCCCCTCCCTCTTCCCATTTAAATTCAAATGACCATCTCAGGAACAATAGCATCCAGGGGTAGGCGATTAATGCTCATTAACTAGTACACACAAAATTAACAGGACATTACAGACCTCGTTAAGGAAAGAATAAGACAGTGCTCCCCCCTTTGCTGCTAAGTTCACTCGTGAAAAAACGCACAGCCAAAAAAAAAAGGTGGTGATGTAGTTTACCTTTTCCCTCCTTTGACAGCAAGCCGTGTATTTACTGCTAACTGCGCTCTGTCACATTTTCCACACACTCTCTCTGACGAGCTCCTTTCTCTCAGGGTGACACGGGTAAGCCATCGCCATCTCCTGTCCCCTCTGCAACCGCCCATTTATACGCGGCCATGGTGGGTGGTTATGTTATGCACGACAGATAGTACAGATTATTAGTTATGTGTTTGGGCCCAAATCTAGTGGCACTTACATATCCTGCCAAAATCGCCGTGTTATTAGTGCACTTTGTGTTTTCTCTCTGTTTACGTTTTAAACCAGATTCGTATGTTCATAAAAATCACAGAAAGATCCTATTGTTAAGGCTCTGCCATGTGTACAATAGTTTTTTAATGCAAAATAAAGATCCAATCCAATTAATCACGTTAAATTATTTTAAGCGTTTATTATATTAATTCTACATGCAGTATTTATGTAATTGGTTAATTTATTAAACCGGTTTTTATTGTTGGATTATTAAAATATCAGGGTTTTCCAACAAAATCTGTAATGATTTATTATCTTCTTTGCAAATTATTTATTTAATTATTCGTTTATTTATTTCTCTTATTTGCTTGCAATATTGATTATTTTAGCTTTTTTTCCTAATCCAACAGCTGTGTAAGATTTCTGAGCTGTCAGTGTGTGAACTTTTTTTTTTGTTTTTCTTCTTATTCGCCGCCGACGTGTTTCAGTTTTTATCTCCACGCTTTAATCCTCGTCGTTTCCAATGGCATTTCCAGGCCCGTTAATACTTGCTATTTGTATAATGAACAAGGTCCAGTTTCCACCTGTTTAAGGAGTAAATTGCGAGAGCCGAGCCTCCCTCGGATCCTATTAAACGTTTTTTTCTCCTTCATCCATTCACAAGAGCCAATTTTGCAACGCGATTCAGCTCAGATTCGAGAGAGGGAAAAAAAGAAGCAGCAGCTCTTTCACTTTTAGCCACTAAAGCACTGCGTGGAACCTGGTTTTGTGTTTTTTTTCCCCCGAACTAAAAGAACGGATTAAAGGAGGAAAGAAAAGACTCTGCTTGAGTAGAAGTATACCAAGCAAATAAAAAGAGGCCCTTTTAGAAAGCGGTGGGTAAAAAAAAAAAAAAAAAAAAGTTTGCTGGAATCCAGAGTTTTGTGCGCTCGCTACAATGACCAGTCTCCCTCTCGTCTTTTCTTCCTGAGGACCTGCTTGAATTCATTTGTTTGCAGACGATTTTACCTGAGACTCACAACAAATTGTTAACAAAAATCCATCCAGAACGATAGCCGGGCGCTTTTCCAGACTGCGTCATTGAGTAGGTTTTTTTGCGCCAGAGTTTCTTTTCAGTGCCTAAAAACATATTTGTTATTCGAGAAAACTGTTTTATTTTTCAGTTTTAATTAATAGGAAACATGTAAATGCGGTTATTAGAACTTTTACGTTAGTTTCTGTTTATTGGTATTTTAAGATTTAACTCATAAATGTGAATTATATTAAAAACGCAAATGCAAATTCGATCTGCATGTATTTTTTTTTTTTTGCAGAGAAATTTTAATGTTCCATTATTAATTCTACTCGAAAGCACTAAAATTCTATAGCACGAAATCTAGTGAATATTTTTATATTTTATTTCGATCAGATGATTTACGCCCGGTCTTATTAGATACCAAACTTTCCGAAGTTAGAAATATCGAAAGAGAAGTGTTACCCATATTTGCACCGTGTGTTTCACACGTGTTGCGACTTGGTTTTGAGTTTAAATAACTCTGTGTGTGTGTGTGAGAAAGAGAGAGAGAGAGTGTGTGTGTGTGTGTGTGTGTGTGTGTGTGTGTGTGTGTGTGACCGCTCCCGCTCCCGCACCTGCAGCCTTTAAGCGGTCTCCACTCGCTGCACTCACATGCTAATGATTCGCCTCTAATTTGAGTTTATTCAGACGCAATTACCGGCTTGTCCACACAATAAACATTGATCCTATTGCAGTAAACTGGCTCAGCACAAGGCGTTAACACAAGCTAACACAGCATTTACAACACAAACACTGTTTATATGATAACCGCGCGTTTATTTAAGGGGAGGAAATGAAATTTAATAAAACGAAAATTACATGACGCATTCCATTTAGCTGGCTATTTATTTATTTATTTATTTACATGTAGTATTAAATAGCCAAATATATACATGGCAATTATAGAATATTTCATTATTATGTAATATTTCATTTGGCAGATGTAATATTTACATTTATTTTTTATTTATTCAACTGAGTAATCAAGGGTTTAAGCTCCTTATAGTCCAACCACCCATTATTATTATTATTATTATTATTATTATTATTATTAGTATTATTAGACATTTTATGGCCACCAGTTTTTTTACATTCCATTTATAAATGTCTTTCAATGAGATTTCATTTTACATTTTACACTTTTTGGTGTATTGCTTTATCCTATATCCAGATAATATAGTAAATCTTTATATATATATATATATATATATATATATATATATATATATATATATATATATATATCCTATTTCCGTCTCTCTTATCCAAAGATAAAAGTGAGTATAAAACAGAGATTCACTCTACTCCAAAAAAAATGATTAATTAAATTCTGAAATGTTGTGTTGGATAAACTGGACATGTAATGACTCATTGTACGATACAGATGATGTAGTTAAACCAGAAAAAAAGTAGGTGGAAACTTCATGTGTCGCTATATAAAGACAAGACAAGACTTTTAAACCCATCTGTTCCTGACAGAGGGGTGAATGAACCGCGGCCAAAGGATTAAACACACTCCTTCCAGATACAAGCTGTAATGACTGTTTTATACACTTGTAATATAACTGTTCATTGTACTCGATCTACTTAACGCAGCTATAACAGATATTTTAAATGGAAATATGTGTCGTGACATCTGGAGCGCAGTTTGTAAACATCAACATGCTGTGCTGCCACTGGGTTTGTGTTTGTTTCCTTTCTCAGTGTGTTAGAAAATCATGAACTCATGAGAGTTGTTTAAAAGATACTGAAGTGTTTCATGCAAACATTGTCTTGGATTGCATAAGGCATAATTACCAATCTGAAGAAGGTGACAATAGGCTTTGTCATAATAGAAAGAGGAGAGGGTGTATGCCTATGCCTATGCCTAGGCGAGGTGAAGTGAACACAAACCCACACACACCGATTGTCTGTTCATGAACAGTTAAACAGCAGCTACGGTTCTCACGGGTTAAACCAGAGTCGTCGTAATTACAACCTGAAGCCTGAGGTGTCGATCTTGCGTGCCAGCAGAGGTGCGAGAAAACGAGACGTGACGTGAGAACTTGTCACTGTAGCTACTCACCTTTTCTCTCCAAGGCTACATTTTCATTCTCTTCTGTACAAGTGATTATTCGGGGGTAGATTTTGAAGATAAGATATTTTTAAGGCTATTTTCATCATTTAATTAAATGTTTATAAATTTGATCTACTTTAAGGGGAACATTAGTCTATTAAGAGCTCATTACAAACCCGAACGTTTCTTGTTGCTGGTTTTCAGCCGTATATTTTTTCCTTCAAATATTTCTTTTACCCAGAATTGCGTAATTTTAGGTACGTATTTACATTCTTCTATTTGTGTTTTACACTAAAGAGAATGAAGCATTAAAATGCCAAAATATGTACACTTAAGGAGAACACAAGAACACATATTTTTACATATATCATCTATAGTTCATGTTCTTTTTTTAAATTTTATTACAGGGTAAAAATTTCAAGACAAAATAACTCAGAAAACAGAAAATAAAGCAGAAAATAAAATGACAAACCAAGAAAAATAAAACAACCAAACCAAAAAAATAAAACAACAAAAACTAAAAATAAAACTAAACCAGAAATTAAAAAAATAAATAAAACCAGAAAATAAAAAATAAAAAAAAAAACAAAGCAAAAAAAGTGAAAAGACCACATCAATTCAGACAAACCGGAAAAGGTTGGTATTTTGCTAATGGAATACCTACAGCTGATTGGACGTCATATTTCAGCCATTTTTCTCTTTTTCTGCTGACTTTACACTAGCCCTGCCATGACCCTTTGATTATAACTCCACCCCCCCATTCCACCTCAATAAGATAGGAACTCAGATGCCATAACACTCATAACATTGCCAATTCTTTAAAACATTAGATAAAAATATACATTTTAATTATATACCCATGGTTGTAATAATTAATGTAATAAGATAATGTCATTTATTTTATACGTTATTTAGACTGATTCAGATGTATTTTGTGTTACGGCTTTGATCGGGCGGAAAGTTTTTACGAGCGATAAACAAATTCCCTGAAAAAAAAAGAAGTGTCTCTCCGGGTCCCTTTGTCAGCCAGGACTTTTGTCTTGAAGCCAGTCTGTGTTACTCGAGCCTGCCAGTTTTTCTCAGCTCCACTCCCAATCCTGCTCCCTCATACTCTATTGCTCACCACACACTGGCTGTCGATTTAACTCTCTTTAGCGCACACACACACTCGCACACACTCGCACAGATCTATACACCTTGGCAGCGAGTCATTTAATTCTTAGCTCATGGTTTTTTCTCATTTGTGTGTGAAGTGCGGAGTGTCTCGAGACCCTCGCCACACATTCTGTCAGCTGCTTGCTCTCTTTGCTCTTTTCTGCTTTTAAAACTGTCTTTTAGACCACCTTTCTTCCCTCTTTCCCGTTTTTTCTCCTCTTTTTTCTCTCTCTACCTCTATTGCCTTTCAATTAGCAAGCATTCCTGCCACTTCTGTTCCGGCTCCCTTTTTTCTTCATCTCACTCTATTTTTCTGACCCTGGCCCAAGAGCAGAAGGTTCTCCATAATGTTAGTTCTGAATGGTAAAGGCTTTTCCAAAGACGAAAGAGGAGGAGCTCTGACGTACCTTTGATGCTCGAAAAAAAAAAAAAGGGCCTCAACAGGGTTTTCTTTTCTCCCAGGACAATAGTAAGGATGGCAGACAGGACAAGGAAAGGTTGGGGCAACCTATTGGGCCCTCATGTCCACAGCTACTCATCTGTCCACCGAATTAGATCTGAACCACAAAATGGGCAAGGGGGATGTCCCCGCAACATGTCCATTCTGCGTACTAACAATCACTGGAGGCGAGAGTAACAGGTGCATTGAAAATGAAAGCGCGATCACATTAGCATAGTGTTTCTGTGGAGCACATAAGGTAAACGCGCTCAAGGGTTTCATTATCCACTTTGGAAAAAAAAGTAAAGCATATTTGTTTGTCGTTACACCTCAAGTTATCAGACAGTCTGGAAAAATACTCGTTGAGTGGGCGAGGGCGAGAACATTAAACGCACACCGACGCCGCTTCTCTTTACGAATTTTTCGTCGATTTAGAAATTCTTTTTTTCAGCATCCTGTTCAGCATCTATTCCAAATTACCTTGTAGTACCTTATAGGAGCTTTATTTCAACGTCAACAATTTTCCACATTTGTCTTTGTGTAACACCAAAACACCAAAATTAGTTATAAATAAATTGCTATAATCTGAAACCCAAATAAGAAACTTATAATAAGAAAAGGAGGTGGTATATGTTTGTAACTGAACTTTTGATCTAGCAGGTATCTAAAACTGTTGTTTGTGTCTGTAATTAAACATCAGGTTGACTGCTCTGCTTGTTTTTTTCGGCAAACAGTCACCTGCTGCTGCAAATTGATGATTTTACTACAGCAATAACCTGTGAGTGATTTCGTAAATGACAAAAATAATACTAAGGAAATGCCATGGCGCTTACTAAAGCATCGCGTTATTTTTTTTAAAAAAAGCTTTTTTATAGAGACAGGAACCTAGAACGAAATAGTTTCTAAACCGTCTGCGTTCAGTGTGTGGTTTATTTATCAGCGTTATGTTCCCCAAATGTTCCCACAGATCACACAGATTGATGATAGATGATTGATGAAAGGCATTAAGTGTCACACCAGCTCAAAAAGTTTTCAGAACATTATATATTCAATAAAAAATAAATCCCAGATCAGAACCCAAAACCCAAGCGTGAACATCCAATCGACCTGCTCGAAATATACATCAGAGCTCATCCAGATAGATCAAATCTGATACATAACGCCGTCCCTGAGCCGCCCTGTTTATCCGCAGCAGCACTTTTGATTAAAGAGAGAAGCAGATCATCTGATTATCATCTTCATCTCTTTCTGTCTGTCTATCCCAGCACGGCATTAGATTGCTTTAAACAACAAGCGATTCATTTGGGTGGAAAAATAATTATGCGCAGATAAGAAGGTAGGTATTAAATCAAACACACCAGAGTCTAAGAGGCTTTGAGCCACTCTTCTGGAAGGGATCTGACCTCCACCTGGTTATATACCATTGCAGCCCTTGCAGCTCTACCGTCTCCACTTTAACACAAGCCGTTGAGTAAACATTTATCAGGGTGCGTTTCAGGCGCTTCAACATCCATCAGACCTCAGCAGGTGACGATCCTTTCCGCCGACTCGGAAATGAAGTGTTTAAGTTGAAGCGCGACATGGGCACACCAACATAATCTTATGCTACTTTTTCCATGTATTTGTTTTCCTCAATTTCTACATTTCATTTGTCTGGCACATCTGTTCGGAGATCACATGCTGCGTTCGATGTTCAGAGCTCAGGGTCCAAGCTCCACAGAAGAACCCCCCTACCATCCCCAGCCCCCCCCCCCGCACTCATACGCAAGAACGGACCCGGAGCCGACTCACACTGTGCTGGTCAATTGGAGAATCTTTTATTTGCAGACTGTTATCATTCCCATTTCCTAACCTGATTGGAGCTTAAAAGCCACAGCAGCACGGATCGTGCCTGACTAAATCTCCTCGTCTATTAATCTGTCGCCAGGCACTCCGCCGAGCAAAATTGCTGCACCGCCACAGGATTTATGAGCAAATTAAACGTATGATATCCGAGCCGGTTCTCGCAGCACTCCTGTTCGGAGAGCTTGTCATGATTTTCTTTCGCTTTTTTTCTTTTGATTGCACCGAAAATCAGAATGAGGGCTTATGCTACTAGAACTAGGTCACAGCGGCAAGCCATTGGTAACATATTCCAACAATGAGCGTCTCTCATTAGTCTTTCTCTGCCCTGTGCCCTGGTGCTCAAGAACAGAAATTGTGGGTCTGTGAGCCGAGGCTTTTAATAGATGAAATCTTTCTTTTTCTCTCTCTTTCTCTCTCTCTCAGGTGCTGCAGTGCACTAGGGGTTTTAGATGAAGCACTTTTAACTTCATTATGCTACACAATGCCAATCGGCGGGTGTCCAATTGCCAGTGAGTAACTAAAGGAACTTGTGTATGTAGCGCTGGAAAGCATTACTAAAGGGAAATTGCTGTGCTGCACTATATCAGGAACCACTTATCACAAGAGCAAAACAAAACGAGACTCTTTCAAGTTCCGCTTTAAAACCACAAGAAATTTTGTGACTCTGCGATTGAATTTAGATCCATTTGGTTCCTGTAACACTTAAACTCAATTCTTTATTATTTTTAAACACCAAAATTAAAGAATCATGAGGGTTTTTTTAAAAAAAAAGCCTGTCGGCTTTGAGGCTTTTGCTCTAAAATTAGAATGCTATCAGCTAATCAGAATCAATGCTAATAGAATGCTAATAGGTTTATCGTCAAGTTGTTTTGTCATCGTCATGGCGATAATAAGTGCAATGAGGTTGTATGTACTAAAGTCATTACAATATAGAAAAGTAAAGAAAGGATAACGAAGAAATTTAGGGCCTTAAGATAATCCGTCCTGATGAACATGCGAGTTTAAATATTGTTTATTTAGAAGGGGTCAAAATGTCTGGTCAATAAGGTTAATGTTTATATTCTGTCATGGACAATTTGTATATACTATGTAGTGATAATGAGACTGTAGATATATTTTTTTGCTGTTAACATTTAATGAAACAAAAGTTGATTTTTTTTGTGTCTTGTGTATCTATCAGATGTTTTTTGTTTTCTTAACCCTCCTCATCTGAAAGAAAGGATTTGTTTTTTGACCTCTGTATGGACATAATTAAGCCGTTCCGTCCTCCTTGCATTTATAGGACATTGCTCAGTCTAATCCCACCACCGTGTTGTTTCTTCATCTTCAGGACAGACTGATTTGTTTCTGGAATTCTAGCAGAGATTTTAATCTGGGTGAGGTGATCTGTCACTGAAGCGGTGGGTGTATCATCTTTAGACTTAGTCTTTCAATCCCTTTGTGCTCTGGTTTAATCCCACTATCCCAACTTCAGTCTTCCGTGTTAATAAAGTCGATTCAACGTCGGGCAAGTTCCTACTTTACACAACATTTAAAAATTCAATTCACAGCATGAACATTTAATTTAGCTACAATTATTAAATACATCTGTCATTCAAAAATAGTCTGTGCTTTTAGTCAAGTATTTATTGATATATTGTTTTTAGAGAACATGGATGATTTCTGCTCTAAAGGGCAAGACACAGCATCAGCAATGTAGAAAATCAAAGGTAGATGAAAAGGGATGTACCTGCTAATTAATAAAATCCATAAAAAGCAGGTTTATCGCTAATTGACGTGAAAACCAACTCAAAGTATATCATCATCTAGGAAATATTGCATTTCTAAAATATCTACTAACTCATAAAAAAAAAGATGGCTGATTCTGGTGGCCGCTGGTACCAGAGATAAATGAAATATAAACACTACCTTTAAACACCCCAATCCAGTTAAATAAATTCTTATTAATTCATTTGGCATGTAGTCCAAAAAAAACGAACAAACCAAGACTCCAAATGAAACTATGCACAATTATGTACCATTCAAGTATTTACAGTACACAAAGAAGCGCCGTACACATTTGTATTGAACCAAGACACAACAGGGCATACTTTTTTCACCATCTGACGCCAAAACAAGCTTACACGTAGTATGCCATATTGCTTCAAACATTGACTGTAGAAACGCATTTCTGGACATCATTACATCTCAATTGGATTCCTCCATTTTGTGACAACAATCATTTGATATACATTAAATATTGATTCTTTTTCCTTAACTGGTATCAGGAATTATTATTGGCCCTTATTATCAACCGTACAACTGGAAAGTAATAATTATTAGGGAAGCATGACAAACGGATTACATGCATCGCATCAGCAATCTACACCAAACCCGGCCGCTCCAATCGGCCGCCTAATTGTCTTCTTCATCGCTGTCCCTCATGGAGATGCCCTGCATTCCTCCGTCCCTCACAGACGCTGTGGCTTCCTCCAACACAACCTGTTCTTCACCGTATCGTACATTTTGCTGTTCAGCGTCGAGTCTAGGACGCCTTGCAGACGGAAGTCCCGGTATTTTTTCTAAAAAGAGACGGGTTTTTTTAGACACATAAAAACCTGGTAATAAACTAAAAATACTACAAAACTATAAATTTTACAATATTTTCTATAATTTATATTTGAACTATAAAACTACCTTTTCTGTATGTTTATAAATACACATATGAGAACATTATCTTCTTAACATTTTGTTAAACTTAAAAGACTGATGGACAAATGATCTGCTGGCTGTTCCTCTGGTAATTTTACTGTACAAATAGTTGCAGTAAAATGACCTATAGTAGGTTATAGTAACTATGATACAGTGTTACTGTGAATGCATGATTGGGTTACCATCTGTCCATAAATATACCTTTACAACTCGAATGAGGATCTTCAGCTGGTACGGGTGAAGCTGCAGGTCCATGCGATCTGTTAGCCAGGTACCCAGTAGGTTCATCGTGCTAGTGTACCATTGCTGAAACACAAAGGCAGTTTTTTCCAACAAGACACACAAACATGGACACACTGCCACATATCTGAAAAGGGCAAGTAGTTAAAGTAGGTACAAATAAAGAGAAAAGAAGTGAATGTTTGGGGACCGTCTTACATATCTAGTCAACCGGCTCCAGAAATTGGCTTGAAGCTTCAATTGACTCTTGAACTTTTCTGAACTGGACCAAAGCAGAAGTTTACTTTGAAACAAGCACAGACCACAATTTCTGTTCGTTTCTCAATCACACCTGACCAAATCTTCAGCCTGCGCTTGACTGAGCTGAACTTGGACTACTAAACTGCCCCAGTCCAAAACCTCCGTCTACGCAACCCATGACCAAAATTGATTTAACACTTAATCCACTCTGAATCAAAGCTGTAGATCACCTGAACAATCCTGGATTAAAGCAAAACATCCCTGAAACAAACCTTTGCCATTAACCGTCTGTAACCAAACTCTTAAACAACTCGTGAATTACCCCAATGAACGTTTTTGGTTTACTTCTAAGCCACTCCAGACCAAAACTTTTACTTAAAGCAAACAAACAACTGGATAGAAACATCGTGTGACTTTTCTTTAAATATAAAATAGCTTTTTGTATTTAAACTAAATAACACTGATCCACTTTTAAAAACCTCCAGGCAAAGCAGAACTTTTTTTTTTAATTGACACCATATAAGCCCGTATTTTGTCTTTTGTTGCTGGTGGTCATAGACTGAGAGAATTGCCTAGTCTGACATCATCCCCGTCGGCAGACACTCATCACTCACCAC
Source organism: Bagarius yarrelli (assembly GCA_005784505.1). Taxonomy (NCBI): domain Eukaryota; kingdom Metazoa; phylum Chordata; class Actinopteri; order Siluriformes; family Sisoridae; genus Bagarius; species Bagarius yarrelli. Next base: position 933,002 of record VCAZ01000126.1, read on the forward strand.
TCCTCTTGTTTCACCAGAGGAGAGGCAAGCATGTTGTCCTCACTTCTTATAACTATCTGTACTTCTATCCTCTAGTCCTGCTGGACTCGGGGTGTTTAATATGCAGCGAGCTGTCGTAGCTTTTTGAGTTGCAGATGTTTGTCCGTGGGGAGAATCTGACCTGGACACTAATTGATTGGTTGTGATTAAGCTAAAAAAAGAATAGTGGAAAGAACATTGAGCTATTTGTAAAAATTTGCAAGCACATGGGGGGTTCCTGGTCTCTGAGTTTTTCAGTACATGGAGATGCTGATGTCAATGCTGACCTAAGTTTGACACTTTAGGTTGTTCAAAACACTTTTATGGGTCTACCACATTAATAGATTAATGGCAAACCTTCATTTTTGCCTGCTTTAATGAAAATTTATTCATCACAGGATCATTCTGGTCATCACTTAAATTGGTACATTCAGTTTAAATGAGTGGAAATTAACTTGGGTTTTCTTGGTGTTTGCACTTCACTAGAGTCGTATGAAATGTTCAACAAGCCAAGTATGAGCTCCTCGTGCTCTATAGCTTGCAGTGATGTTATAAGAGCTGGTTAGGATTTTGAGGATGTAAAGGAGGTTTGATGGTGTGTCGGGGGCTCTGTGGTGTCTTCGCTGTGGTGTGTGTGGGAGTCAGGGCTCGGTGTAAATCTGGGAGTGCTGTGTGCCTGTGAACGCTCGGGCAGCCGGTCCGTGATAGACCCCCACAGAGAGGCCAGGCCTGGACAACTTCACAACTTGCACAAATTCTCTCTCTTTCTATCGCTCTTTCTCCAACTCCCTCTGCCTCTGTCACACACTCTGTCTTCCCCTTTTATGTGTTTGCTCGCCATCTCTTGTGTCCTTTACCTATCCTACCTTATTCCTAGCTAACGTCTCCTAGGATGGTATCAAACACTAAACGACACAGCAATGGACTTCACGTAAACGTATCTTTTGTTCGTGTGTGTTAATATCAACAAAGCAATGATTGTTGAGGTTATTGATATATAAATATCTGAGGCACCATTCCAAAGATTAAATCCAGAATAAATAGTTTCATTTCAGATGTAAAAAATGATAATGAACCCCAAAGCAAACGTGCAAAATCAGGCCTGGTCTGGCTTGCAAAATGAACAGTGCTGGTTGTAGCACTTTGTTCTGCTATGGCGAAAGGAACAGAAGTCTCTCTCAGAGGGCATTATGTACAGCGCCATTTTTTGGATAAGAAGCAGCGGGAGGCTGGCAGCGTCTGCCAGTCGAAACAAGACTACCGTGCCTCTGAATACGTAATGAAACGGATATGGAAAAAAAACCTGTGATCATCTAATGAGTTCCATCTGATATTAGGATTGTGTGTGCATGCGTGTGTGTTAAGCATTACTAAAATGCGCGCACACATGAACATCTGCAGGCCCCCCACACCTCTTGAAGGGAGTGTTGAATGGCTGTGCGACCTCCTGCCCCCTGCAACACCACACATACACACACGAGAAAAACACCCAGTTTTGGAGCGAGCCTGCGTTCACACTCCAATCCCTGACATGTTACAGGAAGCCATGTTGCTTAGCAGGGGGCAAAAACAGAATTCAGTGCAAGGCTGCTTTGCCCCTCTACACCCATCTAATACACTCGCAGTCACACACATAGGCTACTTTTACAAACCCCAAGTACACCTGAATCAAGGCAAGCGGGAGTTGATGAGGATTGGGCCCAGGCCTTTCTTTGTGTTTCCTTGAAAAAAATCTCTCTTTTGTGGTAAAAGCAGGAATTTTGTAGGATGGAGGAGGTGGAGACTCAGTGGGGGGTACAGGAGGATTACAAGCAACCTGTGACTCTGCCTCTTTCTGCCCTTACCGGTGTTAATGCATGCGTTTCAATGAGGTAGTGTGTGTATGTGCGAGTATAAGTCTGAGTGAGGCCTTCTTTCTACGGCCAACGCCGCTCAAGAAGCTCCCCTGCTGGGACCCAGCTGTGTCTGCAATTAGCGGCATGGATGGAATGAACAGTGCCGCTAGCGTAGATGCTAATGCAAAATGACAGGCTGCTGAAAAAGCTTCAGAAAGGCTGACTGAAAATTCCATGGCTTTGTAACTCCGAGTTTCTTGAACAAAACATGCGAGATAAATCTGAGCATATCTGCTTCTCCTCTCTGCTATCTCAGGTTTAGCGCTGAATCAGACCCCCCGGTGCAGTGGACTCTTTAAAACTGACTACAAGACATTATGCTCCTATGACAAAAGGACGGGCTAATCCTACCTGCTCGCTGTTCACAGCCACTGTTGGCCTATTATTGTGTGCTTTCTGGCCCCTGAGAGGAGGTCCATTGACGAGGAAACTCAATTACCATGGTAACTTGCACCGACAAGCTCACGTCTCTCTCTCTTTTTCCCGGCACAGTGGGCCATCCTGACCCAGAGGAAAACTTTTCACAGGCAACACACGACCCCAAACATGTTCCTCTATTGCGCCATTGTGTTAGCACTCAAATTCAGCCTCTCTTTTTTTTTTCTTTTTCTTTTTTCCTTTTTTTTCCCAGGTTCTGCATCCCTCTTTCTCTGCAGAAAAAGGTCCCCCTGAATGGTGGGATTGAAGAAAAGTTTTAGGCTCAGCAAGCATGTGAGCTTCAAACCGCTTTTGATTGAGCGGCGCGTACAAAGTGGAGTTTTGCATGCCTCGTTGAAGCCTTAAGTGCAACAAGCCTCCAATGTTTCTGTTCAGGCCAGCGCTACGTCTGCTTAATCCTTTCAGCACACAGGCAAGCTCAGGGAATAAAACGGGCCAAACTGTTTCATTTATAAACCCTTTTGATATTCTACCAAGCATTAAAAAAAGAGCACCATTCTTATTCTTTTCTTTTAAAAAATGTGTTGCCATAGTTTTTTTAGCTTGTTGATTTACACCTCTGGATGAAAAGAAAGGGGAAAAAGTTGTTCTGCTATTGGACTGCCGGTGGACTCTGTACTTATGCACAAGAGCTTGCTCGCTAAATGGATAACAGTATGCAAACAGAGGTCTCTTCACCAAAACATGCCCAGAGAAGGAGAACGAGCTTGTTGGGATGAACTAAACGCTGGGAATTATAGCCCACGTCCGTGTCATTGAGTAAACACACAATGAGCAAAAAGAGAGGAAAAAAGCATGGAAAGAAAGAGGGAATAAAGGAGGGGGGGGTGATTGCGAGTAAGAAGCCGTGAGCAAAGTACTCACAAAGGAACATAGAGGCAGATTGAGACGCAAGCGAATGAGGAGCGCAACACTTCTGGGGCTCGGTCTTGAATGGGGTTCGGGAGGGGCGAAGAGAGGGGGGGGGCAAAATGGAATAAGCCAGCGAGCACTTGAGAATCCCGCAGAGCACCTGAATGGGCCGAGGGAGGGCGGGGGGCGGAGGAGGTGAGCCGAAGGTGAATGGCCTGCCTTTTGGGACCAATTTGTCTCTTTTCTCCCTCCGATTCCCCCTGCCTCCGTGCTGACAGATGTACAAAGGCGGACCCGCGCTGAGACTCTGGTATACGCGCACCCGCTAGCAGCTGTCACTCCTGTCAGACGAGTTAATCAAACAAATACCACCATACTCCGCTTTACATCATGGGGAGAGAAAGAGAGAGAGAGAGAGAGAGCAAAGTGGTTGGCTAAATTTCGTGTTTAGTGATCCAGAATTACCCCTATAATGCAATCACCCACTATAAACATATATTTTCTTGTCATTTGAAATTAGTGCCTGTTTGCAGTGAAGCACTAACTCACTAAGTCAACACTTAACACATTAGGAGCCGGAGTGGAAAAAAAAATGAAAAAAACCCCCAGCGTTTGTAATTATCAGAAACTAAGCAGCTTACAGCAGCAGCGCCTCCTCCAATCTGAACCAAGAAAAATCTTTTTACATGTTTGGGACAATAACCACCGGAGGACCTGTTGGTTCTCTATTGCTTTTGTTTTTTTTGGGTTTTTTTTTCAAATATACATTTCCCCCCACTATTGTCCTGATTACTTTTTTGCTAAGCTTCTTTATTACTAAGATGAGTCTATGGTGAAAAAACAAAAATCAGAACAACAACAATCTTTAGGACAGGGTGACTGTAATGCAATCAACGGTTTGAACAGTTCTTATTTTAAGAGATTAATATAATGTCCTTACTCGATATCTGTGGCTAATCGTGACCTTTAAAACAAGTGGTCAGATGGCTTCTCACACTGGCGAGTTAATTAAATCTTTTACCCCGGTCAGTGGGTCATAAGCCCGACCGCGAAGTGGTTGCAACTGGTAGCCAGTGGAACGGTATAGCTGATCAACAGAACGCAACGACAAGCAGTAGCGCTCTAGACTACCGTCCACCAAGGTCATAAATACTTAGAAACAGTTAACGCCCCTTTTCCTTCCCCTAGAAGGCAGATTAAGGGTATAATTGACCCATGTAATCTGCCGGCATATCTGTGGATGCCTAAGTCTCTGAGCTCACAAGCTTTACTACACACACATATACATAAACATCAGGATTTTTTTCTTTTGACCCATGATTTCCAAGCTCAACCCAAACCAGACAGATGAGTGCTCATATTAATATCAGGTTCTTCAGCCACTTGCTGAAATTGACAAAAGGTGAAATGAATGAGTTGGCTCGGAGTTCCTGTAGCTTCAGCAGGAAGTTAAAGCTGTAAATATGCCCCTAGCTATAAGTTTCAGGCATCAGGAAATGACTGCATGCCACTTTTCGAGCATGTTAAGTCGTTTTCTTTTGACCCCATGTCGGATCCTTTCACATCAGATTAAAAACATGTTGTTAGATGATCACATGTCGTGTAGCATTAAAGGTTTATACAGTCCAAAAATGATCTTTATTTAATTTTGTTACATTTTTCAGGTAATTCTTCATTCTGATTATTCAGAAAGGCATTAAAATTTGTCAATCAGCAACGTCAGCTCTGACCGACCTACTGCTTTAGTGATATTTATTTTTGTTGCTCTTTTGAATGCTTGCCTCCTAAAACACAAGATTTGATTCTTTTTTTTAAAGAGAGGGGAAAAAAACAGCGATAATTTGTTACAATAATTCAACATTAACTGTAACTATAAATAAATAAAAAGGAAGCGGCGAATTTTGCGTCACATGATCATACAATTCATTATTATTTGCTATAAACCTAAAGTGTTTATCTTTTTAGTCGAGGTGCCACATTTCTCCCAGTCTATCCTCGGTAACCGAAACATTAATGATCATTAAACTGTTCTATGGCTTATGTTTAAAACACATGCCCATATGGCCGTTTCCAACCAAACACTCGCAAAAAGGATGAAACTGAGTGTAATCTTATTGTGTTGCACGCTGGTGAGAAATCCTCATCCTCGACCCCAATTAACCTCAGCCAAACACACTCCATGCCTGCTTTAGTACGGCTTCCAGTCCGATAGTAACATCCAGTCGGATCAGACCCTCCCACAAGGAAGATTAGAAAGAAATAAAGAAAAAAGAAAAAAAAAAGTGATTCGAACCTTGATGCTGCAAAGAAAACATGACATTACAACATGACCTGATGGATGAACAGAAATAATAATAAATAAAACGAAAAGTTCATCTTGATTATTACACAATGAAGCATTATAACAACCGCTACCAAAGAGGACAATTAAACATCACAGTAGTATTAAACTATCATAGGAAAATAATTATTAATGGTGTGTCGTGATGCAACCTGCAATAAAACTAATTAACTGCTATAACTTTAGATATTTATAGTTTATAGTTAGATTTAATTTGGTGTTATAACTAAGATGGGAATTAAAATATAGATTATATTAAAACCTTTTTACTAGCGTATCCCTTTGTGTGAATAATAAAAATGTGTATTTATGGACAAAAGAAGATATTGAGAAGATATTTGATCAGGAAGAGGAAGTGTGTGTGTGTGTGTGTGTTTTAGATTGCTTGGCCTGCTTGTTGTGCTCTCTGCTGGCATAGCCACTTCAGCAGGTGGGAAAAGGAGCCAAGCGTGTGCCCTGCATACCCATCTGGGGTCAGAGGGGGACCTGGAGGGGGTGGGGACTCGGGGTGGGGTGGGTGGCGGTGGTGGTGATTGTGAGATGGGTTGAAGAACTGGAGTGGAAAAGATGGCTGGATGTCTGTGAATGCATGTATGAGAGGAATTCTCCAAGGAGGCGGGTCATGCTAGTAGATGTACACAGGAAGATTAGTCGACTCTGAATCATGCCACTCGAGATAATGTGATAAAAACAACTCGACAGGAAGGATAAGTTCCACTTTGATTTAGTTGGAGAGAGAGAGAGACAGAGAGAGAGAGAGTGTGGGGGGAAAAAACTAAACAAAACAAAGGAAATGCAATGAGACAGGCACAGCGAGAGGGAAACAAAGATAGGACGTGAATATAAGAAGTGATTTCTCTTTTTTTTTTTTTAGGATTTTTCCTTCGTTTTGCAGACACACATTGCAATGCATAAGCAAAATCTGAGGCTGTTTAGGAGGAAGAGGAGAGATTGTTTAGGCTAAAATAAAGAGACAGAGAAGAAGAAAGCGCTTCACAGTGCATTAAGTTACACCGGTAACAGATACGAGTCTGAACAAACGCAAGGTCAATTTACAACCTGATAAAGCTCGATAAGGAAAAGGGCAAATAAAGGCTTTGAAAATCTATACATTTAAAATGTATTTTTTTGTGATAACACTGTTGATTGTTAAACATGCTATATAAATACAATGCAATTGCTATGTAGAGATTTAAAATACACGTATGCCGAAAAACGCTAACCAAAATCTGTAACCAAAAATAAATCGTTAAAAGTTATTGACGATACAATTTTACAACAACGAGCAAACTTTTATATTATAATATTGTGTCTCGCAGCAAATGTTCAGTACATCATGGCATATTTTGAATCTAATCCTAACCAAGCAGGTTTAAAGTAAACACGGCTGCACCCGACAAACCGGTTCACTTGCATGACAAAAGATTAGGAGCAGGAGGATGCTTCTGGTCATCACGTTCTCCCGCCCGCCATCCCTCCCTCCTCGTTTACCTCTTTCTTTCACTTCCCCTAAGCCCTTAAGACAATAAGCCACAGGTCTTGGAGGGTTTATTTTCTCTGTCCTTTGCTGTTTCTTCCTTAACTAGAGATTTTAATCCAGGGCAGAAAGCACCCTTGACCAATAGTCTAAAGTTTTCTCTTTGCACTATTACCGATTGTCTAGCTTTGCTTTTTGAGTTTTGCACTGTAACCCAACATGCTGTCATCAATACAACAAATCCAAACTGTAATATTACAACCTCAATGGATGTAAACCTGTCATTTCTGTCTGTCTGATGTTGGATAAAAGATTGTGGGTTCAATACCCAGGACCACCAAGCTTTCACTGCTGCTAACCTTCAACTGCTCAGTTGGATTAATTAAAAAAATAAAAGGGGTGTCTGCCAAATGCCAGGAATCTAACAGTAAATAACTGCTATGATTAAACGTAAGCAAACGCAACGCTACAGATTGTTTTTGTTTGCTGCTAGATTACCAAGCGTGTCACGGATTGATGACGCAAAACTCCAGATGAGTCGTCTTGTGTGCGTCCGTTTTTGATGCGTCTTGACTGTCGTACAGTCTGACGTTATAAAGCTTAGGATCCTACAGTGTGACATGGGAATCATGTTCGTACAGCCCGACAAGCAAGATTCAGAAAAAGACCATTAAAAGTCGCACAGTGTGAACCCGGATTTTCTCGACTTAAAAAATATGCGCTTGGACGTGTCTGGATGACGGATGGAAAATTATTAATGAGGAAAATAGTTTCGGCTTACAAATGACTAATAATTTCTTCAGCTTCAGGCCTCCAGTGCAAAACTTAAGAAGCAGTTATCAGCCATCAAAGATGCGGCTGATGGACCTCGTTCAGGGCGAGTCAAAATCAGTTTACTTTGCGAAATAATAGAAATCTTCATTATAACAAATTCTTTTGTCATTGTGATTAAAAAGGATTGACGCTGTAACTCTGAACACTATCGTCGCAGAAACACATCTCTGTGATAGAAAACCAGAAACAGGAGCAAAGAAGGAAAAATACAGCAGCTGGCTTTTTTTATCCAGACGGCAGCACATTAAAGAGAGAAGAGCCAAACGGAGCAGTCAGAGCACACAGAGCAAAAGGGAGGAGGAAAAAAAAAAAAAAAGCTACAGACTCGGTCAAAGAGTAAAAAGACACTTATAAAGGCAGCAGCTTTAAAGAGCGAGAGGAAGAGGAAGTCTCAAAACGTGACCTATCCCTCCTAGCTGGTTGTCCTGTCACATTTTTCTAGGCCCTCCTCCTCTTCAGATTCACTTTTTTTTTTCAGAGGAGGAGAAAAAGCAGCATTTACTTACATCAAATAATCTTTCTATATACATCTCCTCATTGACCTTATCCCGTAAGACGTCCTGAGAGTGGCGGACGAACGTCACGTAGGCGTCGGCTACATCCATGCTGGGTTTCTAAAAAACACACACGGAAAACGGTACATAAATAAACACATTTAATATAATAATAATAATAATAATAATAATAATAATAGTGACAATAAGCAGAGTAAAGTTTGGGTTCAATTAAATGAGCTGTCATGATCTGTGAAAAAAATGAACAAAGTAGTATTAGCAATTACGCAGAAAACACGACTTCTGAAGTGCCAAGAGAAACGAGAACAAAGCAAGACGGTGAACTCTTTTGTTTGCTTCGTCTTTATGCTAAATGAAATGTCTCCGTTCTGCCGGCGGGCATCGGAGGGTCATCAGAATTGGTAACTGTCAGTCGCTGCAAATTGAACTTACTTCACACCTTGGCAGATACTTTCAAGGGTGCAAATGAGCGCTCTGTGTGTGTGTGTTTCTTTCCCCCCCCCCCATACATAATTTTATTTTGTGCATTAAGCAAACAATTACCATGGAAACGCAAAGCTCTTTCGGCCCGAGGGCACGAGAGAGAAAACAAGACATAGAGAGAAAAAGAGAGGGAAAGAGACAAGGTGCATTGACAGGAATTGTTTTGTGCCTTAAACGTGTTGGCAGTTAAAGGAAGCGGCGTGATTAGATGCTGCACGCAGGATGTAACGAGCCGGAACCCACGGCAGCCTTGTGGCACAAGCTTTTGTTGCACAACACACACATTGCACTGTCTGTTAGCAGAGAGTAAGAGGAAGAGAGAGGAAAAGAGAGAGAGAGAGAGAGAGAGAGAGAGAGAGAGAGAGAGAGAGAGAGAGAGAGAGAGAGAGACAGGGCCACATAGCCAGCCGCGCCGCTCGCCTCACATGCATATGAATGGCCATTTGGAGGTAAGAGACGGCCATCTGTAGACCTCACTGCTGCCAACAGACTGTCAGCTCATAATAACGAGCCCGTAATCAGTCGGAAAGGCAAACACGAGCACTAATAACGACAAGCTCCATGAACAAAGCAGTGATGACGAGACTGATGTAGGGAGATTTATGGCCATGTTTGTTAAGGGGTCATGTGGTATAAGAAGAACTCACTTACAGGTACATCCACGTATTTCGAGGCAGCTTTGACCTGCAGTGGAAAAATCGATCAATTAATCAACCAATCAATCAATAAATGTATCTGTCCGTCTGTCTGTGCGTCCATTCATCCATACATCTAATGCTAAAGGCTCTAATATATCATCAGAATCGGTTCATTTAGTACAGGTTTTAAATGAAATCCCCACATGTTTTTTGATGAAAATTAAATAACAAAACAAAATTAGTGTCTGAAAAATTATAAACTAATATGAATAAATTAAAGATCAGGGAATGTATCACTAATAATAAAGAATCAAATCAACAATCAAACTAAATAAATAAAATAAAGAAGTCATAAAAAATAAATAGACGGACAAACAAAGGGTTAACCTGTCTACTGGAAAAATTTAGGGAGGAGAGAATGAAATGCCACCCAACCAACCATGTAAAACGAAAAAAAGTCTTAAGCTGTGCATGCATACAAATAAATAAATAAACGAGGAATAAACAACCAAGTACTTAAACTATGTATAGAATAACCCTAAAGGATAAAGACTGGTGGATTGTGATAGAAATGTGTAGTATTTGATCATACAGTAAAAGAGAGGAAGGAGGAGAACAGCGTGCCCTCATCATATCGAGACAGTTTAGCCAGAACGCTCTCCAAAATCACCACAAACTGCGGAGAAGAAAAAAAAACCCAGAATTTAATTTATAATGCACTAATTAATAAAAGAAAATAAGTATATATCTGTCTAACAGTCTAATTATGTACTTTTTAACTGTCTATCTATCTCTCTATCTATCTATCTATCTGTCTGTCTGTCTGTCGAATCTGTCGGTCTGTCTGTCGGTCTGTCTGTCGAGTCTGTCTGTCGAGTCTGTCTGTCTATCTGTCTGTCGAGTCTGTCTGTCTGCCTGCCTGTCTATTCATTCAATCATCTATCTGCATCTTTCTTGTTATATTTCTCTCTCTCTCTCTCTCTGTCTCTTTTTCATCTCAGTAAGTAAAGCTGACTGAGTGGCGGTGGTGTTTTTGTTTGTACCTTTGCCACCAGTAGAGTAATCATCTCCTTCACCGTCTCCTCGATGAGGTTATCGATTTGAGAGTGATATTGTCGCTGCAAAGACAAATTGCAATTATTCTTCTTCTAATAATGACTCCTCTTAATGCAGCTACAGGGGAGAGAAGCAGGAACACACCATCCCTGGTGCTCTCACTGCTCTTTAACACCGACTCGGCTGATGGGAGGTTTTTCCACCCCAGGGCAAACGTGTAAACTATATCTCTTTGTCTCCTCAACTCTCTGTGAAGAGGGCTTCTGGGTAATTAATTCAGTTCGGATAATTATTACCTGTCTGGAGATGTGGCGGCGATGTGAGGGCTCTCAGCTCTAACACATGTATATTCAGAAGCAGCTATCACATATGGTAATGGAATCAAAACAATCGCTGGAGTGTCAGAGGAACGGGGGAAAACTGCTACGATCGCTAATTATACATTTGGGAACCAGGCGTGAGAATTCAATTGAATTGTTAGCCACACTTACCCATTCTCTAACAAACTTTCACAAGAAAAGAAAGACAGAGGAGACGCTTTTCATGGTGAAAACTCAGAACGTGAAGGAAAACAAAGAGAACCGAGATGTGAGAACTTCGATTGGTTAGTTTTACATCACACTGAATAGAGAACAATTTTACGAATAAAATAATTTACAGTATAGCAGTGATGCAGGAGTGCGTGATTACAGACAAAGCAAGTCGTAGCACAAAGAAATGGATGAACCCAACACACCTGCTGGAGGGAATAATCTTTGGGAAAAAGTTAAAAAACAGATTAACAAAGCAAAAATTAAAAGATGAAAAAATTAAGAGGAAAAAAGAAAGGAAAAAGAAAAAATTATAGGAAAAAGGAAAACTTCGAGGAAATTGGAAAATGTTAGGTAAGAAAATAGGACGGAAAAAAGAAAGAAAATGGAAAAAGAGAATAAGGAAAGAAAAAAGGGAAAAGAAAAAGGAAATGAATAAATAAAATGAAAAAGAATAGGGGAAAGGAAAAAGAAAAAAATGAAAGGAAAAAAAAAGAAAAACAGAAGAAAAAGGAACAAGTAAGTGGGTGTGTGTTGTACCTCCTGTCCAAGCTCCATGGCACATAGTTTGGCAGACTGGGCTCTGGCGTCCACCATGACGTTAAACATGGTGCAGATGGACTGAGGGACGCGGAAGTCTGTGGTCCGACTGCTCTTCTGCAGTTTGACTTCAAACGCTACTCTCGTCCTTTGAGAAAGACAGAGAGAGAGACAGACAGAGAGATACGGAGAGAGAAGAGACAGTGAAGGCGAGTGAGTTAGACTGTAGTTGGAGTTACCGTGAGTCTACAGCAAACCGCATCCCTGCACTTCTGACCTTTTCACGCAAGATTCGATCATGTCACTGGACATGAGTTTAAGTCTCATCTCCAGGTGTTTGGCGAACTCCTCCTCAGGCCAGTGCAGGTCTCTGATGAACGTCTGCAAAGCGTCCAGCTTCCAGAACAGATCCTCAGATGTCCCTGAACCGTTACTAGACAAACCGATACACACATTCAGAACACTGTCCAAGGACAAAACCTTTAACAGCATGCGTTAGGAAGGGCTTTAGGGTAAAACCAGAAGAACAGTGAAGGGGCAGAATCATAAAGCCCAACACCGTAACAGTACAGAGTGCACAAACATAGTAGTGTTCAGGAATTTTCCTTCTTTACCATGTTTGGAGCAGGAATTAAAGATAAACATCATTTATTTATCGCTACAGTACTAAAGCCAAGTTCCCATGCTGTGGTCTTGGGATAAACATAGATATAAAAAAAACGACTGGATAGTAATTTAACCCATAAATTCAGTCATTATATCAAGTGAATTTAATGTTGGTAGTTTTTAAGCATGATCTTTATCCCAAGGCCACGACTGCATTATTTAAAACCGCTCGTTACACACTCTGCGTCCAATATGGCGGTCATCCAGCTGGGGGTGGAAAAGAGAGGTATTTTCACTGGTGGCAGATTAACTGACACCGGAAGATTTGGAACTTTAGGCATTTGGAGGTTCACGATTGGAAAGCTGACATTGGGCAGATTACTTGTTAAACTCCTGTGATAAAAGACAGACAGACAAGAAAGAATGTTGGGGATGAGAAGAACGTAAAAAATATGGAAACAGTATGAAATGAGATGAAGTGATTTTACACAGAAAAAAAATACGATCAAGATATACACAGAAAATGAGTAAGGGTAAGAGAGAAGGTTGAGAACGGTATAAAAAAAGGAAACATGAGGAAGCGTGAGCCTTACATCCAAACCGACAGCTTACTCGAGAGTATAAGAAAGTATAAATGCATCCCAGAGTGCAGAAAATTTAGCCAGCAGATTTATCATTAATTTCAAATATAAACCGGAGGCGGGTTTCTTACTTCACAGGCTCCCAGGACTCGCGCTCAAAGCCCCGGTGTATAGACTGGGCGATGGAGGACTCCATCAGGTCCACATATCTCACCACTAGAGGCGCATAGAGATCCTGCAGGTGCTTGTGGAATTTGCCGTTACACAGGTTATCTACAAAGGAGCAGAGATTTTCATTTTAATAATTAAATACCTTGTATAATTAAACTTTATTTGAACCCATACTGAAAATGTTCAAAATCTTGTCTCTCTCTCTCTCCCTCTCTCTCTCTCTCTCTCTCTCTCTGTGTTTTTCTCTGTCTGTCTCTCTCTCTCTCTCTCTCTGTTTTTCTGTTGAAATCAGGGTCGATCATGCACAGTAGGTGACATGTTTGTTTGCTTTCCCAGAATGCGCTCTTCCAATTAGCCCCTTAAGCCGCAGCGATTGTCCACTTGGACGTGTGTCCTCAAGCATAAGGCCGGGGTGCTCTGTTTAATTCCTCATTAGCAGCCTTAACAGCGTCTTAATTTAGTGCCTGCTTCAGAGTATATAATCTCAGCTGAGGTTGAGACGGATGTGTATGTTTTTATGGCTGTCAGTAATGTCAGTCTGGAAAAGTCTTCAATTTTTCAGCAAATAATAAAGCAGTTGATAAACTCATTTGTTTTTGTGGATAAACACCAACTCTCTGAACTGTTGAACTTAAAATTTTCATTTGCACAATTCTTAAGATAAAAAAACACAATGTGAAATGACCGAAAGTTAGGAAGTATTTTGTCTCTCGTAACCCTTAAAATAAATCATTTCCTACTTAACAAAACCTATGAAACTGCTACATTAAGCCTACGTCAGTCTATATAAAAACATATCCCAGCATATGGGACATAAACTCCTCCCCCTTATGTTCTATAACGTGACAATCCAAACAACTATTTTTTTTCATTAATTGCACTAGTAATCACCCCCCCGCCCCCCATTCATATTTAGAACATGTTACCAGACAACATTCAGGACGGGTAGAAATGCTGGCGTTCTAATTCATGCTTGAGTGGATGAAACGGCTGTGCTCAGCACCACGGACAGCTCCCTGTTCACTCTAGTTCATTAGTGATGTAAGATGGCCTCCAGGCGTCCGTGCTCCCCAACGCCACGTCCACCATCGGCATTTCATTTTTAACTTGATAGAAGCCCATGCCTTACATAAGTATTTACCCCCCCCCAACGCGGTTTTCATTTTGTAACGTAGAAATAAAATGAATGTAGTGTAAATGTAGTTTCAGCATGAAGAGTCCGTAACGTTAAAGTGAGTGAAAAATTTAAGTAGTGCAAGTTTTAATTAACTTTAATGAGCTCTTTTGGAATCCCTTGAAACTCTGTCCAAGTATGCAAATGATGAAAAGAAGCAACGAACTTTAAGTTTTCCAAATAGTGTCATAAAATCCATTATTGTTATTTCTGTGCTCTTTATGTAAAGTTCTGGTCTACCGGACAAAAGGTCACCCTTCAGCAAATCATTTTATATTATTAAGAAAGAGAAAGAGTATGTATCTGTGATTATTATTAACTTGATCTCTCTTTAGTTCAAAATAAGATTGAGGATAGTTTTAAGAAGATGAAAAGGTTTGGCATTCTCACAGTCGAGCCGCAGATAGTCGTTGAGCAACTGGAAGAGAGGAAAACTGTCCCAGCTGTCAGGAGGTTGGACTTCCAGCGCTGCATCCATGTCCACCGCGTAAAGGGACAAGAATGTCTCTGCATGTTCCACCATGAGGTCAGACCACCATGCAAATGCCTGTAAGGTGTATGATAGATGATGATAGCGTATATATGATTGACAGACATTCAGTAAGCAACAAAACACCTGTCAGGGTTCTGTTATTAGATAATAATCAATCTTTGAGATTAGTTATCTTATAACAGCATGCGTATACAAATATATATATATTTTTGCTCTTCAGCTTCTATGGCTCACTTGGTAGAAGTAGTGCCATATTCTATTAATCCCTGTGGACCTCTAACAGCTTTGACACAGGCAGTCACAGCTTCAGGCATTAACACGCTAACACACGTTTCTTTTGCTGGCCCATAGAGACTAAGAGTGAGATCTCAGAAGAGTGAGGAATGTGTAGAAATGTCTCCTTTTAAGTTTAACCCGTTTCAGCACATCATACATGCTTCTATCGAATAGGGAACATCAGTGAAATGCCATGACACTTCAGTGCACACTTGATCGACGTGACTGTGTATGTACATGCAACCCGGAAGTGCCCCTTTTGGCTCCCATCATACAGCAGAGTCAATCTCCAGCTCCATGACACTTCGATAAGAATTGTAGCTTATTGAAAACAATTGAATTGATTCTCCCTAGATGTTTTGATCATAACCTGAGAATGCTCTGCTGCTGATAAGAAAGCTCTGCTGTCACGACATGTCTTGTGCTTCTTGCACAAAAAAAAACATGTCGGAGAAATGAAAGGGTTATGTAGGGGTTCATCTACACGGCGATCCTTTTAAATGCTTTGCAGGAAAAAACAATTCAACATCAGCTTGAGTGAGTCTACCGATCACCTGGTGCAAGCAAGTCAATAAATGAAGTTAGTACTTGTTTATGGTACATCATGGTAATGGGCTGCACCAGGTTGGAGCAGAGGAACATGGTAAAATCTGCAGTGTTGGCTTCCATCCTATAGAATGTTGGTCCTAATGTTTCCAGGGTGCTAGAATTTATTACAGGATGAGAACTCAACACTTGTGATTTTACTGTCCGGAGCAAAGACAGTCCGGAGGAGGGGGGCATCGAGAGGGTTGTGCAAGACAATGTCTATGAAAATGAGCGTGGCGTCATTTTCAGAGGACAGAACAGAGCCTGCTTCAAGGCGGCAGAAGCAGCCGTCTGTCTGGCACTCGTGCCCACTCAATTAGGGTGATGCCCCCCAGGATACAGCAAGAATTAACTTTTATGTACAGTAAGGGTTGGGAAAAAGGCGGAGGGGTGAATATAGACCCTTTGTCCAAGGCTGGGGAAGTACTGGGCATGCAGAGGGGGAGGAAATGAATAAGGAGTGAAGGTTTAAAAGGGGTCATGGGGGCTTTTTTTCAGACCTTTAACATACCTCTTTACCCTTTCGCATGTGTCCAGGCAACCCGACAAACAGCGAGAAAACACAATTAAGATTACTGATCATCTCTGTAATTCATGACAAGCTAACAAGCATGTTTGGCCTTTTTTAAGTGCCTTTTTTTAACCTCTGGATAAAAGCAGTGATAATGAGGTTTAAAGCTGTTAGGGGTGAAACGGTATGAAAGCCCGTCGATGTGATTAGTCTTTTATTTATTTACTTATGTTTGTCTGTGAAATTAATCTTAAGCCATCTTTAGCTTTGTAGTTTGGTAGGATTGTACACTTTACAATTTTATTTTCTAATCCAAATAAATACAATTGAATTATATACCAAAAAGAAAATGTAAATAGATGCTACTACAGCATGTACACCGCATTTCAAAGTATTGTGTACATTAATAATTAAAATGTACATGAACGAATCACCAACCCTTCTAACCTAAATCAGTCTAAAATATCTTGAGGGGCAAACGAATTCCACATACCCCTCACACCCCTAAAAGCAGCAGGAAGGATAAATAATGGCAATGTTTTTTTTTGTATTTCACTGCATTTGATTCATGCATCCAGTGGCAAAAATGGAGAACATGCTTTTCCTTCTGGAGCGTCGTGTCCGACCGGCAGTGTGTCTCACAGCAAGGTGATAGGGATCACTTATTTATCTTATACCAAGCACACATTAAATTAATCATTTAATAATTAACAATCATCATAATATGATCATATGAAAATCATTAAATCGTCCAGCATTAGGAGCACAAGGTGACCGTGATGCTTCTGGAAAAGTGGGTTATGAGGCCAAGACGGTCCTGAAGATTGGCATCACATTAATAATAATGACTTTATAATTAAAGAGGCGTGTAGTGATGTGGACCTTCAGGAACGCCGAGAATCGGACTGATTTGCACTGGCAGGAGGCATGCAGCTAAAACTGATCAATTTCAAACATACCACAAATTCAGCCCCTGTTTGGGAAATCAGTTTGCATTGAATGAACATCGACGAATCATCTTCAGTATCAAGTCAGAGCTCTACAGAATCAGTAAATAGCAAAGACTATTATATGTAGGATACTTGGGAACATTACGAAGCCCTGGCGCCTTTTTAATGGTGGAGTTTGATTATCTGTACTAAATTTTAATAATTGGTCAAATAATGGAATAAATAAAAAAAAAAATCAGCATTGAGTATATTTTATATCTTTGCAGTAGCAACAACAACAACAACAAAACTCTTTAGTGCAAAACACAATTACTTATTTACAAAAGCATTCACTACATTTACTATATTTAAAGAAATATTTCCAGGATCTGGATTACTATGAAATGTTGACGTTATCCTATGTTACAGAGATGCTACGTTAATTTTTGTTTCAGACGGATAGTTTGAAGCATTCTCCTCGGGTGTTTGGTCCGAGGTATTGCGTATAATGCTAGCCGATCTGGGAGATTAGGAATAGCTAGTGTTGAGTAGTCGTAGTTAATGTATTCTCGCATTAGACTATGACTACGATGCACTAAGAGCCATTTTACAACTTAATTTTCTGGTTTATTTTAAGGGTTTAACTTTAAGTGGAAATGTTCTTTAGGAATTGTTGTCCAGGGGTCCAGATTATTGTACAGGAAATTCCTGGAAATTCCAGAACTTCAGTGGGAAAACTGAATTTTAATTGAATACAAGTTTCTCTCATGAGTCTGACCCTGAATTGACATATTATTCCCAAAAAAATGAAATGTATTGCTTATTTATAATAAAGAATTACATTGTGACTATATATACTGTACTTTTTCCACGCGAGACACCGCACATGTTCCGTGTGAAGCTTACCTCTGCGTGATGCTCCTCGTTCTGCTGTAACACCTCGATGACCAGCTCGGCGAGACGCAGTGTGTCCTCCAGTTTTTTGGCAGGAGTAACTAATCGGCCTACGTTTTCTGAGGCACAAGGGCAAAACTGTTAAACGTTAACCAGACGCACCTTTAAACACACAACTTTCTATGCTGTTCTTAAGTAACTGCAGCTACGACTAAGTGAAAATAGCGGAAACAAATTCTTTATTATTGTTTCTTTAAGATAAATTATCAGAATTATGTAAAAGACAAGCAGTGAGGTTTGCTTCATAAAAATATTGCGATATGCATTAACCCTTTTCAGGCACAGTATCCAGTCGCAGGTATTTCCCTCTTAATCTTTGCCCTATATATTATTATCTAAAATATCAACAATATAGCAATTTTATTACTATTAATTTATTCTTCAAATTACATATGCAAAAAAAGGGTTAATTAAAAAAAAAAAATCTAGATTCTTGTGTTAGTTTAAAAATCTAAAATCGAATAAAATGTTCAGCTTTTTTTCCTTTGTCAGATTTTGTCAATAAGAAGAATGCGAGTGTAATGAGTCAAAAATAAAACAGATAAACAGTAATCATGCAGAATGATCAGCACATGCAGGAAGCTGTGCTCGCTGATCTCTGTACTCGATTCATCTTAAATAATCAGCCCTCACGTCTCTCTTCTCCTAAAATAAACTAAAGTCGGGGGGAATGTTGAGGTTAAAATTAATGTTCCCCCATTGTTATTATTATTATTATTATTATTATTAATGGTTACACATAGGACACAGAGCTTTATGAAAATGTTCCATCTAATGGAGATTCAGTGTTATGGAGATGGTGTTGCAAATTAAATGGACATAAAGGAACATTGAGGTTAATGAAGTTACCCAGACCAGGATATTGACTGAGAAGAGCGATTAAATTAAACAATCTGTACCTGTACACCTGCTCATTATCTTATCAGCCAATCAGCCGAGCTTCGGGTAATGTTTAAATCAAAGCTTTAATGACCTCATTTTCTTTATTGGGTGAGATCTGAATATTTCCTGTTGGGTCGAATCTGTTTCCACTTTAGCTTAAGAATCTGTTTTTTGTCCAACATGGGGTGGAAACCCAGTGTAGACTTGTCCTGTTCAGGGTTCGAGATGTTAAACAGCTTAATTTTGCTGTAATGAGTTGGGATTTAAGTTGATATAGTTTCCTTTTGAGTGAGTTTTTAGAGTGATGCCTTTGAAAACCAAAGTAGAATTTTGAATTCGGACAATTGTGCGCAAGTGCAATCACTGATCCGACATATGAGGTGAGCATTAACCGACGCTCTCGCTGTGCAGTAAACCACTGAACTATCGACAGGGTTTTAATGCAACTGGCTGATTAGTGTATATTTTTGCTCTTCTGTTTACCAAATGTTATGAAATGAAGAAAAACATCAGTTTTGATGATGCAGTAGCCTTTTTCTGGCCTCACTTCTTCCTCACTCTTCACAGCCAATGTGTCTCCATCACAGAATACACTCCACACACTGCCGACTTTCCAGTTTAACCTTTTAACAGCCCACCTGGTCTCGTAAACGGCACCGGCCCGGCTTCTAGACCCATCTGGGTCCGGTTTAAAGGTTTAAACTGGAAGTGAGATCTGTAGTAGAAACCTACTGCAGAAGAAATGCCTTGCTGTGCCAAATCAGGTATTTCACACACATCAGAGAAGCAGATTTCTTGCTGGAGCATGAATTGACTTAAATATGATGACTCAAATGACCCAATTTGCCGATTACACAAAGGCATTTTTTATTTTTTGAATTGCAGAAGGAGACATGATTTAATTCTACAAGTTTGATGTAGAATTAAATGGTCGCAGCCTGGTTTTACTAGCTATATAATACAATGCTGTGAACAAGCGTTAAGCCCCTCACCTCCACCTCCACCCTCACCCTCATTGCTTTTGCTGCTTAACTGTCAGACTGCATGGTTAGAAAGGGCTCACATAAAAGTATTATAACCAC
Organism: Bagarius yarrelli; assembly: GCA_005784505.1. NCBI lineage: Eukaryota > Metazoa > Chordata > Actinopteri > Siluriformes > Sisoridae > Bagarius > Bagarius yarrelli. The sequence continues at coordinate 952,866 of VCAZ01000126.1, forward strand.
CAAATAGGAATAAACTACATAAACAAGTAGGGGGCAATACTTTTTTACAGCACTGTATCACTACTGTCTAAAATCTAAGCGAAGTTTTAATCAAAGGGTTGTACATGTTAAAGAGATGAAGCAGAAGTAATCACTGATTGAGTCATTCCCTCTAAACAGCTGCTCATTCTTTCTTTATTCCAGCTGTTTTATCTTTAGGAAAACTACCAGATGTTGCTAAGCGTTGCTAAGGTTTTTTTAGGCAGCCTGGACAGGAAATGCTCTTTTTTTTTTTTAAGGAATAAGTCAAACAAAAGGGTTCACCTGGATCCTTCTGATCCTTCTTTGATTTCTCAACTAGAGAACAAAGAGGATAAAAGAGAAAGATGGGAGATAAAGGGTAGGAGAAGAGGAGAAGAGAGAAAGTCAGCCACCGTTCCATTTCCAGAGGCTAAAGTCTCAGAGAATAGACAGAGGAAGACAGAGAGGACTGACAGAATATCAGGAGAAAGACTAAAGAAGTCTCCCTGCAGACAAAATGTCGGAGAAGACACTGACCCTTAATGACATTAGTGTATCGAAGCAAGACAGACAGTGATACCAAACGCTGGACTGTGAAGACACACAGTTAAAAACAAAAAAGGCAACGAAACACAACCTTCAGTCAGACGGACAGACAGACAGACAGACGGACCCAGACGTACAGTTATCAAAGTAAAAATCCCTAAATATCTGAATTCTGCTATTCAGTCCCGTGTATGCAGGTTTGATACATTACCTGACTTCTGTCGAAAAAGCTTGTGACATGGAAGAAGGGACGTCAAACAGAAGCAAAAGTAAAAATGCATTCAAATTGCAACAGACAGGAAATGCACAAGTCAGCAGGAGGAAGAAAAAAAAAAGCAAACCGATAAAACGCTCAGAGCTCTGAAGAAATATGGGAGGCTAATGGAGCTGGACAGACCGACTGGCTGAGTCAGCCAGACGAAAAAAAAAAAATAGTTTGGAAAAAAAGGGCAAGCAGAAAGAGTGATGGGATGTTTTAAGTCAGAGGGTCGGATTGTGGAAATCCAGGTGAGGGAGGTGCTGACAGGGATGAGGAAAGGTAAGAAGAGTAAAGGCATGGACTGAAGGATGGAGAGGAGGGTGAGGGCAGGTACTCACGAATGGTTAAATCCATCACTTGTGACGCCAAGCAGTACACAGGATGCTCATACATTTCTCTCTTTTTCCCTACAAAAGAGGACCGGGCATGCAAGAGCAAGGGTCAGAGGAAAGACAGGAAGAGAGAGAGACAGAAAGAAGGAGAGGAATTCTCCATGCATGTGTGTTAGCGGATCTGAGAGAAATTAGGACGTTCTGAGGGTTATCTCGTATCGGCGCTTTTACTGGCTGGATTCTTTAAGCAGAGGTGATTGTATAGTGTTTGAGTTTCTTCCAGTCAGTTAACAGTGAAAAAAGCTCTTACACTCTGTGTGTGTGTGTGTGGGGGGGGGGAAATAGAGTCTGAAACTAATGGTGGAAAGCCAGAGAGAAACCCAGAGAAAGGGATAGTCGAGAAAGAAAAAAAGTGACAGACAGAGAGAAAAAGAACTGTGGAAATGGAGGGATATAAAAACCAGGTTAAGGAGGAATAGGAAGCAGGGATCAGAAGCAGGTGTTGGCTAAAAGGAGAAAAACAACAACTTTTTTCATTTATTTTAGGGTTTTATCCGCACCTGAAGGAACGAGGTGAAAGATTGACAGCAGGTTTCAGAGAGAGGGGGATTGAATGCATTTTTACTTACGGCTTTATAATTTAGGCACATCACCATAGAAAACAGAACAGGTCCACACTAGGAAAGAATCCCTTCATAAAACAAGCTCTGGAGAAATCCTTTCGGAACGTTATTAAACATAAACACGTCCTTTAGAGAAGACGTCCTGGATCTTTAAAGCTTAACGCTGAATCCTTTTGTCGGAATTCGTTTCAAAAGAGTGTCAGTATCTGTTGCGGCAATATTGGGCTGAGTTTACAAAACTCGTGTATAATAAATAATGTCTAAATATTTTCTGGTCCAAAATGAGACAAAATATTATTTAACAGTATCCTTCTGCTTAAAAAATTAGCCTAGCACTTTAGAGAGGCTTCGTCCATATTTGCATACTAAAATATGTACTAGATTTAAGTAAGTACATACTTCCTGATCGTAATAAAGTATTTTCTATACAGTGTAATTACGGGTGGTATGAATGAAATTTAACATCATCCATTCAAGTGTGCTCAAAAATCTATTTCTAGGAAATAAATCCTAAATCCCACCTACTTAAATGTGCTATGTTAGTTTTTTTGTGTTTCCTTTGTAGTTTATAGAAATAAATAGCAAGACAAAGGACCACACACAAGGTAACTGATGATAAAAAATTAAAACCACGACTGGAGAACGTCATAATTCTGTCGCCAGCGTCACTGGATAACCCTGTGGTCACATGATCACCCCGAGCACAAAGCTTCGGAAATGAAACACGGCTAATATCTGAATGCAGTCCTGCATCGTAAAACCTGTTAGCAATTTTTACACTAACACTTCCATTAAAATGATGTCACACCATATCCAGAACCTGAACTGTAAAAACGATGCAGAGTCACTGAATGACGTGGATTTATTTTACCTTCCACTTTGGCGTACTCGGACAAACGCTGGTAGTTAACCAGCGCCGCCTGCTCCAGACATTTCCTGATCACTGCCTTCACTTCCTCCTGTGGTACCGGAGTTACGATGTCCTTCATCAACACCTGGCAACCCGCACAGACGCATTCAGACAAATTTACAGAAATGTTTTTTTTAATGCTAATAATTGTACATTTTTGCTTATTCATTTGCTGCAGCTGATTCATAAGCGGTGATAAAGCGTTCAGTAATGTAGCTTTCGAGGACGAGGTGTGTGTTATGGAGATGACACACCCTTTCCAGCAGAGAGAGTGTGGCCTTCAGAGCTCCCTCCGGCCTTCCAAATGGAAAACAGTATCTGAGAAAGTGTGTAAGAGAATAATACTCAAATAAGTACACAAAAAGTAATTAGAATTTAATATATAGTATTTGACTAATAATAATAATAATAGAAGTTTGGATACAGTTAATAAATAGCTCATTTAGTACTTTAGTAAACACACACGCGCAGTAAATTACAAATTACACAAAATGGAATAAATTAATTATAATGAAAATAGAGTTTATTAGATCCCGTCTAGGATCTTTTTCACATTAATTTACATGAATATTCTCAATATATCGTTTTCAATTTCTTTAAACGTGTTAAATTATTAATGAACCGATTAATTATTGTATTTTCTAATGGACAGATTTTTACTTTTGTACCTGAAATGTGTGATCTGGTTTTCGAGCAACACTCGCAGTCGTTCTTTAATCTCCTCAAAGCGATCGCGTTCCTCCACTGTGACCGTACCGATTCCATCAGGCCTGAGGCCAAACACACACACACACACACACACACACACACTTTAACACTGCTTGTCTGCTAATCGAGGTTAGAAAGGTTAGAGATATTCACACAGGGTCGTGTGTAGGGTTACGGGTTACAGTAAGCCAGCGTACACACCCACTGATGATAAACAGAAGTTTATATGATCACACAGATAATATGATGACACAAGGGGCGGAGTTACGTGGTGGCATGGTGGGGGCGTGGCCTTACAGCCTGGAGGATAATATGATCGTGCGAGACACTTTAACAACGTTAAATGTTAAAAACATTGATGATAATGAAAATGCTTCATATATAATCTAATTTCCAAATTCAAGGCCATCATCATCAGCATCATGATCATCATCAGCATCATCAGAATCATTAACATTGCCCCCCCCCTTCTTTCCAGATAGAAAATCCTGGCTATCCCCCACCCCCGGATGAGTCTATAACAGAGAGAATATTACAGGTGTGTGTGTCAGAATATATTTGTTTCTTGTGCACTGATTTTTGAAAGATCTGCTTCTTCTCCCTCGTGTCAGATTGATGAGACAGTTGATCTGCTGTATTTCTCTCGGCTGAGACGTGCAGGTTTTACCGCTGTCTGTTTCACACATCACTCCACACACTGTTGGAAATGTAGGTGTTTTGAAGATGCAGAGTAACCCGACTATCAAAAAAAAACACCTCTATTTAGCACACACACCCACACATGCGGTGAAAGACCCCCTGTATGGTGTGACACCCGTGGCCCCCCCCCCAAACCCCCAATATACCAGTCTTTCTTGAGGAATGATGAAGTGTCACGTATCCTGCTCATGTCAGGATGGCCCACGCCTTTTTCATCACACACACACACACACACTGTTTACATCCCGATGCTGTCACAAACTATAAACTATAATTTTACATGCTTTGTGGAAACGTGTGTGTGTGTATGTGTGTGAAGGCATCGATTAGGACTATCAGTAATTATTGATATTTTTTTTCTGTTAAAATTGAACAAATGAATGAATCTGTTTCACACTAATTAACCCTTTCCTGTGCTGTCATGAATATTCAAACACCAAATGCAAATGAGAGCTTGTTTGACAGTTATTAAAAATGGTAATCCGGATATGTTAATGAGGTCGTCGTGTCATATCCTGCAACATCAGGGATACACACTGTTGCCATTTGAGGTGAACTAGGGGTGTGTGGATGCGTGTGTGGGTTTTTTTGTTTTTTTTTTGTGGTTCCCGAAGGTTAAAGGTGGCAAACTTGAACGGAAACACATAGGGGTCAAAGAGGAAAGAGAGAGAGACAGATAGACAGCAGAGGACACAGACGGCGAACAGTACACTAAAGCCACGCTGCCTTGAGGTCATGACTGACAGCATTTCATTCTCTTCCGTTGACTCGGCGCTACACGTGTCGTCTTGTCTAAGCCGATCATAACAGGACATACAGACAGTCTAGTCCAACTCCGTCAACGTCCATCACACACTTCTTCCTCTGCAAGATGACAATCCAAACCCTGATCTATGCGAGGAACTGTATTCACCATCATTCCTCTAATCGATATCATACACGCTTTCTGAAATCTGATAACTCAGACAAAAGACAGGTAAAGGGGTAAAAAGCCTCATCACAGGAGCACATTTCATCTAATACCCAAGTTTGTTACGTTCCATCTTACCTTCTGAGCAACTTCCTGTCTCCCAATTCCGACTTATTTTTTCTCAGAATCGCCTGAAACTCGCAATTGAGAGGAAAAAAAGTTCTGACTTTATAACTGGCAACTGCGTATTGTAAGATAAGTCGCAGTAACATTTTTTTCTTTTATATTTTGTGGCGGAAACCGGCTTTCGTACAGCTCAGCCGCACACACACACACACACACAGACACACTGATATTCAGATGGGGTGTGAGATCAGCTAAACAATAAAAGAAAAAAAGTAATGAGAGATGCAAACTGAAATAAAAACAAAGTGAACGAAGGGGAATGTAATGATACGGGATGGAAACGGAGGAGGGGGTGATTTATTTTTATTGGTAGACCTGAACAGGAACCGATCCAAACACAAATTACTTGTGGAACTGCCCTCCCACTGAGCAACCAGGCACCATCTTTTCAGGGGGCATTTATCATTTCCTAAACTTCCAGAAAGGAACAGAACAGGATTTAAACCAAGAACCACCAGGCTTACAGGGCACACGCCCTTCCGGTGCACCACACCTACATTTTGCTTTACTTTTGTCTACCGATGCACCAAGGGTCACAGGACACCGTGTCAAAGAAGCGTTTTTTGTGGCATTTGTCATTTTTTACCTTTAATTCAGAAAAGACACCAAATAGAGTTTAAATTAGGAACCCATAAATCAACCCCAATAGTCTGTCACTACAGGGATTGCGGCTGTGAAGGGGGCAGAACGTTCAGGGGTTTAAGTTAATATCAGAAAGTTAGAAACAGCTGCCCAGGTGCTAATCAGTTCGATCCCATTTACACACATTGTGCTGTGAAAAAAAACCCTTTTTAAATGTTAACGTCAGGTCAGTGGTTTTTTTGTATATAAAAGCAGAATAAAGTGTGTTTATAAGGTGAACTTATGGTACCTGTTGCCGTGCACATGTGAAGCACAAAAGGCAAAGCTGTAGTGAAGCAGCGTGGGGTCGATCATCGCGCCATTCTCAGCTCTCTCTAACAAATCACTCAGGTAACACAGGTGTCTGTGACAACCACGTACACCGTTTCTGGCACAGTACTCGTCCAGGACAAACACCTGCCCAGGACTAAACCAACCCTACAGAGGAGAACAGAGTGCAGGAGTCAGACGTCCTGCTCGTTTTCTGGTGCGGGATTTGAATTAAACTGAATGGTGTGTGAGTACTAGGCAGGAGTAGGAGTCGTTTAGTCGGTGGTCCAATGTGAGGCGCTGCACCATCTCGAACAGCGAGGCGTGATCGAAGTTACAGGGGTTCGCCGAAATAAACTCGTCCATCCCGTGTTTCTGAGCGCGGTCTGCATCTGTGCGTGGACAGAGACATCGAGACATCAAGATTCAGAGAACCCACACTCTGATAATATGCTAAAGTTCATCATGATCTATCATGTTATGATTTCCAGTCTGATGTTTACTAGTTTGAACACTCACATCTCCAAATGTGTACAAAATGATTTGTTCGAATGTATCGTTATAATCGTTTGTTTTAAGGTCTTATGTAGCTTTATAAGCACAGTGTTTTAATCTAACATGGCTTATAACTTGTACTATTGATAAACTCACATTCTGATGCTAGAATCATGCAGCTGATTGTGTCTATTTCCTGAGAGGTCTATTCATGGCTGATAATCCTGATCATCTAAACACAGACCTGTCGTTAGTCAACTCTTTTCTCAATCTGGCTGCACCAAATAATCCTCAGCCCCCAAAATGCCTTTTACTGAGCGCAAACATGGTGTATACACACACACACACACACACACACACACACAACAACATCCCGCTCCATTCAGCCGGCCGCCCACAGGCCCTGGACCAACCACCCCCGACCCCCCCAATCCTCCCCCCGGGGTCGGTCTAATTAAAGCAACCCCGTTCCACTAACCACCCCAATCCCCCTTTCACCCCCCGTCCATGCAACTATTGTCCATTAAGCAGACTAAATAAATCCAACAACACATTTTCACTTTCCTGCTTGGTTAGTGGGCTTGGGTATTACATCAGGGCCTGGGCAAATAAGCAAGACCCGGTGGCTTAATCCAGTCCGCTCAGGGGGCTATTCTCATTCTAATGCACTGTTTCAGACGGAGCTTAAAGCCCTTACTGCAGACCGGTGCCTATTCACGGTCAGCGGCCCACCGAGTGTCCGCTTTTTGCATCTGAATACAGGAACAAGGCTTAACCCTCACCTGTGCTTAAGGGTTACACGCCTGTATTTCTTGAGTGCAGGACATTACAAACTCCTCCTTTAGTGTATTGTGTCTATTACATTACGTACACATTTATATTAAACGCTGTACCGGATAGATTACAATATATAACGGCTTTCATCTATTTATTTCTCTGTGTTTTCAAACCAGAGGCTGGAAAAAAAAACCTGTAATCATTTATCATAGCAAGATTTAGCAGGACTTTCTTCACAGGTTTTAATGTAGACTTCATACTTTATATATGCTATATTAGGGTTCTGTAAAAAGATCGCTACAGCTATCTATTGCGATATTTTATGATAGTGTATCGATATTCGAACCTGTAGTATCGGAACATATCTAAATGACATTTTAAACTGATTTACTGTAACGTTAATATGTAATTAAAACCCTCAGTGTGTGTCACCGAATTCCTCCTCCAATCCTGTAGTTGTCGCTGGCGCATACGGTTATTGTTTCAGAAGCAACTCCGGATTTGTATTTGTTGTATTTTTGGATATTTGTTTTAATTTATTATTTATTATAATATATTAATTTATAATATATTATTGCAGTATCATGAGGCCCTTGCCCTAGTGCATGATGGAGAAAACTTATCTATCTATCTATCCAGTATCTTATACAATATCTTTATAACAATATTAAATGCATTAAAAAGGCATAAAGTCACACTAATAGTTTTTTTTAGATAGTTTGTCACCTGTTATAACACTTTAAACCAAACTCCTGACAGAACTCATGTCTGATCTCAAAATATTTCTAATATTTCTCAATAAAAACACATTCAGGCTGAAACCGAGACGCCCGTTTGGACCTGTAAGTCAAAAAGGTGACATTGTGTCCCTCTAACGTGTGTGAATTTGAGCTTGTCACGTCGGTTTGACGTTAGCGCAGCCCAGGCACGGCTCTGGACAGTAACACGCCATGACACCAGTCAGCTTCGGACAAACAGGTCAGAGTTGAACTGACACTGATTGATGGGACGCTCTTCATTTATAGATCCGTTCTTTAGCCGAGTCGAGTCCACGCTACAACATTTGGGGCTATTTAACCCACCCACACACACACACACACACACACACACACACACACACACAGTATAAATGACAGAGACCGAGATTAGGCCTACAGGTTTTAAGTGACAGAACTGGAGCTTCTCTGGGAGTGAAGAAGTAAAGAGTGAGGTGCGGAGTGATAGCACAAAAGTGGGTTTAATCCCAGTCTTCCTAAACGAATCCCCTCCATCGGTTTCCCCGCTCGTAAAAACGTTTTTACATATTTTTTTCAAATAATTCTTTAAAAAATTATTGCATTTATTTATTTATTCATTATGCAATAACTTTCTTTAAACATAGCACAGCATTCCTAATTCTGATTGGTCAGATATTAGGGGATCATTTCTTTTGCGTTTTTTTTGTTTCATGTAATAATTAGTTTCTATAGCAACACACAGGAATGTATTATTTTACATTTTTTTTCTAAGTATAATTTAAAATATTTATTTATGCAGGAAAGTGAGACGTAAATGTCCCATATGGAAATCTTCCTTTTTTCCATGTCACAGATCACAGAAACAATAGATGAACAATGTTTTTTACTTATTTTTAAACATCTTCAGACAATTTTTTTCTGTATACACACGATTTAGATTAGTCTATTGTCCTTTTTATTTTTTGTTCAATTTTTCAAGTATAATTATCCACCATCATTATAATCATTTAGTTATTAATAAGTATAATTATTATTTATTAGTGGTAATAATAGTAATACTAATTATTATTATTATTATTTTTAATCTTCTTCTTATTATTATTATGTTTATATAAGCATTATTAATCGTTATTATTTTATAATGTATTCTTAAATTATTATTAAATTTACATATATATCAAGTCACTCTGGATACGGAATTTTAGAAACTGCTTTTAAATGGAAATGAACATTAAAATAAATGAATAAATCTTTTGGTATAATATTTGATTCATTAATACTATTTTATTTACTACTGAACTCATTTTGTATTTTTTACTGATTATTTTTTATCAATTATCTTCGTATGCTCTTCATTTTTAACATTTTTTTATATTTGATTTTTTTTTATGTACAGATACATATATAACTATATATTTAATTTAATCTCTAATTTAATTTGCGTGTTGTATTATTGTTTATGTGTTTTTATCTGAACGGAAGATTTAATATGACCTTTCTCTTGAGTAAAATGTTAAAAGTCTAGCGGTGATATAGATCTATAGACTCATGTAGAAGAGTTTAATCTTCCTTTTTACAGATTTTTATCCTGCTTTTTGTTGGAAGCTGAAACGAGGAAGACGGTGTGAAACAGCAAGTAGTTATTTGGTAACATTCCACTGATAGCTTCCAGAAGTAATCAGGTTGTAAACACACTGTTTAATTCATGGGGCGTCACTTTTAACACAGTAATTACCAGCTGCTGAGAGGTGCAAACCAGTAGTTTCATTGAATTCATTTAGAGCAATAAATCCACAACTGCACCGGTCGGAGAAAAAAAAAATCACCCTAATTAAGTCATCAACATTTCCATCAAGCCTTTTTCCACTCTGAACCGATGAAAAAAAAAAAATCATGTCTGATCGTGAGGCGGGAGGTCGGACCAGAATATGCTGAATGTATAAATACACTCTAATGTGAATTCATGTTGAAGAGGTGTGTGTGTGTTGTATATCTCACAGAACTGTGAGATGGGAGCATCGAGCTGCGGTGTTGTTCCTCCTTTAGCGTTGAGTTTTTGGACCTGTGTCGGGGGGATGGGTTTGTGCGACTGGCCCGTAGCTCTGTACATGGCCTGAACCCACAGGATGCGGTCCTGTTCATCATCGCTGGCAAAGATCACAGTGTCGCCTTCCTTCACAGCATTAAAGAAAGTCCTGCCTCCATCCAAACCTGCACCAACCATCAGAACAGAAAGGAAATAACAATCATAGAAATAATAAGAACAACATTTATTCCTCATTAACCTTCATTTCAACTCCTACTTTTCTTTAAAGGGAGCAAAAACATGTTGGATGATGGATGGATAGATGTATAGAGGAAGAAATGAATAGATGGATGTATAAATAAGGAGATAGATGGATAATTAAATGTATAGATAAAGAGAGAAACGGATAGAGGGATGGATAGATGTATAGATATAGATAGATGTTGATTTTGATCTAGAGTGTATCGATATTTTAGCCTGTAGTATTAATGCGCATTCAAATTAACTGATTTAAGTTTAAATTAATATTTAATTAAAAGCGTCGGTGTGTGTCAAACGACTTAGTTATTTGTTTTGCTGTTTTATATTTTGACATATAACAATATGTATCGTTTTGTAATATATCGTGATATATTGTATCGTGATATGTATCGTATTGTGAGACCCTCGCCAATACCCACCTCTACCATATCAGCTCCCACTGCTCCACTATTAGATATCAGTGTTTCTCTCTTAAAGTCAAACGCTTACAAATGTGGAGAACTTCATTAGGATGAAGGATAGAGTTCGTATTTATTGACAGCTTCAATGATATTGAGCTACAAAGTTTTTATTTTTAGGAGTTTTGCACCCATGAATTAAAAACACGAACTGTTCTTCTATTATAGCTTTGTTTTATTATCAGTTGAATTATATTGTATGTAAAAGACAAAATCCGGGAGATGAACGGATGATGGAACTACCTGGCTGAGGGTCGGTGTAGTCCACAGTGTATCCATCCAGTTGAAGAAGCTCCACAGGTTCTGCTTTCTTCTCTCTGTAGCTGCACATGGCGAAGGTGTACTGACTGACCTGCAGATGAGAACATTTCTTGAGTGAAACCGGAATCGAAATGAACCATTGTTCAAGCCTTTGTGTTCTAGAACGTTGAACACGACGGCACCAAAAGGGTTGAAGATTGACGAGTCGTGCCGTCTTAAGTTTTGTTCAATGCAAAAAAATGTCTCATCTGTCATCTTTTAATATTTTATATATCTCTTGAACAGTAATGCTTATTAGTTGGTACGCTCAGAACAAGTATATTCAACTAACCCAACATTAGGATCGTTAACAAATCACCACAGTAATACTGGGAGTCACATCGGAACATCATTTTCTGTTATCGACTGAAGAAAGGAACAGGAAACCAGTTGGGGTTCCCCGGTCTAACAGATGTAGCGTAAGGTTGAAGCAGTTTGTACAAGAAGATGAATTGACACACAGGGCTCCCAAGCTTGGCCTTAACCCTGCCAATCAAACATGAGTGATGGATGAGTGGAAGTGATTATGAGCCAGGCGACCGTCTCCCATCACTCCCTCCGCTGTCATATCAGGGCCACGCGTATCAGTCTGACTCGTCCTGTAAGTGCCGTCTCTCTCTCTCTGTCTCTCTGTCTCTCTCTCTCTTTCTCTCTCACCCTGCGCTCAGAGCGACACCATCAATTCGATGTCATGTGTGTGATGGTGCGGCTCGCATTGCCTCCTGGCTCTCGGACCGTCTCTGCAGCGAGCAGGTGCCTCAGGGACACACCAAGCCTCTCTCCCTCCCCCCTCCCCCTGTCACACTGGGGGCGCTAAAGTTTAAGGCTCCCCGTGTTGGTCTGACCTGCTGTTAAAGCGCCAGTTAAAGGATTTTAAACGACTTGGGCTCCCTGATTAGCCTGGTATGCCGCGGCCTTTGAAATGACCTCGTCATTGTTGATGGTGCTCTATAAATTGCATTGTACGTGGGAGAGAGACAGAAAAGGAGAAAAAGAGTAAGTGAGCGTAGGCGAGCTGCAATCAATGAGATACTGCAGGCTGGGAAGAGACGCCCTGGTCACTCACAGGCATTAACATATTACACAGGCTCGAGAGTGAGTGAGCAAGCTATGGCATTACGAAGAGACAGAAATAGAGGGGTGTGTGTGTGTGTGTGTCGTAGAGGTTAGACAGCCAGCTGTTTTGCAGCGTCGCCTCCAGACTGTGGAATAATTAGACTTCACTTTGCATTATAAATATTTGCCTTACGCCTTCGGTTTAGCCAGCGCCGCTGGGAGATCAACACCACACAGGAACGGAAGTACAGAATGCTGGAAATATGAAGGAGGAGGAGGAGGAGATGATGAAGAAGAAGAAGAAGAAGAAAAAAAGAAGAAGAATGTAAGACATGACTAGAAAGTAAAAAAAACAAAAACCTTAAGAAGTAGAATATAAAAGTGTTAATGATGATACCAGTGAATTTGGGAAAGAGAAAAAAAAGATAAAGAAGTGTTGTTTAGTGTTGTTAGGAGCTGTATAAATAAACAAGTGATTGATTGATTGATGGATAGAAGAAAAAGACGAAGAAAAGAGGGAAAGATAAAGACTGGGGAAAAAGAAAGTTGATGACAATAATAGTAAGTTAAAAGAAGAATCGTAAGGAAAAAACAAAAAAAGAAAGATAAACACAAGAAATAAACGATAAATACAGTGTTGTGTCAGTGAGCTCTCTCTCTCTCTCTCTCTCTCTCTCTCTCTCTCTTTTTCTCTTTCTCCACAGATTGTAATTAAAACTTGTAATTGAACGGTAATGAATGACTTTAACCTGAAAGAGTGAACTCAGGTCGCAGATCTGATTTACAGACAGCAGTGCATTCATCTACATACTCATCATTACTGCTAAAGGGGTGTGACCAATGTGGCTGTCAGTCAGAGAAAGGGGGAGTGGCCTATGTTACTGTCAGTCACAAGAAAGGAGCTGTTGCTTGTCTGTCTGTCATTTCCGAGAAACAAAACACACTTTTCCAGAAAAGAAGGCGGGGCCTTTGTGTCAATCACAGTAAATGAGGCATGACCTATGTAACTGTCATTCAAAGGAAGGGGGTGGGACTTCTGTAGATGTCAGTAAATGAGGCGGGGCCTATGTGGCTGTCAATCACAGTAAATGAGGCGGGGTCTATTTGTCTGTCAGTCACAGTAAATGAGGTGTGGCCATTGTGGCTGTCAATCACATTAAATGAGGCGGGGCCTACGTGGCTGTCAATCACAGCAAATGAAGCTGACAATCGCCGAAAAAAAGGCGTGACTTTTGTGGCTGTCAATCACAGCAAGGGGGGTGAAGCCTCTGTGGATGTCATCGGCAGTTAATGAGATTTGGAGGTGTGGCTTATTTGTGACAATGCACTAGTTATCTATAATTAAACATTTGTACAGTAAAGTAGGTGGGGCTTCTGTGTAATAGAGATTGATTCTTTAATAAAGAAGGCATGGCTTTGATCTGATAATGGAGGTGTGGCCTCCAGGCAGTAGAAATTGTGTGGCTTTTCTGATTGTCAGTCACATAGAAGTGTGTGTGAAAGAGGCGTGGCCTATGCTATATATTATGCTAAAAAGAGGTGTGACTTTTTTATTAACTAAGAGGAAATATCTCTTGATCTCCATTTCCTGTTGTGCAAAGCTCTTTAGGACAGACAGCATCACAGCATCACAGCACCCTAACCTGACATCACCTGTTGGAAATGTTTGATCAGAACACACAGACAGAGAAAGAATCCCACTAAACCACTTCCTTTCCGTCTAATCGCCACAGCATTTAAACCCTACGTTTAAGTGACAGATGGAGAAACACGCGTTCAGCAGACCGCTTCCACCAGACCCATAATAACCAAAAAACAGAAAACAGTGTTGAAAAAATAAGAGGTGTGAAAGAAAACAAACAGAAAATAAACAGATTCATGTAGACCATGTAGAGGAGTAGAAAAAAAAACACACACACACACGGATTCTCAAAAAACAAGACATGTTTTCACATACATGCCCCCATTCAGACACAGACACACACGCACACACACACACACGGGTCAAATGTTATTATATGTTATATAATGTTATTATAAATAATGATTAAATTATGACCAAAATCACCTTTATTATTATTATTAATTAAAAAAAAATGAATAATAGAATAAAACGATAAATAAATCCCCCCCCCCCCCCCCCGTGTTTACCCCAGCACTAAAACAGTTAAAGTCTCTGTGTAGCTCAAATCTGCTCGATCGTATAATATTAACATAATTAGAAGAGCAGGCTGCAGAAGCAGGAGATGAGTTCCATCCCTATCCACACAAACACAAGGGGTAAGTAAAGAAATAAATGAATATATAACCTGAAAGCCAAATCCGTACCTGCACCAAGACAAAGAACCTTTTCTTCCATCTCTTCCACACGTTTTTTCCAATGGCCCAAAGGTATCTGATCACAGCACAGGTGTAAAGACAGGTGTAAGATCACACTGTATGTCACACGGCACACACACACACACACACCAACACACACACGCATACACCTCCCGGCCTAACAACAGAAAAAATAGACCAATTTTGTATAATAAAAGTTCTCACAGTTTAATGTCAGCTTTCAAATAAAGATCTCATGTGTGTTACAGCAGACATAATAGCTGTACTTATGGAAACCCATGGAAGGTAGAACAACCACAGAGTCAGAGTGTGTGAGAAATTTGACGTGTGGGAATTTGTGCATATGCTGCCCTCTGCTGGACGCACACACTTACAAATTATAAAATACTGTTGTTTATTGGAGTCTATACATAAAATCAAATTCTAATTTCTTTTTAATAACAACAGCTTTAAACCTACATTTTAGTGGTTGTTTAAATACATTATAAAGTTATATATTATATATGTAAAGTTTATTGTTAGGGCGTGTTTATGTCGCATGGCTTTGCGGTTTCTCTGTAACATGACACACGTTGTTTAAAGCTGCTTTTCTATGCAACACGACTAGAGTGAGTACAAAAATATAAATTTTACGTGTTGCAGTTTAATATTGTCCAGTAGATGGCGCCAAAATACAACTAATAGTCAAAAGCTATTTTTTTTTTTTTCAAATTTGGTGATGACTATAAAATTTACAAAAATACGGGATTACTAATTTCTTCTTATATTACAGACAGCTTTTACCCAATAAATGTATGATAAATAATATCCTTTTGGATTAGTCACTTTAATTAAAATCTGACTTAAAATTAAAACTAAAACGCCTAATAATATAAACTCAACATATTTTCAGTAAAAAGAAATGGTACTGTGTAAAACTGTTCACTAGATGGCGCCAAAAGTCCTCGAATAACCAAAGCAATTCTGTCTGGCTATAAAAACTACACAAAAAGTTTTTAGGAGGTTTTTTTTACTTGTTTTAAACAAGAGAAACGTATAATTTTTTTGGAGCACATGGAGATGGTCCTTTAACATACAGCATGTTTTTATGGATACTCACCCACAGTGTTTCATGTTTTGAGGTTTGTCCATCCGAACAGCAAGCTTAATCCTCAGGTCATTATCCGGGCAGCCTTTCGACACGGCCATCTTGTGTAACTCAGACTGTTTGGGGCTGTTGGGGGTTGGATGTAATATGACCTGTGTGCAAAGAGGTAAAAAACAATTTAATTTTTCATCATTAGTATATTGAAATGATCATAAGTGATCTTTTCCAGACACTTTATTATATCAAACTGTATTTATTTATCTTACAACAGCTCTCACAAAGCAGCGTAACACATCTCTCAGCTCATTAATTGACTAGTGTCTCTGATTGAGAGACAGAATGTCATTTCTCTGATTTCTGGGCTCCTGGCAACATTAATTATGACTCAGAGTTAGCATCATCACCCATGATGTAGGGTAGATTACAATCCTACATGTAGTTAGACTAAAAGACTAACAATCGTACATGTTAAATCATTTCCATCTGATATCGCCCAGCACCGTTAAATGCTTCAACCTCATTGGCCAATAAGGGTGCATTGTTTTTGTATGACATTTACAGCATTTGGCAAAAGGCCTTAAAACAACCAACATTCATTTTATTTGTACAGTTAACGATTCAGGGTCTTGCTCAAGGGCCCATCAATTCTGGAATGCTGGATGTGAAACCCACAATTCTCTTATCAACAGTTCAACACCTTCACCGCTGAGCTACCACTTGCACGGCTCAGCGAGGGACTTCCTCTTACATTAAACTATAATCACTTTAAACACACACTTGTAGCCAATTAAATGACTAATTATATTTTAGTGGGCTGGACAGAAATATCAGATGGATCTGTTTGTGATATTTTGGTTGTTTCCCTTTGGTTACTGAGGCAAATTTTGGCTTAAACCAGTGGAGATAAAATGTGTGTATTTTTGGTTGATAAATATTATTTTTACCCGTCCAAGTTCTTTATCTTCCAGTGCCAACACCCCGGTACTCTCTGTGAACAGTTTCACCTTGACAACAGGAAGCGGGTGTGTGGTGGTGAAGTCTCCTTGAGTTCCCCAACTATAGAACAAGAGTGAGAGAGAGAATGAGAGAAAGAGACAGTAAGAGAGAGAGAGAGAGAAACAGAAAATGTAAGTAAGTGAAATAGAGAGAGAGAGAGAGAGAGAGAGAGAATGAAAGAGAGTGAGTTAGTGAGTGAGTGAAAAAGAAATAGAGAGAGGATTGTTTGACTGCCTGTTTATAGCCTTTGCATATGTGTGTGTGTGTGTGTGTGTGTGTGTGTGTGTGTGTGTGTGTGTGCGAATAATGAGTAACCCAGTAACCATCACCACAGTCTGATGCCAGATCTGTAGCTCTGTGTGTGTGGGGGGGTCTTTTGATCTTCTCCCAGTCAGACTAGCTCATGCTCTCTCTTGCAGCATGTGAACTTTATAAATCTTTTTCTATTTTATTTTTTCAGTAGCAGATAACAGAAACCCGTGCGAGTTTCCCGCTGAGACCTTTAGTATGTGAAATGTAAAAACGCACGACTGTTACATTTTTTTACATCCAAAGAGCCTGAGGTTAAAAACGTGGCGGGAAGAAAAAAGGCGAATGGTGAATCAGTAACCGTTTCGACTGAAATGAGCTGCAATTTTTTCTCTCCGTTGATGATTTAAAAATCTTGTAGACACGTCGATCGAGCAAGACTCATTAGAATATTAAGCCACACCCACAATGGATATGACCAGTAGATAGATGTGGGGTTTTTTTTTAAGCGCAGATTAATTTTAACTTCGTCTTCGAATGTTATGTCCTTAGACGCAGTATATTCTTCTCATTTTAAATAATAATAATAATTGTTTATTAATCTCTAACAATGTACCAGTTTAATATAAACTATATGCAATAACATGGAAACTTTATAATCTCAATATAACCATTAATTTCATCAAGGAGTCACCATCTCCGGTTGTGGTTCTCAGATGGGGCGCCCCTAGTGGACGTTCAGACACCATCAGGGGAGTTGGAAATCCGGTGGTGATTAGTGGGCGTTTGAATGGTGGCCAATATAGAACCAGTTGTGTTAAATGGTTCTATGTGGAAGTTTGCCAAGGTTGAAGAAAAAATATCACTAATATAACATTGATTACTTTCGATATTATTGAAATAATTAAAGGGAAATATTTATTGGGGTGTGCCGTTAGTATTTATATATACGCTTCTGTAACATTTATTCCCATCCAGAGTTGCATTAATGTTGTATCAAGGTTTTGTATGATTGATGAGAGAGTCGGACTTCTCCAGCACATCCCAAAGATTCTCAAGTGGGAATAAGTTCTGGAATCTGTGGTGGACAATCCATGTATCCAAATGATGTCTTATGCTCCCTGAATCACTCTTTTACCATTTGAAACCCCAATGAAATCCATTGATGGTATAACCTGGTCATTGAGGTAGTCAGCTGACCTCATTTTATAGGCATATAACGTAGACCTGACCAACTGCAGCAACCCCAGATCACAACACTGCCCCTACAGGCTTGTACTGTAAGCACTAGGCATGATGGGTGCATCACTTCATCCACCTCTATTTTTACCCTGATACACCATCACTCTGGAACAGGGTTAATCTGGACTCATCAGACCACATGACCTTCTTCCATTGCCCCAGAGTCTAATCTTAATGCTTCCAGGCAAATTGCAGACTTATTGGTCTGCGTGTGGGTGATTGAAATTTGATGATGTTAGGTATAGAATGTGATTGTGTGTGTGTGTGTGTGTGTGTGTGTGATCTCCGGAGATGAAGAGGGCAGTCAGCAATACACTGGGGATCTGAGCACAGAGAGACCGGTCTCCATAGCAACATCTTTCAGCCGAGTTTCCCTGCAGAAAGCCTGGGGTGAACCCAGGGGCACACGACCCATGAGCGTATGTGTGTGAAATCAATTCTTTGTGACACTTCATATCAGTAATAAAAACAGATAACAGGTCGTACTTTGTGTTACGTCTATTTTCCGGCATCGTCCAGGTAATTCTAGCTAATAGATTAGGAGCTAAAAGTGACTGCGGGGATTTGATCATTTAGTGGCAATAGTGGTAGTGAGATCAGACGCTAATGTTGAAGTGAGTAGGGTTTAGATCAGATTCAGGGCTCTGATTACTCACTTTGTGCAGGACATGCTAGTTTTTCACACCATGTGTATATAAACCATATGTATATGAAATTCCAGTAAAGGAGTAATGGAACGCTACTACAGACAAAGACATTTCGGACACCTGTGTGCTTTAGACATGGTGGAGCTGTCCATCATTCATTCATCCATCTCCAGTCAGCATCCTTTCAAAAACACTACAAAGATTTTTTTTTCTTTTAAGATGCAACACACTAGTCCAGTTTTAATGCAGCCTGGCACAGATTTACCACATCTGCACGGCACTGATAGCAAACATACCCAGCCGAATGCTGAGGGAAATATCAAAGTTCTCACAGATTTTCTACCTTTTGATTAACATTTAAATAAACCAACAGCTTTCGGAGAGATTTAGTGTTTCAGGTCCTCGATAAATGCAGTGACATTTCCAGTTCCAGTTTTTTTCTCATTTAAAAACTCACTCAAGCCGCAGTCTACCTGCAGTCTGAAGCTCTACTACACCATCACTATTAAATGCTTTTTGTTACGGATAGCCAATTGTATACAATTATATGCAAAAGGTTTAGCCACCCCGGCACTCTATTTATGTCAACACCACTTAAAATACATCCTTTATACAATAGCTTGAATAAATCTGCTATGCTTAAATATCTCAGAGTGTGTATCTACTCCAAGTCATTAAGGCCGTAACTCCATTAATTAATTTCACTCACATTAATAATAGCAGGCCTCAGAGATCAAAATCACTAACGAGCTCTGTCTCAGTGAGATTAATTTGCCCGGTCTGATAAACTTTAACTATGAGACACACTCACAATGAGGTGCACGCAGGCAACCACTCGGGATCCCTGAAGAAAGTTGCATCTGTGAGATGTTTGCGGTATCGTTAATTAGACATGACTAGCTGTACAAAAGGGTACTGATGTATCACAGATGGTGCACTAGAGAGGTCATTTGGGCCTGGAAAGTCAATTATTTAAAAACAGTTTGACCACTAAATGTCCTTCAATTAGCCTCAATGTTTTTGTTTTTTGTGACACAGCTGAAAAAAAGTGACACAGCCAAAAAAGTCAGGCTGGGTAACCCGAGTTCCTCAAGTGTTTAACTTGTTTTTCAGCTGCCCACTTCTGATTACCCACTAATGGCTCAGGTTTTTTCATCAAATCAGATGGTAGGAGATGACCAACTTGTTCTAACAGTAACCAGAAACAAAATAGTCCAAAATTGGGCTCTATATTGGAGTTAAACTGTTGGAAGCATGTGGCCCAAATTTGGTCAGGATGTTTGATAGACTCTCTACAATCATGTACTCCATTTTACACCGTTTACACTGCTATAGACTTATTAACTTTTTCCTCCTCCTTCTCCTTTTTTTTCTTATTCTTTTCCTTCAGCCTCTTCCTCTTCCTCGTCTGCTGCTATGATGACTATGGCAGCCCATAAAACTATACTGAGAAATAATGTGTGCCAGGTGCTGCAAATGCTCTAGGAAGCATCAGATTAAATTGGGAGGAATTTAAAAGATTATACACAGTGCTGTTTTATTTATCACGTTATATATTATGTTTTGTTTTTGTCTATTCAAGCTATTAAACGCCGGATTGGCAATTGCCGCTAATAATTTGACATCATTTGTGTAGGAAATAAAAAAATTCAAGCAGATTTCTTTCAGTCTTTTACATTTTTTCATAAATACGACTTGTTTAGCGTCTGGATTTTCACTGCTTTCACTCTCTATCAGCCTTAATGTCTCTATCTTCTCTTAGTCACACACACACACACACACACACACACTTGAATAATCCTGTGTTTGATTGTGGTGATGTACCAGTGTTGGGATCGATGAAGAAACTCGATAGGTGTCTAATCAGACAGATGCGGTGTGTCTCCCAGCGGCTCTTTTCAGCAGCATGGAGAGTGAACATGTGTGTGTACATGTGTGGTCTTAGAAGTGTTTGTGAAAAAATCTATAGCAGTAATGGGCACATTGCCAATTTTTAATCTGATCCTTATTGCAGCCACAGACATGAACACAATTACGAGTTGAGCTCAGATCCCAGTCAGGACGCACTCGGGAAGCGGCTCATGTTTAAATCTGCGTGAATCTCGGTGGTTAGTGGCTGGTTTACATCACAGAAGTTAAATTAGTTAACATGTATTTTATGAAGCATGAAAAATTATTGATGAGACTTTATCTTAAATTTTTTTTAACATTCAAAATGTCTAAATAGCAGCAAACACATAGAACGTTATAATCTTTATCAGTGTCATTATAGTTAATATTCAGTCTGCTATCATGCTATGTGGCTTCATGTGGCACACACAAAACAATTGACACACACCCAAAACATTGAGTTTCGATAGTTTAACCGATAAATAAATCTGTTTACAATTTGATCTAAATTTAGAAGTAATTAATATCTTAATAATGTTTACAATTTAGATCTAAATTTAGTCCGAAAAGTAAATTATATTATATTATTATACTTAATATTATTTTTTAGTAAAAATTGTCCAGAAAAGTCATATCCTTCCGAAATGTCTGTAGAAAATAAAAGTAACAGTATGTGTTACTTTAAAAATTCCACTATACTCATTAGAAATAAAAGTAACTCACTATTGTCCTTTTACCCACAACTTATATGCACCTGAACTCCTACGTATTACAGTCACTGGATGACTCCTATTACAGGATATGCCTTTTGCCACTATATGCCTTTTGCCACTGACTGTTGATCCAAAACGTGATTTAGTTTAGCTTCGTGTCACCTAGCATATGTACGCTAACAATGGATTTCAATACAGTACAACATAAACACATACATTTACATCTGTAACCAGTTTTTTGATACTCACGTGGGTTTGGAGGCTTCAGCTTGGTCGGTTTGGAGTTTCTGCCCCCCTTCCACCTCCATGGTGCAGTAGACGATGCGGTTGGGAGCGAGAGACTTTAAACCCTGAACTTCCATGATTACAACCTGAGAGTACAGTCAAGAATACAGTATCATGTAGGGCTGTGTAAAGTCATCGCGTTAACTATTGCAATAGTTTTTTTTTCTACAATAGTGTATCAATATTCCAGGGGGTTGAGGGCCTTGCTCAGGGGCCCGGCAGCGAAAATTTGGCAGGATGGGAATCGAACGCTGATCTTCCAATTAGCAGTCCAACACTTTAGCCACTAAGCTACCAAATTTAATGAGCAATTAATGTAAAAACCAAAGTATACATTTTTAACTAAGCTCATAAATTCTAATTTATTTACTTTTATTAACTTATTGGCTCATTACGCAAAATAAATAATAAATCTCATCGTTAAAGTTTCATTTCTGCTTGTAAATAGCAGATTTAAAAATGTTTAAATTTGGAAATGCGCAATAAATAGTTTTATAAAACATTTATAAACTACTGTTTTCATCATCTTCTTAAATTATAAAGGTTAAGGAGATGCTTCGTCCTATATGATGTCACTTCAGGGACACGTTTGCGTGATAAATGTGGCGGATACACGACGATCCTCCCTGTCTGCTACGAAAAACATCACTCCTCGCTGTCAGATCGAATCAAACTCCTGACACGTCAATGACAAACAGCTAATTCCTCTTAATCGCACTCAATCAGACGCTAAAGAAGGGCGGGGTTTATGTGCTTTATCACGCTTCCAATGAAGACGAATGAACTGACTAGACGGCACATCGGTTACATCAGCGTAATTGTGTCTCGGTGGTGCTGGTGTGTTAGGGATTGAGACAGGGTGTATTGAGGTTGTCTGGTCTGGTTAAAGTCAACTGACTTACTCCCTAGTTCCCCTGTAAGTGTGCTATGAAAGCAAGAAACACGGCATTTCAGTGTTCAGTACTCAAAGTACAGCATGGAATATTGAGATTACGACAAGTGCATTCTGATCCTTGGCATCTCGTGATTCAGCAGTGATTACAGGACCAATTTTTTGCAAAAAAAAAAAAAAAAAATTCCATCTAGTTTTACAGCATATCAGGATTACTGATCTGCCGCTACAGTATAAGTTTGCATTAAATAGAAATGCTAAATTATTAATTAAAGTGTTTTGAACAAACATTCCAGGTGGCATTAGTAATTTCGGGCCCTATTAAAGAATATGAAATTAGACTTTGTGCGCTGAAAGTTCTGTCAGCGACGTCACAAAAGGCATCAATGTTTTTACAAGAATATTAGCTCAGTATCTGGACTAATATCTGCATCAGTGAATTCCTAATAATCCCTCATAATGTCTGAGTTTTTATTGATTAATGATATGTCCAATCCGATTCGCACAGGGTTGCTGTAGAAGCAGGTTTTCATTCCAACCATTTAGAAGCCACACCTGAGTCTAAACACTACGATCAGCTGATCAAACTAATAAGGTCTGTTCTGGCTCTTGCTTGAATTTTACAGGATACACCAGCGACGCCCTTTGCGGAACAGATCGGACATGCGATCAATTCGATCAGTAACAGGGTTTTTTATACATCTGAGTCAGCCTTGTGCTCTCTCGCTAAGTGCACTTCACAGTATTTATAGCTAAAGAGTAAAAAGTGTACCTCAAGTGTAAAGGAAAGAACCACATCAGACTTGGAGAGCTGGTTCTCATCCTCTTGACCCATGTCGATGATGGATGTGTTGTGGCCTCTTTTCAGCTTCTGCAGCTTGAACTCTCCTCCTTTAGCAACAGGCATGCTCTCCAGATTAGCCATAAGCAGGTTCACGGACGACTTTAGCTCCTCGATGTACAGAGCCTCCATGTCCTTCGACACAAATTTGGGGAACTTACCAGCCTGGGAATTCAAATCGAAAGCCGAAGGATTGGACAGTTAGGAATATGGTGTGATTGAATTTTGGTGTGTTTTATTATTAAGGCTTAGCTTATGTCGTTTGTGTAATTAGTTAAACTACAGCAGATACTGTTACTAACTGTATTATAAGGTTTTCCCACTGATGAGTGACGCATGATGTAGCAATGTCGTCTAGTCTGTGCACGTTTGTGCGTTGGGGAGGGGGTTGAAAGACGAGGGTCAAACATAGGCTTTTAGTGCTATCAGGCTACAGTTTTTACAGCATTTTACAAGATGTCCCACTGCATATTTAGGATTCATTTTCCATGTCATTTTTTCCCCTTCTTGTTTATTTTAAATAATTTGATATTGAAAATCCGAGCTTTTACAAGCAAATTTTTGGATGTTTGTTAAGAAAAAACACACACACACACACACACACACACACACACACATTCCTAGTGCTGCTAGGATGTGGTAGGCGTGTTTGTAGGAGGACATCGATATTAGGTGAAAAATATATATAACCTGTACTGTAGCTTGCTGTTATTTGAATGGTTTTTAACGGATCATGAACATCGACTGATGGCTGAGATTAGATTCTGCTTCGTCTTTCCTTTAGACCAAAATAAAGTCTCCAAACTTTCACAGCCTGAGTTTGAGTTTTAGGAGAAATCTGCACCTGTCTATTCTTTCTTCCATGCATCACTAAATTTTTCGACGTGATCGGTTCACAGAATTGGACCGACTAACCTGTCAGCTTGAACTTACTCTTGCTATCTGATCAGCCATCTGAAGTCTCCCGTCGAGTTCTCGTCTGATCTGTGCTGCCTGCTCGTCAAGGTTGTCCAGCTTAATGAAAGACGGAGGAAAAAAAGAATGTTAAGACAGTTGTTATTTGACCAGTGAAAGAAATATCAGCATCCTATTAACAACTTAAACCATCATCGTAGCCATTTTTTTCTAATCTAAAAGGCTATAATGCGTTATTAAGAGTATATATTGTTTATATATATATATATATTATATATATATATATATATATATATATATATATATATATATATATATATATATATATATATATATGTGTGTCTGGTATATCTGTAAGGAGATCGTTATGCCCTGGTTGTTACAATTTGAAGCTTTTGAGAGAAAGATTGTTATATCAAATGTCAAGCGTAAAAGAGAGCCGCTGATTGACTCTTGATGTTACTAAAGGGTTAAATTAAAGGAAGGCTATGGGAAACATGCTGAAATATTTTATTAAGTTGCAGGGTAAAACTATCAAACTACCAAAACGGAAGTATAATTTTTCCGTTTTAAAAGAAAAAAAGGGAAATACATGTTGATAAATAGAAATTGAGCCGATTTCTGCGCGTGCGTGAAAATCCTCCGTGCAACGGCTTGTGCTGCATGTCAGCCGGAGGCAGGAGATGATGTTAAGAAAATCACTATCATAAAACGTGTGGGAGGTCATAGAAGGCATTTTATATCATTTTTTTAAAAAAAAAACAGTTTAGCATTAATGCGTTCAATGTGCGCAGTGTCTACTGAAATCTGCCATCCCATAATAGCTGTCTGTATTCAGGGCCCAGCACAATAATTACGAGGTTGTTGAATGTCATAAAATTATATATTTCTTGAATACAAAGTTTTTTTTATTAGCATTTAGCTAACAGTAAAAGTGGTTAATAATAGTAACGAGATGGTAACTAAACCGCCCCTGAGGATGGAATCGTAGCCCCGCCCCTTTTTTATTTGACGTATTTTTATTAAACACCGTCACAGAGCAGGTTTACAGTAAAAGATTAATTTTGGATGTCTTTAATAAATCAAGTTATTATTAATAAATATGTAAGAAATGTACATTAAAATCTGCGCATGCACTTTTACAGAGAAACACTTTCAATATAAAACGATTAAATGTTTTCCTTCAGTCAAGCCAGGTGTTACTGCTGCCTAGGAACATTTGCTCATTACAGCAACATGTGTTCATAGTCTGTTCATAGTTCAAGAAAAAAAAAAAAAAGAACTTACACATTCCAAAATCCTAATTAAAACAGGCCCCCCCCACCTTCACGTTCTAAGCTCTTGAACCAAATGTAAGAGAAATAAATTATCTAAACGAACGAACCGTCATCAATCATCAATTATCATTTACATTTCTATTAGAAAGTCATCAAATATTGAAGCTCCCAGGAATAAAAACCGATATGCTAGCAGGTTTAATTATGCTTAGCGCCATGGATTAAACCCTGATGAATCTCTGCATGGAAATGAGAAGGTGGAGAAAGTGGTGAGAGTCTGTCTGACTCGCTGTGATTGAAGCAGAAGAATTCTTGCCTTAAGCTAAGCACGAGAAAAATCGCTCAGAATTAATTGTTACAGCGGTGGACATTAATGAGGCATGATGTTAAGACTGAATATGCTACCAGTCACTCTATTCTAGTAACACACAAAGAAAGAAATTAAACAAAACAGGATGTACTGTTAGAGTTAAAAAACTGTATTAAAAAAACATCAACTTTGTACATTTATAGTTGTGATAATGTGATGAACATATTATGCAAATATGACAAATTTTTAAAAACAAGATGGTGACACTAATGATTCCTTCTAAAACACACCAACAAATAATCATTCTGCTTTCCTTTTTAATAAATAATTGATTGGTTGGGTTTTCTCCATAGACCATCATAGAAAGGAGGGGTTACTATAGAAACGGTAACGCATCAGAAAGAAGCCTGAGATGAGGGGCCAAAGAGATACCATTACCGCATGGCTGCAAGTCATGTCTTTTATTGTTTTCCCTTTGGCTCCCTCTGGTGGATAACATCAGAATTACAGATGTATCGATTGTATTGTTTAACATTACCAGGTCATTATTTTAGCTAGCAGTAATATTACAGCATCATCACTGGATATTTATATTCCTGCATCCTTTACAGTTTGATTTTTCTGTTTGTTTGCAACCCCTACATTTTTTGTAGCACCAGCTACCGTTGTTTGTGTACCGTTGTGATTTTTGTAAAAAAGATGCAGTATATATCTTTGGTTTTATCTCGAAACAGAAAGGGCAGTGGTGCAAAACTTGTGTCCGTTTGGATCCATGTTTGCTTTTCTTTTCTTTTACTAGCACGAGAGATTAAAGAGTCAGTTGGCTTTGTGCTTGGGTGGACGGCCATCTGTAGACGCGATAACTCTAATGTCCCCCTTCATGTCACCAGCTGGGCTAAAGCCAGTGTTCATCCAGCCAAACTCCTACTTTATGCCCTAAGGATGCCTACATACACTTGAACACACTCTCTCTTTCTTATATTCTCACTCTTTCTCCTTTCTACACATTCCCTCGCTCACAGTTTCTAAAAGGCACAAACACAACAGCACGACGCCAGCATGTGGGTGTGTGTTAAACGACTGTGCGGTTTTAATAATGGCGCGTTATCCCTACATCGCATGACTAGTGCAGTATAAATGGCTACGCTCACACATGCACACTAAAGATTATACAGTGCCAACGTATAGAAGTGTTACCAAAGCGTTATTTCACCTGATGCCAAATGAACTTTACTTCTCAGAAACCGGCACCATATGTGCAAAAAAAAAGAAGAAGAAGCCGCCGTTTCGGAATATACAGTATTTCAACAGCTTTGTGATCGCAATATGCCTGATGCGTCACTGTTAGAGTGGCACCTGCGTTCAGTTTATTAGATACTGTGAAAACACCCACAGAGAAGGAAGTGGGAACTTAGGGGTTAAGATGTTGGACTGCTGACCGGAAGATCAGGGGGTTCAGTTCTCAGCAGCACCATGCTGCGAATGCTGGACCCCTAGGCAAGGCCCTTAAGCCTTAACTGGTCAGTCAGGCAAATAATATAATTGTAAGTCGTTTGGGGTAAAGGCATCTACCAAATTCTGGATAATGTAACTGACTCACTGAACACTTTTTCTTTTGTCAAGCTATTGATTGATTTGATTGATGGATTGATGGATTTTTGCTTTTTAGTTAACAGCACTAATAATTTAACTATAGAGCCAAAAGTTTGTGAACACTTTACCGACACGCCCACATAACTGTTAGTACAGTCTGAGTCACAGACTTTGTTGTTGATCTGCAGTAAACGAGCTCCTGTTTTGTTTTCCTGGCGCACTACTCACTCTCCATCTGTCTTTTCTCATCACTGTTAGTTTGCTCTCTTACAGTGAACTCAATCCCACTTTTCTAGTCATTATTTCTATATGTTATTAGACCTTTACTGAACGACATAATGAACAAAAATCCTGAAAATAATTACTGTGAAAACTTGTTAGACTTGATGTTTTATTTTGACTGTGTTGTTAAACTCTAGATTCTGATTGGCCAGAATGCCGTCCTGTTAGGATGCGTAACACAACCATAGACTTTGGGCTCCAGGTGTTGATTAAAGTCTTAAAAAATTACTTTTTAACCTTTGCTTTGTTCAGTAGTTAATAATTACACAGGAGGGATTAAATCCAATCTGGCAGGATAAAAGATTTTCTTTTATTTTACCCTGAAGTGTGTGTGTGTGTGTGTGTGTGTGTGTGTATGTGAGTGATTACACAGCCTGTAATGTATTCTCATAAAGAACAGCTGATGGGGAAGAAAGGATGAATAACATTTTTGCATGTTTACCATCTCTATGGCAACCACAACAGGCCAGACAAAGGCCATTCGAGTTGTTTCTAATGGGCACACACACACACACACAAACACAAACATTTAAACTTGTACTGAGCTGCAATTATACTAAAATGCATTTACCAGATAAAAAGTAGAATGCTCTCTCACTCTCTCATACACACACACACACATACACACACACACACACACACACACACACCTACAAAACAAACTTGTATCTAAAATCAATAAGCTCAGTTGATCCTCGCTTTATAAGATTTCCAAACACGCTTCTGAGACCCTTTGAGTGGAAGAGACGAGTGTTCCTGTGTTAGAATGTACTATGAGACATGATGACAGCAAATATAGAAAACAATCACAAAATATAGCTGCAACCAGCGATTCCTGGGGTGCCAAATAAAAAATCCAAAATTTTCATGACAGGAAATGATGTCATGTGATATGGTGAACTCACACTCACAGTGATTGTATTTGTCCCCACCTAACCCTATTTTCTACATCCTCTTCACTCACACCCACTACCTTCATGTCCTCATTTATCACATCCATATAACTCCTCTTTGGTCTTCCTCTTTACCTTCTGCCTGGTAGCTTCATTTCTAACATCCTCCTACCAAAAATGTCCAAACCTCCTTAATCTGGCTTACTTTCTCCCCAAAACATCTAACATGATTCGTCCCCCTAATTAACTAATTTCTAATCTTGTCCAACCTCGTCTCTCCCAAAGAAAACCTCAACATCTTCAGCTCTGCTACTTCCATCTGTCTCTTCCTCAGCGCCACTGTCTCCAAACCATACATCATAATATACCTTAGTGACATCATTAACACTTGTGTTTTAGGTCCCCTCAGTATCCCAAGTGTTTTGATATATGACATAACTATGACGCTAGTTAAAAGTAGTCTTTTAACATAAGAGTATTTTATGATCGATTTGATTGACAGCAATGGTTCTTGAGGCGAAGTTGCTCATTGTTAGGACATCTATCAAATGATATGCATATTGATTGGCTGTGTGAAACACCACTTGATTGATTACAGCGCATAAAACTCATTAGCGCCAACTAGTAGTTAATTTCTTGTTAAACTCCTACAGCCCTTTATGCCCACCGAGTTTTATTTCAATGGCAGCCATGTTTTTTGAAATACGAGAGTGTTCCTTATAATGCCAACACAGAAACACCCCTCATCCGAAACTTTGACACTCCATGCCAGGCCGCATATCCTACGCATCTAATTTGCTCGTGTAACAGCCATCATTACTGAGGAAAGGGCATTGATCACAGCTGCGAACACACAGACGAGTGCCAGGGATGAAGGAAGACGTTCAGTGCCGAGGCTGGTTACAGCAGGAGATCTTTTGAAGTCTGCTTCCCCATGGGGGGAGGTTGGGGGTGCTGTTTCAGCTAAACGTACCACCCCTGTGTCATTTCTAACATGTACATGCTATTTCTCTTTCTATCTCTCACAAAGCGCATAAAAAAAAAAAACACACACACATGCATCCTTCCAACTGTGCTCAGTCTCAGGGTGGTAAGCTGTGGCTGCTCAGCTGTGCAGATGTTCCAGCTGTCTGGTCCTGATCCAAAAAAAGAGTTTAAAGTTTATTTTTAAAATAAATTAAGTCATGTATGACAAGTTAATGTGAACCAGTATAGGTACACAAAGGTGTAATTCAAGTAAGTAAAAAAACGTCCTTACGTCCTTTTACTCCACTGCATTTCTGAAATATTATGTGTACTTTACATTTTTTGTACTTTTTTGAGTAGAATTAAATTGTGGAACTTTTAATTTTTTTTAATTTTTTTTTTTACAAAAGTAAAGTACAAAAAATCTGTAAATGTTTGGGATTTTAAAGTGTAAAGCATTTGTAAGGGAACTATATAATGTCGTGTTTGTAGGTTAAATACTGAGCTAATGTATTTTAGTGGCTAAGTGTTGGTTGTTTTTTTTCTAGATAAATTTTGTATGTCAGTTCTTTTTTTTTTACTGTCTGTCACATAAGTAGGGTTTGGTATCGTCTGAATTATATTCTGTTTCTGTTTATCGATTATGATTCTTATTGAAGGTTTTGATTTAAATGACAATAAAACTTCATATCACATTATTATTATTCTTTTAAAGGAATATAATTCAATGAGAAAAAAATAGAAGAAAGATAAAACTAAACACAATCCTGTTAAAACTACTTTTTTTGTACTTAAGTACAATAAATCAAGTGTTGCTTTCGGGTACCTTTAGTAATGCCTCATGCAGCCTTCATAAGCTAACATAAGGACTGTTTTTTTGCGTTCCAGGCTGATATATTTTACGAAGAGTTTCAGTTAATGTAACACCTGGCCAAGCAGCAGGCTAGGAAATTCTGATTTTAATAATTACACATGATTTAGTTCTGACATTTTCCAGATTTAGTTTAGTTAAAGTGACTAAACTGGGTTTTAGTCAACATAAAGCCTAAATAATTGCTTTTACATTTTCCAAACTAATTTTTAAGTCAATAAATAAAGTCGAGGCTGTATGGAAATCGGTGAATGCTGATTGGCTGCAGTGCGGGTTTGTGTCAGCATGCATATTAACACAATAGCAGATCAATGACCTTTTATAACAGGAGGATTTGATTAAATTCTACTTAAGGTTAGGATTAAGTTTTCTATATAACCGTCTCAGTGTCTGTTTACTAATTATACTGTAACTCTGTACTGATGCTCCAAAAGACAAATAATTTCCGTACTGTAATTAAATTGGAACCCAAAGTAGGATTTAACCAAATCCTCCATATCCATCTCATACAAAACATTGAAACTTTTTAATTTCAAAGTATTACAACTTTAATCTCGTAATCTTATTTGGGTTTTTTTTTTTTTTTTTTTACTCGCCCTTAAGACTTACTAGATTTTAAACGGGAAAAGGTAGAAAATAAGTAACGGTAGAAAATATCAAAAGTAGAATAAATAATCTAAAATAAGTAATAATTATCTACAATAAACATGTTATTAGAATGATCCTTACAAGCAAAGTGAAAATATAGCGAAAATTCAACACAAATTTAGTTGTTAAATTGGTGTCAGATGTTGTGTATGAATAGCATTAGGTGAAGTGTTTTAGGAATAATCGATTAAAGCCTGTTTCTGATATCACTTATCCATGAAAAAAAAATAGCTCCATAGCTTTTAATTCTTTTTCTTTGCTTTTTAAGGTCTTTTTTATGGTTAAATTCAACACACATTTTTACCCCTTAATGTTAACATAAAACCAAAAGCTTGAATAATATGCTGAAACTTTAAGCCAGCCATAAACCTTCTAATAGGAATGGATGTAAATGCTGATTTAAAGTCACGTACAGTCGTCTGCCTCATAGAAAAAGATTAAATGATGTTTCCATATGATGGGAATAAAATAATTAGAAGCCCAAAAATTAATATAGAAGTAGCTGCAAGTAGCCATGTTTCCATTGTTTCCATGTTTCCATTTTGGACTTTATCATATAAAGATGTGGCCATCATAAATGTAAACGTAGAGTTGCTAGTAGTTGTGGTTGTAAAGAAGTACTACCTGAGTACTTCTACTAAAGAAGTACCTGATGGTAAGATTTATTATAATTTTATTTATATATTTTATTTTTTACCTAAAGACACTTTAACAAAGCCCTACAAACGCTGCAACGTTCCTCCTTGCTGTTATGAATAAATAATTGCAGAGGACAGCTGTTTCCTGCGAGCAGTGATCTCGGTTGCAGAAAAGTCACCAATTCCACTTATTCCTACTCGAAGGTTGTTTTCTATCAGAGCCACAGGGCAGGAAATGAAGCACACGCTTGCTGTTTGTCAGCATCAGCGGGCTGAAGTGTTTTTTTAGCGCTTTCTGCCTCAGTTTTAATTACCTGTCAGTCAGAAGCTGGCATACAGCTAACATCCCAACACACCCTGAGGAAACAGTCAATATCAGATTAGACTCCGTCCGTCTGGGAGAAAAGGAACACTCGCTGAAAGCAGTTTAGCATACGGCCGCTTGGGGACACAAACAAACGTTACAGAGCGTAAGGGATGCAAAACAGCTGTGGAATAAGGAACAGTGTGTGTATGCATGTACCTCTACATACTACGAATAGAAGTGCATGTGTTTCTCTGGAGTGTGTACTCTGTGTATATGTATACTATGTGTACAAGTGTGTGCATATATATGTATACACTTGTGTGTATATATATGCATTTGCATTTTGTTATATAGTTACGTGTGTGTGTGTGTGTGTACATTGAATGCAGCTTTCACTCCTGTTGCTCTGACGCTCAGCCCACCGCTCTTCTGTTGCCATGGCGACTGGGTTATTACCATTCGAAGAGAGGAGTGGGGTTTTATTCACGGCTAATTACGGCGCTGTCACATGCACGGCACCTGCGCCCATCATGCTGCTCTTAGCCAATCAGGAAGCAGAAATATGATAATTGCGTATGGATTAGTAATTTAATATCTACGAAGCAGTTAAGCATCACTGTAGAACTTTTATATGTATTTTGTAGTAACATGGACGCAGCGGCACGACGAGGAGGTGGCATTCCGAATCTGCCAAGCCGACTGGATCTCTCTGGACCTGCTGTTAACACAGACAGCTGTTTGTTCAAAAGGGAACTAGTTTCTAACAGCAGATCCGAAAGTAGTTCCGGCCGCAAGACAAATCACGAGTTAAAACAGCTGCATGTTCTAAAATGTTATTAAAATGGTTACCTAACACTTTAATAGTTTAGGTTTTATTTAAAGATTCCAGTGTCAGAACTTTGTATAACACGGTGCTGTGTTGTTAGTTAATAAATTTAAAATGATAAATGTCACAAAATTCCTGAAATAATCTGAAAAATTAAATGCTTTCGTTTTATGTTCGGTTGTATCGCACAGACTTTATTTACTTATCTTTTTTACTATCGAGATCATCAGGGCCGTTTATAGACTTTTCGGCACCCAAGGCGAGATTACCCAACCCCCAACACATTTAATACTCTATGCAAAATCAATAAATTCATGTATGTAAACATTCACTGGCCCTCTACATCTCTCAGGGACGCGGGTGACAATTACAAACTCATCCTACTTTTCTATCACCTACAATTATGCAAATATTCTAAAGAGAAGCAAGGATTATAATAAAAACCCAGCCACACAGTCACACAGCCACAGAGAGACCGTATCGCTGTGTATCTTTAACGATGTGCTCAAAAAAACAAAAAAAAAACCATACACAGGTGGTCTAGAACATCACTCCTATAATTCTTTTAACTCTCTCCTGTAATTTATTCTTGTATGATTATGTTCTCCGCTCACTCTCCACTCCTACTCCTATCATCTGCTTTTCTCTTCTCTTCTCTTCTCTTCTCTTCTCTTCTCTTCTCACTGCCAGGAGTGTGTGCAGGTGTCTACAGCGCCAATTTATGTCGGCTGAATTTGTGCTATAAAAAACCGTCCTGCATTGTCCAGGGAAACGGCGGAATCTGCATTTCTCAGAATTGATGCTTTTCACCACACAAATGTTGTGAGTGAACAGGGATGAGCGTGAAAGTTATTTACAAAGAAACTTGCACAAAGTTGAATAAGTGAAGGACGCAAACCTGTGGAACTTTTGTTATTCCTAGACCTACAGTACAGCTAAAGCAAGACCTTTTTCACAGCTTAACACCAGAGCAATGGTTGCTGGACAGTTGAGGCTTTTGGCTTCTAATCCCTGCATGGGTAAGAAATAACTGTTGTTATTGGGGGGACCCAAAAGAATCAATTTTCTTGGACTAATTTGACAGACAAATGATTAATCATAAAGCATCAATGTGGGAAGATGCATCTTCTCCTTTTGACTGTTCCTGTCTCTGTCCACCGAGCCCTATCCTTCTTGACCACTTCATGTACTTATTCATCACCTTCATATCCCTATTCATTAGTCTTCCCATTTGCCCCCTGCCCGGAGCATCAATTCCAAAATCTTCCTACTGATATTTCCACTATCCCTCCTCTGCACATGTCCAAAACATCTCAATCTGTTTTTGTCCTTGAAATGTTTAAAATGAGCTTCAACCTCGCTCCCAAAGAGAACCTCAATATCTTTGAAAATACATCCGTATTCATACCAAAACTTCTAGATCCTATTTCACATGTGATGATATCATGAATTTTTTATACAGCTAAGCAATTGGGGTTAAGGGCCCTGCTCAGGGGCCCACAGTGGAGGCTTGGTGGAGCTGGGAATTGAACCCACAATCTTTGGGTTCAATCATAAGCCACCACTGCCCCGATTTTCCAAAGAACAATGCCTTTTTGTTATGTACAAAAAAGCCAACAATTTAAGACTTCTGAACCCAACATAACATCTTAGTTCCTTTCCCATCATGCAATTATTCTTAAACCTCATGTTGCTTGGTGTAAATTTTAAAATAAGCATCAAAGGAACCAAGACTCCAAAACCCAAACCCAGATAAAACGTAGCGGTTTTTATTTGTCTTACCTGGCAGGCGTTGTAGAGCAGCTGATGCTCGAACTTCTTGATGCCGAGGATCTGCTGGAACATTTCATACAGCTGGTCTTTGCTGAGGATGAGCTCAGAGGCAGCGCTGGCCGTGATGCGCTGCTGGTGCTTCCGGGGATCCTCCTCGCCGCGGTAGATGGTGTCGAACTTTGCCATCCATGAGCTGAGCACCGTCTCCTTGCTCAGACCATCAATCTCGGGTAAACTGCGCACACGCTTTTCGATATGCTTCTTAAAGACCTCGCGCGAGTCGTTAGCAGAGCAGCCGCCGCTCTGGACCATGCGGGAGATGCGGTCACTCTTCAGAAACACCTGATGGATATTGATAAGGGTTTAGTGTTGGAGTGGTGGTTTTGGATAAATCCTAAAAATTCACGCAAAATAGATTTGAGCAGTTGGACACAGTTTGGTCGAAATGTTAAAGCTGCTAATAAAATTTTTGGGTTAGACTAGAATTTTCACATTGGAATTATTATAGCAAATGATTATTATTGCGTTAATTTTTTAGGGAGAGCAGCTTTGGGAATCGTTGCTACACGAGAAACTAAATCTTTATTCCAGTATAACTTTTTTTTTTTCCAATCCCTGTGCTGCTGATTGCAGTGTTTCTCCTTTTTCAATGGCGAGCCCAGAGTGAGGCCGTTGCTCGGCACGGCTGTGGATTCATAGCTTCATATCAGCTAAAAAGCTGCTCACAGCTTGTTGTGTGACTCACCAAAAAAAACACATAGCAGGATCCCTCACCTCAGTGTTCAAGCAGACAAAGATAAACGGATGGTTTTTATTTTGCACCTCCCGGTTTGACATTCATCCCTGATTCATCTATTTGCTCTCTCGCTTGTTGTCTTTGTTTTCAGACGCTTTTGGCATCGGAGCGTTGTACGTCCCTCGTGTTCTACTGTGGTCATTACATAGATCTCTAATATCTGAACATCTGGTATCTGATAATGGGGCCTAATTACACTCACCATATTTAATTATTGCTGCATTTTCTGAGATTTTTTTGTTTCCTAATTTAAGAAAAGGAGCCTAAAAGAAAAATTGTCAGTACAGCGAATGAAATTACATTTTGTTTTTTCCGTTTTTCCGGCTAAACAGATAAAGGAGAGTTAAAACAATCCGAGCATCCCGATCTTAATGCAAAAAGAGAACATTAACTGAATTGCTTGTCTGTCTCCTATAAAATCTTGCCCATTTCACTGATTATTTTCCCCAAATCAGTCTAAATTGCCATCGTAGTTAAGCTGATTAACCCTTACAAAAAAAAGCTTATTCAGTTCACGTGTTCTGAGTCTTTTGAGGAATGATTTATGATTTAATCTCGGCGGCTGCACACTGAGTTTTCAGGTTAGCTGTGTAGGTGTTTTAATAGAATAACTTTTACTGAAAGAAGGATTTAAATAATAAGCATTTACTAGAGCTGGAATAAAAGAGTCAGAGATGCTGATGAGAAAACACACAGCATCCTTAAAGCTACTTTCCATCACTTCATTTAAACCCCAGTTAAAAGTTAAAACCGCACTGACCAAAGAAATTCAACCCCCCCAATCATATATGTTATCATGTAGATAACATTTTTATGATGTTCCTTTAATTTACTGTCCTTATATTCGTGTCCTGACAGTGAACCTAAATTTCTTTAGATGTTTTTGTACAATGACAGCGTAAAGTATTATTAAGACAGTTACAGAGTGAAATTCCTCGGAAACACCAAGCTTTTATATAAACGAGCTTGTCTAGAAAGACGATGACTGAATAGTGACGAACGAAGGGATCATTAGTTGGTGTGACTTTTAGTTTCATTTTTAGGAATTGTCACTAAACCCTCAATGGAATGCGGCTTCAGCTTATTTAAACTAGTTTAACTGGTCGTTATGGAACGTAAAAACGTTCATGACCGTGTGTACATCTTAATATGCATTATTCGCGTAAATTATCCCGTTGCAATAG
This sequence comes from Bagarius yarrelli, assembly GCA_005784505.1. Lineage (NCBI taxonomy): Eukaryota > Metazoa > Chordata > Actinopteri > Siluriformes > Sisoridae > Bagarius > Bagarius yarrelli. The sequence goes on from VCAZ01000126.1 coordinate 989,501, forward strand.
TTGCTAGAAGGTTGTTATAGTGTTAAACAGATTAAAACTGTGTATTTCTATGTATCTTGTGTTTGATGCCATATACACAAGACGTACAGGATGGGGATATATAATTGCCCTTAAAAAGATTTGATTGGCTAAAAGCTGGTAGAGGATCACTCTTGTTCTATGATGAGTGTTAAAACGCTGATGATCACTGAGTGAGAGTAAAGTTCCCTTTATTAGTTTGTAAACTCCTCACCTCATAATAGCTCTGGACGGCATTGATGAACGCCTCGTCTGCCACGATTTGTGTCTCTCCGTTCAGGAAAGCTTGGAAGCGCTCCTTTACTACCTGAAGCTGCTGTTTGCTGATCTGTAGAGAATTAAAAAAAAGAGAACGACAGAAATGATTAAGAAGAAAAGAGAATGAGAGCAAGAACAGAGGCAAAGAGAAGACAAGAGGACGAGAATAGAGGCAAAGAGAAGACAAGAGGACGAGAATAAAGACAACGAGAAAAGAAGAGAACAAAAAAAGGGGGAATGAGAAGAGAAAAGTAATGAGACATGAGGCGAAGAGAAAAGAACGAAAGAAAAGAATAAGAAGAGAAGAGAAGAGAAGAGAAGAGAAGAGAAGAGAAGAGAAGAGAAGAGAAGAGAAGAGAAGAGAAGAGAAGAGAAGAGAAGAGAAGAGAACTAAGAACTGGCCTGGTCTCCACCCTAATAATAATTATAGATTTCACGCTGCCCTCTGCTGCTTCCCTCCAGCACTGTTTGCTTTGTTTGTTATAACAGCTTAAACTGAAAAATTAGTTGTTCACACCAACTGATCTCAGGTCAGTTTCCAGCATCTCCATAATGCCGGGTTTTCACAAAGGAAGAACTGACCCTGGCTTCACCTCCTGCCTCTGAGACGATGGATGAAAACTTAAGGTCAATAGAGCAAATGAGCAGATTTCTGATCATAATTAATTAAAGGCGCACTCAAGAGTGGGAATGTGAAGAGGAGGTGCTGAGAATATACACGCTCACTGCAGGTCCCGAAGGCACGCTCTGTGATCCAATCAGCATCAAAATCTGACCTTTGTTTCCCACTTAGAGAGACTTTGCCAAACAAAGGCCAAAATCTCACCCTGTTTTTTTTTCTTTTTTTAAAAACTAAACTTCAGTTTTCTGTAATGATCCAGTGAATTGTTTGGTATATTGTAATGATTCAATGCACAAAAACAGGCACACCAACAGATAGTCAAAATGTGTCGTTTGTAAATGAATCGACTCTTTAAGATTTGTTCTAATGATTTTTTAACAAAAAATAGCTCATGCTCTAAACTTTAGCTTTCTGTATTTATTCAGTAAATCAAATAGTTTGGTACGCCATAATGATTCAATGCACAAAATGGTCACAGATAGTCGGAATGTCTCATTTGTAAATGAATCGACTCTTTGGGATTTGTTCGGATGATTTTTTTTTTTTTTAAAAGAAAAGCTTTAGTTTTAAACTTTATAAACTTTAGTTTTCTGTATTTATTCAGTGAATCGAATAGTTTGGTAAATTGTAATGATTTAATGTTTCCTTACAAACAGACATCGACATACACACACACACACACACACACACACCCTCTGCACAAAGCCGAATCATAAATCACAAAATCTGCATGCGTCTGGTTTAATCCAGCACCTGATGTTCTGACACATGACATTGTATCCCGAGAAGCCTTTGTGATGCAGTAAACAGTAAGCCTTTGATATGCTAGTGTGTGTTAACAAGTCCAGACACGTCCCCTACCTTATCATCTGGTCATCTCTTTCAAAGCGGTGTGTGTGTGCATCTGGGTAGTCCCTTTTTTGCAAACACACAAAAAATTCACTAAAATCCGTGTCTCTCTTTCTCTATCTCTCTCTTATACCATCTAAAGATCAGCAAATCCAGATTTAAATGACTCAGGAGTCATGAATCTTTCTTTATTTAGTGAAAGGACTATGGCAAAAGCTGTCCGAATCCTTATTGACTCAAGTGACTTGAAAGGATTTGTAAGACTCGGATCCGTTTGATAAGTGAATCAGAAAGATTCGAATCAATGAATGTATAGTCACTTTTTACATCTTTCTCTCTCTCACCCTCTCTCTCTCTCTCTCTCTCTCTCTCTCTCTCCCTCTCACTCTCCATCCCTGGGGCTGTGTCTCCTCAGATGCTTGGCCGGCTGTTGCATTAGGTCCATTACTCTCATGCTGACTTGTGTAATGACTATAAAAATATGTCACTAATGTGGTGACCAGAGCAATTAAATCTCCTCCTGTTTCTTTTTCATTGTAGTGAACTCGACAGGAAGTCTCGACCCTGTGCATTAAGGACCAGCGGGGCGGTGGCTACGAGGCTGTAATCCATCATCAACTTAACAGAGAATAGCTAGATAGTGAGTCCCAAAAAAATCCTTCAATGTCTAAAATCTCTTATTTGTAAGTCTGATGACAGCAGACAGAATTTGGCGATGACTGGAAAAGACAAAAAGTTTATTGCCTTAAAACAAAGATTTAAGGGCAGCTGCCTTGGATTGTCTCAAAGGTTTTGCTCCCCTTTACGTGGCTGTATGTTAGCTAAAGCGAGTTCCAACAACGCCGCTAATCTGATGGCAGCGTAACACCTCCTCTTCACTGCCTCACATACATGACAGACGGGAGTTTTTACAGTGAGTTGCACACGAGCTGCGAACTTTCTGTGGAGGTGGACTACAGCTAGCTGACGTATGCAGTGCAGCAAAAGATGTTCGTTCATCACAACAAGCATAGTTTATTAACTGCTGTACATTCACACACATCGAAAATAATAAAAATAGAATCGAACATTATTTTTATAAACGTATGCTTCCCTTAAAGAAAGGAAAATATGGCTACCCTGACATCGCTTGCCTCATCCTCTTGCAAAAACTTCTTTTCTAACTCAGTTTTTTTAGCCAGCTACCTGGAATATTTCACATGATCCTTGAATAATTGCTTGACTTCTCATTCTCCCTTGCTTCCCGTGCTGGTGTTAAGTATGTGTGGCCCAGGAAGCAGTTCTGTGTATTTTTATTGCCTCCAGATGAGAAATGCAGCCAGGAATAAATAATCGTAATGATTCTCTCATTCGATTTCTCAGACTCTCTGGTGAACGCTGCTTTCTGCTCAGGAAAGAAAAAGCAACGGCAAAGTTGATTTAAATTTGTTGAACCTCATTATTTCCACCACAACTCAGCTTCGCCTTGCGGTCTCAACATCAGCTGATAGTACAACTCCCCCCCCATACACACACACACACACACACACACAGAATCTCATTCACTCTGAGATCTACCTCACACCTGCCTATCCTTACGGTTCCTATAGAAACAGACAACTCATGGATAGTAATTTACTATGACAAACACACACATTGTCTACGCAGTGGCCACCGTACCACATGACACAAGCCTAGTCTGTACATCAAACCCAGCGACCAAATCCTTAGTAATGTTTTAATATTGGAGGAGACAATTAGAAAACAAATCTCACACGTATGTAATGTAGATGCTGTGACAAATTCCTCTTTTTGGAGCTGGGGTTAGAAAAGCGTCTTCTTCATGGGGTAAAACTTAGTCGTGTTGATTCATCGTCAACTAAATGGTTAAGGCAAATATCAGATATTAAATATTTGTATAGAGGCGATTAGTTGCAGTGAGTGTAGCGAACTAATTAACTAGTGCTATTTGGCAAATGATGTTACTATACAGGGAAAGTGGGTCATGTGTTAGACTGCTAATCTGAAGATGGTGGGTTCGAATCCCCATACCACCAAGCTGCCACTGCTGGGCCTCTGATCAAGGACCTTAAGCTCTTGAAAAAATGAGTTGACCTGACTGTGTGAAAATATTTTAAAATGAATGATGACAACCTGTTCAAAAAAATCTGTACTTATAATACGAGTTATCCGATAAAACATGAGCACGAAGAATTGCTAGCTATGCAATGCTATGTTAGATTAACAATCGACCCTGCAGCAAATCCTCATGGCAAGAGATAATACAAAGAGAGCCATACAAATAATCCCACATCCCACAAAAATATGGGTATCGGTATCGGCAAGTACTAGATAAAAATATATTGTTAATCGTACTGCCTTTTAAACATGGTATCGGTGCATCCCTAGTTACTATCGTACGTTTATCGCAGTTCAAATTTGCAATTCAACACACTAAACGCACTAAACGACAGTGTGACACTTCCTATATTTAAAGTAAGTGGGAGGAAAAAAATGACCTGCGATTATAGTCTTGTTCGATACAGTCGGCTGCTATAGATCGTTAATCCTTTCTTTTTTTAACTTGTAGACTGACCTAAAGAAACTTCAGAACTTCTTTTTCTTGCTGTCTTACCATGCTCTAATGGACAGGAATAACACATACACACACACACTGTGGACGTGTGTGTGTGTGTCTATTTTTGTGTTTCTTCTGGCCGATCTATTCTTGCTCAAGGCTTCAGGCTCTGTAAATGCGAGTGATTTAGTTCCTCCTGCTGTTTTTTGCTCTGTTATAAATATCTCTGGACTCTGAAGGAATATTTCATCACATGATCCATTTCTAATCCCATAAAACTTTAATTTCATGGAAATTGATCAAAAGAGTGTACTCATGATTAAGTGTTCCCTCTATTTAAAGCCTGTGAGGTGTTATTGCTGGAATGTAGTGTATACTGCAAACTGTGACTTATACTCTACACTTGTGGGCAATAATGAGAGGTATATATCCCCTATATATATATAGATATTTATATAGGTATATAAGATATATATATATATATAGATATATATATATATATATATATATATATATCTATATATCTAATATATATATACACTCTTATATACCTATATCAATTCTCTTCTTCATGTCCTTCCTAACTTAGTGCCCTACTTAGTGCCTCTTAACAAATCCTCGCTACAAAGTGCTGTTAGTGTACCTAATCTGTCCTTTCTACTTAGTGCCTCACTTCACTGCCATTTCCTACCTACATAATGCTTTTCTACATAATACCTTCTTCCTACTTAGTGCTCTTCTTTATAACATATCCTCCCTACATAGTGCCCTTCCTTATAACATATCCTCCCTAAATAGTGCCCTTCCTTATAACATATTCTACCTACTTAGTGCTCTACCTTATAAAATATTTTCCCCACATAGCGCTTTTTATTTGCTAAATAATAGTCAATTAAAATTTTTATTTTAGATGGTTTGTGTGATTTTTACTCCTGAACCACAGGATTGTAAGCTGTCGTCTGTGGGGCGTGAACGATGTTTGTTTTATATAGTTGATGTTAGAGAAGACCTGCTCACGTACGTATGTAGATTCGAAGATCGGCAGGACTTGCATGTTACTAGTAAACACATTTTATTTTAATGATACAAGATTACCATACTCGTCAAATTCAGAATTATTTATAAAAACAAACTAAAATAAATAAATCTAAATTACATACTCATTATTTCTTTTTATTATCTTTTTCCAAAGCCACAGGGAGCCACCGCTGAGGGGTGAAAGAGCCACATGCGGCTCCGGTGCCGCAGGTTGCCGACCCTTAGTATAGGGAGGGAGGGAGGGAAAAATTCTCTCCATAAATTATTCTACTTTATTACAACGCGTATATTACGTTCCAGTTGTATTGATAGATTGTTTATACTGCAAAATTTATTCAAGATAAAAACACTTAATTAACATAAAAGTCTTTAGCAGAGATTTTGTTGGGCATATAAAAAAAAAACCTGATGGAATGCGCTCTAGAGGGGTGAGGAGTGACTTATGACGTAAGGTCAGGTAGACAGAGAGTCAGTGTATCACTCAGTTGTATTTGTATCTTCAAACAAAAAAAGATTAAAAGTTTTGGAGTTTCTAATAATATCTCTCCTTGTCCAGCTGAGCATCTTTAATTTTCCTCCAGTGTTAAAGAAAATTAGAGAGACGTTAGAGCATATTACACGAAAATATACTAATTCAATCTGAAGCACGATGGTGGGAGCGTCATATTGAGCCCTAATAGACAGTATTGAAGGGGGGTGAATAGTTTTAAAAGATGCTGAAGAGCTGGAACTAAATGCTTGAAGAAGCACATCAGTGAGCACTGCTGGATAATAGACGGGTTTTTCTGGGTCTTTCTCTGTCTGTCAGTTCCTCAGTGTCTATATCCATTCATCTGTCTGTCTGTCTGTCTATCTGGGAGTTGATGGTTGACATGAGTCTCTTTTCCTCCTTCCTTCCATACAGAAAGAAACTAAGTGAAGCATACAATTCCTCCTGCCGGCACACACTTGGGGTCTGGAGGTGTGTTTGTTTGTTGGGGGGGGGGGGGGGGGGTCTTACTTGTATCTTATATTTTTTATGTATATTTGAAAATTTCATTTTAACAAAACTCTAATTAATGAAGAAATAATCTAATTAAGAATGAGATAGTTTATCTAGAATAAATACAGACTGATCTGTGGACAGAAAGACAAACAGACTGACAGACAGACTGACAGACAGACAGACAGACAGATAGATAGATAGAGAGAGAGAGAGAGGCAGACGGACGGACGGATGGATGGATGGATGGATGGATGAACGGACAGGCAGGCAGACAGACAGATGGATTTCTGTGCGGGTGTGTTTTTATGTGCATATTTAAGTAAGAAGTGGGGATGGGGATGAAAGACTGGAGCAGTAATTATACTAATTAGTGTGTGTGTGTGGAGAAATAGAAAGCAGGAGGTAGACGATACCGGGCCTTTGTCATGTGTGTGTATGAGGGATGCAGAGAAAGAGAGGGAGTCTGCGTGTATGTGTGTGTCTGCGTGTATGTGTGTGTGTGTGTGTGTGTGTGCTGCTTGTCACTGTGAATACCGTAAAGTGTGAATGAACACATGGCAGCACAAACAGATGCGCTGAGCAAAACAAATACACATGTCTGTCACAGAGTAACCGAACTGACCAATGTAGCACTGAAATATTCCAGAGAATAGATCCGAATTAGAGGTCACAGCTACACTTAGTTACTGTTGCTATGTGGAATCAAAAAACGGACGCCGGCATCTTGAACACAATGAATGTGTTATCGGATCCGGATGCTAGCGGTAAAACAATAATTATTTGCGATTGTTTCTTTTTGGAATTTCTAAACTTGATTTCCGTGTCTCACTGTAGGATCTCGGTTTCAAATAGTCAAATTATTATTATAGACTGTTCCACAGTTAAGACATCAAGCATCAAAAACTGACGCACACATCTTTCCATCACGCGTTCAGTAACCCATGTTCTCTAACTGTTAGCTATCAGAAAACAAATGAATGAAACATCGTACAAACGCTTCTTTTTTTCTTCTATAACTTAATAAGTTTCTCTGAATGCTGTACTGTTTCCTGGAATTGAGAAAAGGCAAGGAGAGGCGGGGCATGGAGATGAGAAAAGAGGCAAGGCATGGAGAAGAGAGAAGTGAAGAGAACAAGAAGAGGAGAGAATAGAGGAGAAAAGGCAGGAGAGAAGAGAAATGGAGAGGAGAGGAGAGGATAAGATAGGAGAGGCAAGGCGAGGCAAGGAAAGGAGCGATTCCACTGAATAATAGAATAGAATAAAAGAAGACTGACAGATTTTAGTGAACACACACCATGGCCATTATATCACTCATATTACAATGTTCTTTTTTCCACTCTTCTTCTCTTGCTGTCTTTCTCTCTCTCTCTCTCTCTCTCTCTCTCTCTCTAATGCACAGCATTGTTCTCAAAAAGAGTGTGTGGGGAGGGGGAGGGAGCAGGCTAGTCGTGAATAAACATTACACAGATGTTTGACCTTCTCACTTGTATTTAGCTCGAGGGCTTTATTCATAGAAAAATCCTGTTTCTCTATCAGAGCAGCTGGACGCTTCAGCGGTCTCTTCAGCGCTTTCACCCCACTGATGCTAACGGTTCCCCCTTCGGGAAAGTGACGCTACGTTTTACGCTAGTAAGCCTGAGACCTTTACGCCTTTAAAGTTATGTCATTAGCATGTCTCATCCAAAAGATTATAAACAGTTGCTGTCTCTGTTTTGAATGTTCTGCTGGACGTAAGTGAAAATTCGCCCGTTTATCATTAATATCTTACGCATTAAAAAAAAAACATTACGACACATTTCTCAAGTGAATAAACTTTAATTCAAAGGAAATTGTAGCCTTTGAAGGACCTTTGATCTTTGTATGAAAATGTCACTGCAGGTCCAATAGAAAGATTGCTTCGAAAGTATAACAGAAGTCAATGTTTATTGGTTTCCTGGAAAGTTAATTTGCGTCATTAATAAAAACGTTTTGGGAAAAATTCCCGTTTGGCATTTGACACCATTTATCCAGAACGCCTTTAACATTTCTAATATTTTTATCCATCTGAGCAGCTATGGGTTTAGAAGCCCAGCAGTGGCATATTGGTGGTGCTGGGCAGCGTTCCAACACATTAACCACTGAGCCACCACATGGTGCTTCTTCTACAGACCAGCTCTTACCCCTCTCCCCTCCAGATGTCAACAGGTTTCAAAGCTCCAGCTGGTTTACGGCATCGTAATTGTTTTCCGTCAGCCAGGACACTGATGCTTTTAGGGTGGAATGGATGGATGTGTTTATTTGGTGCCGTCAAACATATTGTCTAAGTGAGCAATAACAAGTGAAATCGGACATGTCTTACTGACACCGGGACACTTTGGGGAATGATGGTGGCTAAGATAATCACACAGGAGGAGAAAATTGCTCTATGCTAATTTACTATACAAGGTAAAGAGGAGCTTTTTTTCTAAGATTTTACCTAGAATTTTACCTTGCTTTGATGGTAAAAGCACACATTAGTCCAGATGGTCTTTAAATGCTGTAGGATTTTCTACACCGGATACCAGACATCAGTCTAAAGGTCTGGCTACATGAGACTATACTCTTTTTTTTTAGCAAAAATGGAATAAATGAAAAAGCAGCTCAACATCTGAGCTTTATACCATTTGGTCCAGAGGCCAATAATTGATTGCAACAGAATCAATAAACGTCACAGTGAAGGCAGAAAACAGAAATCAGGAGCAAAGAAAAAATGTCACTATCATTTAGAAGATTATGAAATAAATCTCATGTTTTTACAGCCCATGACGCTCAACAAAAATCATCAAAGGTGGCAACACTAAACACCACCATTTTCTTGTTTTCAGCCAAAAAAAACAAAAAAACAAAACAAGATTACTAAAATTTTATAAATCTGCCAGACTTTCCAGACAAAATCAGGCTACAACAGCTTCGCTTCTCCCAACATTTCCCCCTAACTTAGCAGGTCCCACAGGGACTCCATTAAGTCCCAAGACAATCTCGTTATGAAAACAAGCCAGCATGACTCCCAAGTGAGTGCTGAGACTCGAGTCTTGTTTTCTTCATGGTTAACAAACGTTCAGCATGGCAGGTGAAGTGTGCTGCTTTTTGAACTGATTTGTCAGAGAAGATGCGGCAGGAGGAACAGGTATCGTCTGGGGAGGTGCAGACGATTACCTCCTGATGAGATCTAAACAGATTAACTGGTAACTTGCGCCAGATAAAAGATTTCAGATCTCTTAGATCTACGGCTGCTAGAGTTCCTTTTATCACGAGAGTGTGTAGTAAGTCCTGTGTGGATGGAGCTCTCTGAGGGGTTGTCTCGAGTTTCTTTCACCACCGGGAATTATCCTTAACGCTGTCTAAACGCAGGGCACTAAAATCAGATCATTTTAAAATAAATTTTTACTTTGAAAAAAAAAAAAAATGTTGTTTTCTAGGATTTCTCGTTTTTATTTAAAAAGCTGCTTACATGTTACAAAAACAACACCAATAAACATCTGGCGGATCAATACTCATCTCATCCACTCCATTATGTACAGTCTCACTGTTTTTCAGCATCGTTGAATAAAGCAGACTGATATTGCTTTTAGCAGATGGGATCCCATCACTTCACGGCACTCGATTTTTGAAATCACACCCTACAGACACGTCTAGGGGCAAGTTGGTGTTGTTTCCTAAGCAGTAAAACACAATAGTGGGGGAAAAGAAGTAGGATAAAACGCAGGGGAAGTGCATGATGGTACTGCTTGTATCAGTAAAGAAGTAAAATAAAAAGAGAAGAGGAAAAAAGAGGAGTAAGTAAAGAAATTCATTGAATAACAATAAATACATTATTTACTACTGCTGTGTAAAAATAATCGATACAGATAACTATCGTGATATTTTTTCTGTTATATTGTATCGATATTATAATCTCTAGTATCGATACGTATTTAAATTACATTGTTATCCGATTTATTTTTACTTAAATTTTCAATAAAAACCCTTAGTGTGTGTCAAAAGACTTCCTTCTCCACTCCTGTAATAGTGGCTGACACATACGGCCATTGTTCTCAAAAGAAAGCTAATGGAAATAATAAGGGCATCCCCAGCTGTGTATTAGTTGTATTTTATCTGTTTTTTTTTTTTCCATTGAAATTTTTTTTTACATATTGCAATATGAATTGTATTGCAATATATCGTAATTTATATATTGCATTGTGACCCAGGTATCGTATCATGAGGCCCTTGCCAATACCCTAATATATAGACAGTTTTTAAAAATATAATAAAGCAAAACATTAAGAATTCTTGATTTTATCTGTCAACACAGCACACTTACGTAATGAGTCTGTCTTTTTTTTCCTGTCATTTTCACAATCTGTCTAAAAAACTGGAGATACCTTTCATTACTGCTACATAAGCATCTATGTATTAGGACAAAAAAGCAATAAAATGTACAGAGATGCTGTTACAAATATGAATCAAGATAATGAACTTCTACAGATGAATATAGGTCAATAAAATCTAATATATATATATATATATATATATATATATATATATATATATATATATATATATATATATATATAGATATTGATTCTAAACACTGTTTATGATATACTAGCAAAATGAAAATGGAAAAAATGTCATCAGGAAATCGAATCATGTCCTAATTTCCTGCACTTCTTCTGACCATAATTATCAGGGTGGAAAGGTTTAATTATGCTTCATCTGATTACTGCACCCATCCCTAATGATCGAGACACTGAAAGGACTGCTGAAGCCACAGGGGACTAAATTTTATTTGGTTTGAAAAACAGAAATTCTGGATGCCAGAATGACAGATAATAAGTGAAGGTAATAAAAGTTACAGGTTGCTGCTACGGAGCTTCTCTGAGCTTTGAGCTCCAGGATGCTTTTTCACACCTTGTGAATATTCATAAGGCTTTGGTATAATTAGAGGATGTTTTTCTCAGTCATTAAGAAAGTGTGAGGACTGTTATGTCCCCATAATGAGCATTCATAAGGCTTTGGTGTGTTTATAGAATGTTTCCCCACCCATCATTAACGTTCATACTGCACTAAGCATTAATAAGATTTCAGTATAGTTATAGCAGGTTGTTCCACCGTCTTTGAGCATTCATAAGGGTTCAGCTGTTGATTGTTTACTGTATTTACCTCCTGTTATAATCGTTCTCAAGTCTTCAGGGTGTTTTCCCAAGTCAGTTTCTAAGCTTATGTATGTGTAGCACAGAAACATTCAGAACGTGTTCATAGGCTGACTTTTCCATCTTGACAAAATTCACAAAGTATTTTTAATACTTTTGCAATTGAATGCACTTTTATACACGTTTTAAACCCAGTGATGAAAAGTTAGGTCGCCTTTTCAGTTTCAGATATTTGTTAGGGGTTTTATTTGTAAGAGCAATCTGTTGCTTTGTGATCTTTTACCTCGGCGCCTGTTCTTACCTTCTGCTGCCGCCTCGCCATGTCTGTGGGCTGCTTGGCGTTAAACGGGTACGCGATGCAGCGCATGACGAACACGTAGACCTGCAGCCTTTTCTTTCTTTCCTCTTCTTCCCTCTGCATTTTCTCTATGTCGTCCTTCTCCTTGTCGCCGGTGGCCGCAGGTCCAGGGCTGGAGGGCCGCGCGTGACCACCGCGGTTGGGCTGCAAACTGTTTGCGTTCTGGCCGGAGCGACTGGATGAATCCCGTGCGCACACGGCGGCCTTTGGAGCCGCCACCGCCGCCGTTTTGCGCTCTTCCTCCACCACTTCATCTTCCTCCTCGCTTGAGGACGGGTCTAGCATGGTGGCTCGAAGTTAAAGGTAAATTTTAAGAAGGTGGGGAAGTGGAGAATACGCGGTGCTGAATCACAGAAGATCCGTGGAAATCCGGCGCGGACGGAAAAGTGCGTCGACTTGATGTGCCATCAAAGCTTCAAACTTCACTTTATGAAATGTTCCATTAGTTTAAACAATAACCAGCTTTTCGGCAGCCTGTAGAGTCTCTCGAGCAACTGTTGCTTTTTGTTTTTTCTCTTTTCCCGTTGGTTCGTTTTTACGGTGTTACAAATTTAAAAGCTTTTTTAAAATGATGATTTCTGAAGAACTGACTTTCTGTTCTGTTCTTTTCTTTCTCTTTTCTCTCGCTCTCTGTCTCTGTCTCTGCTTTTCCAGCTGCTCTTTGGAGATTGGCATCCAGCGATGGCCACTTCCCCAGGAAAAAAAGCGGCTATGGGCGCTGACCGCGGTTCTGAATCTCAGGGCGCGTTCCAAATAAACACACACCGCACTTCCTCGGGCGCAAACGCTGTGTATCCGCACCGTCTTTCGTAGTGCGTGTGTACAGGAAGTGCAGAGCTATTCGGGATTCAACCATGTATCGCGGAGATGCTATGGCCGAGTTACAAATCGGTCTCTTTTGGATATTTAGTGCACTAAAAAGGCTGTAGGAGACATTATTTCGTATTATGTTTAGCTTAGGGCAAAGGAAAAGATTTGGGATGGAGCCACGGTGCTTGTGGGGGAGGGGTGGGGGTCTTTTTGACGTTGTTTCCGCGACAGCTGCTTAATCTCTCCATCTCGCTGTTAACCAAAGGCGGTGGTTTAATGCGGTTTTAGTGCTTTTTGTTTGGCTGCAAACCGGTGTAAAAAAACAGTGAATCAAACTAAAGAAATAACAAAGAACCGTTTTTCACTGGTGGACATCTAAATGTTCTCCTGTATATACGAACAGCAGCACTTAAAAACTCTAATAAGTCACTAAACGTGTAAAGATCCAATGAAAAATCTTTTTTTTTTTTTTTTATAAGAAGAGTGTATACTCGAATGTCTCCCTATGAGAAATGATTTATTGTGGAACACGTTTAAAGAAGCTGAAGACTCATAATGACTTACTAAACTTAAATAATTGTTAAGTTATAAAATGGAGCGCAAACAAACTGAAAAATCGAACTGTTGCTGATGCTGATGGACTTTAAATATCAAATGCTGATGGTGTATCATTACTACCAGCTTAAATATTAAAAATGTTAATGTTGAAGTCAACAAACAAGAATGCAATAAATGTAGTGTAAATCTGTAAATTTTTGTTCTTTTTTTATCAGTAAAAATTTATTATAAATGAATTCATTGAATTCAATGAATTAATATTATCCACTAGAGGGAGACAACGGGGAAACAATAATAGGGACGACGTATCACATCCATCCGAACGGGAAAGAGACTCGTAAAGAAACGTCCAATCATATGAGGCCAAACAATTAAAAGAAAGTATTGATTCTCTAACAACAAATTTGGGCGACCAACGGTGGGAAAATTCCAAACAAGCCAATTAGAGCTTACTCTCAAATCACATGCTTTTCAATCGGATACGGACCCACATACACACTCATTTGTCCTGCTCCCCACACACACACACATATCAATGAAATACAGTTTTGAATAAAAGATATACACTATACTGTCCAAAGTTTGTGGACACCTGGCCATCACAACTGGGCTGTGCACAGGGGCGGGGTCTGTTGGGGGGTTACAAGGTGAGCGGGTGGGGTACTCGGTGACTTGGTGGCTAGTGCCATTACCCCTCTTCTTTCATTGGCTGAGATGCCCATAAATGTACTGAGTTGTTTATCACCATATAAATCCATCAACATCTTTCAGGACTTGTAAATGTAAAACAGTAATTAGTTTCTAATTATCAGCTTTGTTTAATTGTATATTTGTAACAACCCTTTTTCTTTTTTTCTGGGCATTAATAAACATTTTATGTTACTTGTACGTCATGTTTTTCTATGCATTAGTCAGTAAACATTTAAAGAACCTTTCACTGGTTTTGAGGAGAAAGTCAAGGAAGACAGATTGAGGTGGTTTGGACATGTCCAGAGGACGGATAGTGAGTATATTGGTAGGAGGATGTTAGAAATGAAGCTACCAGGCAGAAGGTAAAGAGGAAGACCAAAGAGGAGTTATACAGATGCGATAAACGAGGACATAAATTTAGTAGGTGTGAGTGAAGAGGATGTAGAGAATAGGGTTAGGGGGAGACAGATGATTCACTGTGGCGACCCCTAAAAGGAAACAGCTGAAAGGAGAAAAAGAAGAAGTTAAAAAGTCCTGAGAGAAGCATTTTTTTTTAGAATGAATACCTAAAGGTTTCCCCATCAGAAGAGGTTTCAGGGACACTTTCAACGAACTGAAAAAAAAAACCTTTACAAGCCAATGAGCCTGTGAAGTGGATGTTTGAATGAGTCTGTTATGACATCACCACCTTACTTACACAAATCAAAAGCGCCTTTGTTTCCGTTGTTGAGGGTGGGGACTTTTAAAACGTGGTATGATGTAGGACGTCATGACTGTTCCTTTATCACAAAGAATTCCAATAAGCTAAATACATTAATGATATTCATTAAAACTGTCAAAATCCAAAGAACATGGAACATAAAGTGGGAATACAGCCTGAGTAAAAAAAAGGGCAGGGAATCAACACACACCTTTAGTCAAATAGAGGAGAAGATTAAAGGTTCCTGTTCAAGGGTCAAACAGTGGGGAATTAATGATCCTGTGAGTAGATACACACAAGTATATTTGACTACAGACACATCAAAAGTGAAAGAGCAATGGTTTTATGTTTCCCAGCTAGGAAACGAAAAGCACTCTGATATGTGAAGCATCCTGTTTCTCATTAGAGTTTATGATCTGAAAAAAATTACCACAGAAATAAAACAGCATGACCAGAACCAAAAGTAAAAAAAATAGTGATTAAAAAAAAAAAAACAACTCAAAACATTCCTAGTCATTCCTTACATTCAATCAATAAGGACTGGATAAGTGCATATCGCAATGATTTGCAATAAATGTCATAATACATTTTATAATAATTAGATAATAATGTATAGTAAAAGGTTTATGCTGATAATAAAATATCTGGCACACGGATGTTAGTTGGCATGTGTGTGTGCATGCCTTGATGCGAGATGATCAACAAGTACGAAGCTTTTGTAGTGAGCCAGATGAGCAATAATATGGCGGTATTTGGGTTTTGAAAGGTATGACCACATGCAAACTGGAGTTCTATGTAGAACATGTAACTCTCAAGTGGCAACGCAAAGAGGAAACACGACAAATCTTTACAGTCACTTTAAAACTGAGCATTGTATCATGAAAATAGCAGAAAAATGATTAAAAAAAATATAAAATGATACGACCGGCATAAGTTTTACATTCACATTCAGTCGCATATCACATATAGCATTATTTAGCGTGCTATCGCATATCAGATTTTTTTTAAATCATGCAGCGCTAGAATCAGTTGTTTAGTTTCTGGAGTGACTATCTGCATGTTTGTATTTTTATGCAAGTGGTGTGCGAGTATGCGATAAAGCCAAAGAGATCGTATCTCAGGAAAGCAAGGAATCACCACTGACAGATAAAACAATAAGATATGAATTTTATTAAATAATATTTATTTATAATAAAATAGTTACAGCAAAGCGTTGAAATTTATAGAATTTGAGGAGTACGGTAGCCCTGTTTACATGGTGCATTGTATTCCCGGTACAATTAGTTTAAAAGTCCAATCCGTATGCAAATGCTTCATGTAAACACCTTTAATCGGAATAAAAATGCCCGACCCGATTCAGATTTCAACCCCGTTAAAAGAAAATGGGATTTGAAACCTTTTTACAACCCAGTTTAAATTCCTTCATGTATACGACTCTTCACTTTCGGCCAGCAAAACAAAAAAGACAATGTTCTATTATACCTTTAATTAAATAAATGATTTTTAATCAAAACACACAGTAAATAGTTTGTTATTTAGCTTTCTAATCAGATTCCGGCAGTGATAATGTGCCAGTACTTTGCTCGCTGCCCCTCAGTCCAGAGTTTCAGTCTTGTTTTCAAAGAAAATGAAACTCTTCTTTCGCAATGCAGCGTCATTCTACGTCACTTTCGACAAACCTGCGGTGCGACTCTCACTAACCACGCCCAATTTTTTAAAATTGCGCAATACACACACCGCCTGTATTCCTTCCAGACCACGCCCACCTCCCCTCCCCTCCCCCGTTGTGTAAGCTGGCTCCGTCGCCACGCCCCCTGTGGAGCGTTTACACTGAAACGTCGGTGTGACTCCGCCCCCTTGTTCGTCCTCTTGTCTTTGAACGTGATGCTTTACACAAACGCACACACGCAGCGCTGGTAAACGTAAGCATCTCGTTCCACGCATTAGTGTGGTGTCATTTTTACTCGTAGTTTCACTATAGGTTTTATTTCATTTATTCCCTGAAAGTAAAAAAAAATAATAATAATAATTAGATCGGCTATGGCAGACCAGGAATATAATTTTTTACTCGCGACGGATTCATACAAGGTAAGCGTTGCATAAAGGTGTTATTTAAATGAGTTCATTATAATTCGCATTTTTATAGCTCTTTTATAGCGTCCACTATAGTGATTTTCTTGTTAGCCAACCGGCTAAGCTACCCTGTGCCTCCTGCCTGCCCTTGCATGTCATTTTTCATGGGGGTACATTTATTTAATAGTTCGTTATTTAAACAAAAACATTAACACGATTCAATGCGTCCCATGATCAAAACAGACCTATAATGTTTCCTATTGTTTATATGTTAACGGATCCCATCATTCGAGCTTCTTTCCTTTTAAATGGCCCGCTTTAGCTTTAGCTTCTCCTAGCCCTGGTAAAAGTTTGTTCGACTTTGTACGGAGTTTTACGGTATCCGCCAAGCTGTTGGCGGCTGACTGTAATTAATATACATATATACATGTCACACTGTGTTTATCTTTATTAGTTAAATATTTAACAAGTTAAATATAGAAAATTAATGTAAATGAATCATTAATTTGTTAAATTAATTAATTTGTAAAAATTTTTAAACGTTACTCAAAATATAAATACAATGAATAGCGAAAGACAGTGGCTGCCGTAAAGCCAGTCATATACGCGCATTGATACCTTTTACAACCGAATGTGTTGCGAGTTTAGAAAGTTATTTACACTAGAAATAATGCGCCTTTGTACATACTGTTCGTTTTTATGCCTTATTAAACTTTAGTCTTTAAATTGTCCGTAATATATTTCAACTTTAGAAAATCAAAGAAACGAAACTGAAATTAAAGCGCAATTCTGCGCCTGTTCTGGGTGCGTTTCGAATCACACTCAGTAGTGCGCCTAAATAGTGCGTTACTCTGGCTACTGCAGGGTTCGTGTATGATAGTGTGTAGTGCGGAGAGTGCGGATTGGCACACAGTCACTGGTTGTGCGCTTATTCGACATTAGGAAATCTCTTACAAAAATGAGTATAGTAACAATGTTATATAGTTGTGTGTTTTTTATCATTTATACAGTTTACTATATTAATTTCCTTTACGTATTTACTGTAACGTTAATAAATAAATTGTTAAACAGAAGTTGTGGAATTGTTTCAGAATCTACATCAAAAATATTAGAAGCGTGTTTATTAAATATTCTTTTAACGTTTGTTTTATAACAGACAGATGTATAGAAGTTAAGTTTGCTTAAGGTTAAACTAGGTGAAGTTTAACTTTTGGATCTGATGACAGTTCAGGTCATATGACAATCTATCCAAATATGTAACTCCTGCTCCTCCAGATCATGTTAAGTTTCTGAAAAAGGCGAATGCTTTCCGTAGTGTTTCTTCGCCCTGTCTGGACTGGAAACATGCCAGGAAAGGTCAGATGTAATTGGAGGATACCAGACGACCCCCTTCTTTAATCACTTTCAAATGGCAAAGGATGTTTTCTTCCGTGTCCGAAAGCCACAGAAGAAAATGTCGACACACACACACACACAGTCGTTTCAAATCAGGTCAGATCTAGACAGAGTAATGCAAGTCGCTCTGTTTTAATTCTCATCACTCATTTAGGTTGACGTCTGGTTTCGTTAAACATGTCAACCGTCCTTGAAAGAGGTAAATTTAACTCCGTCACACCACAGCCTCCTTCTATACTCTCGATTCTGATTAGTGAGCTTAGCTTCTGGTTGTAACTTGGTCTGATCGTTTATTTGTGAACAACAATACACCGATTTTGTTTTAGAATCTAGTATTAGCCTCAGACATCATGCCCATGAACCGCTGCCTGAGCGTCTGATGCATACGACTCTATTGAGGGCTAATAGTTGAAAAATGTTTGTGATACATCACTTTTTCACTTTGTCTCTTGTTCTTAACTGAACAAACCTTTCAGTCCACTGGGATAATAAAAATCCCATAATGCACTGCAAACACCAGGTACCATTAATAATTACTATGTTCGTTTACAGGAACTTAATAATATCTAAAGCCTTTTGGGTTAAGAAATGAGGTCTTAACCAATTTTGTTTAAAAATGTAAAAAGGCTCGCTGTCGTTGTTGTACAACTCAAATAATTACTGATAAACATGAGTGACCATCTGAAGTTCTGTGTAAAATTTGTTAGAGTTGAATAACTTTTTACTGTTGGATTATAAGGTTAAAAGTCCAATAGCCAGTCTACATTCCAGTGCCGTAACAGGCATGCGTGTGATTAGGCAGAATCGAAAGTGATGTTGAAGGAACATTCGAGATGTCTGTCTGTTGGAATGCCACTCAGCAGAGCAGAGAGAGAAAGTATAACTCATCTGTGATTATTATTTACTCGAAATACCTGCTTTGCCTATCGCACCTTTACCTCTTTCACTTTTCTTATTTATAATACATTAGTCAATGTTTTATCTGGATCAAGACCAAGTTGTCCTAAGCCAAGAATGTGCATTATTCAGAATTCATGTAGAACGTGCAAGCGTGCTATTAATCAATGTTGTCATCAATGGAATTTTCACTTTTGATGATGGCCAGATATGATTTGTTAAGATAAGAGCGCACCAAAACAACTGTTGCTGGTTGAGTACTTCTATGATATACAGATTTCAGATTTGGGATGATATAAAGCACGTTATTGTTGCGACACCTCTCAGAGAAAAAAAAGGGCACAAGAAGGCAAGTGCCAGGCATTGGGACAGGGTCTCAGTGGACTAGAAATGCCTCCTGAACATTAATGCCTGCAGTGCATCAGGGTAGTTCCTTTATCATGTCTCAAGTTGGGTGACAACTTGATAATTCCATCGCTAGCCTTGTTTGATGTGGGTGGGCCTAGTCATGTATAAGCACAAAATCTGGCCATAGCATACAGTTGCACAACCGGTCTCGGTTTTTACACCTATACCTTCGGCCTGTCAGACTGCCAATTTTGATCCTCAACGTCTTGCTTTCTGACCATAATAAAAGACACAGATCTCCTCACTGTGCTAAAAACACTATAATCCCGGACATTTGCTCCGGTTCTTGTTTGCGTTTTCATTTGGACGCATGCTTGAGTTAAAGCCTGTTGCTCTCGATTAGCAAAGTTGTGCTCATTTTTTTTACTTTTTACTTGTAGGTAAATTGCACTCATTCATCATTCAAGGTACACGTTATCCAACTTTAAATTCACGCTGCTGTGATAATGTGTGTGTCATGTCTATATCAACATGGCGGATATAGTACATCCGTGCAGTTAGTAACGGTAGGAGAAGTTTGGTATTGTTTAAGTAGTATGCGATTTCAGACTAAGCCCTTATTTATATAGTTAAACATTTCATATTTTATAAACGTGCTCAAATTTGTGTTCTTACTTTTAAAGAAGGAATAAAAAACAGCCTGCGGCCCCAACATTCTCCGGCATTAACTCTAATGATGTTATTCGTTCATGTGTAAAATGTATTTGTTCCAGTGGTTTAATTTATTATTAGGATCTTGTGGATTGAGTTTTTTGAGTCCTTCCATTGCTGTGTTTTAGATCACACACTACAAGCAGTACCCCCCAGACCTCAACAAAGTCTATTCCTACTTCGAGTGCCGGCACAAGAAAGGAGCTCAGTTCACCCAAGTGGTGTTCTTCGGTCTGCAGTATCTGCTGAAGAAATATCTTACAGGTGACTTTTTCTGTAAAAAAATATTCTCAAAATCAGGCAACTTTATTTATCTGTTTGGTTGGTTATGTTTGTTGTTGTTTGCACATTTTACAAACCCAGCTTGTTTTACCGAGACTACGCATTGTGTTCCATTTCCCTAGTCGCATGTTTCGCATTACTCTGCAGCTCTGCCGTCTGTTTGTACCTTTTACTGACAGGAGCCCTTGAATAAACACAAGGTCACAGTTCAGGACCCATGATGTAATTTTAAGAAAGAAAGATATCACCTCACTCCCCTAAGTAAAAGTGATTGTTTCACATGTAAAATAATCTCTGGTCCCAGTGAGATAAGAAAATAATACCAAGCTCTCTTTTGTAACTGTTTGTTTAAGGTGAGTGCTGTAAATCGGTGTTGCGTAACCCGTCAGCCTGTTCTTAGTTAATGAAGGTTAAAAGTGTGACAGTGTGACCTTCCTGACCATTGTTTTCCATTTATCTGAAGCGCACTGGGTCGAATGCAGACAGGTTGTGCTGACTTAAGGGACTAATAAATAAAAAACAGGCGAAATGAATTCTTACACAAAATCGAGTCACACCATATTCCTACCTGTCCAATAGAAATACTGCAATCATGATATCATCTTTCAGACCGGCGACACCGATTCGGCTATGTGAACGCACAATGCAGACATTTGAAGGGGACAAATATTTGGTGGTCCTATGTAAGATACATAATATATAAATACATTTAAAACATTTACACTAATTAACTTCATTAATGTAATGATTGCTATTGGGATTTTAAGAGACCTTTAACCTGTTATATAGGATAAGACCACCATACCAGTCCATGTGAAAAAGCGGTTAGTCTTAAATACCTTCGGACCAATCATAGGCGAGAGAAAATAAATCCTGTATAAACTGCCAAGCTGCCAGTGCTGGAGCCCCTGAGCAAGATTTTTTTCCTCTTTGCTAAAGAGGTATTAATAGCTTTATTCTAACCCCCCCCCCCAATCCCAGGCCGCGTCGTCACAGAGGAGAAGATCCAGGAGGCGAAAGTGTTTTACCAGATGCACTTCAAGCAGACAGTGTTTGATGAAGAGGGCTGGAGAAAGCTGTTGGAGGTAGGATTTAATTCCGGCCCACCCTTAACATCCTGTGGTTCTATATGCAGGTGTTAACTTGTGGTAACGGGCAAATCTGCAGCTGTTTGTTTGTGTGTGTGTGTAACAGAGATATGACGGCCGTCTCCCGATCAGGATCAAAGCCGTTCCCGAAGGAAAGATCATTCCCAGGGGTAACGTCCTGTTCACTGTAGAGAACACAGACCCTGACTTCTACTGGCTCACCAATTACATTGAGGTATATCCTCCATTTTTCTAAAATAAATGACGTTGAGGATATAAAATTAATCAGAATTTGTGTCGTATATGTAGCATTTTTCCAAACAATTTCTATATTATTCGTCTTTTACTCAATGTTTTTAAATTTCGGTTCCTAAACCTAGCAAATTGAGTTGTCTTTTCTCGCTAAACACTCGTACATGGAAAATGTATCTATTGCTGAAATTAAAAGAACTAGACTGTCAAAGTGGCATCATCTGTAATCCATATATAATTTAGGAATATTGATTCTTATTAAGAAATAATAAATACCTGAAGATTGTGTTCAGTCGTGCCAGTTCAAAGGTCAGGTCAGAACACGTTTTAAAGGGTTTTTTTGGGGCTGTAAAAGTCGTTGCCCTCAAGGGTTAATCCTCTGGGTGTGTTAGAAACACATTCCTGCTGTGCCATTGTGAAAATCAGGGACTTTTTTTATTTTTCAGCACATACTGCTGCACTAAAAAGCACAGAGAGCTTTGATTGTAATGGCGAGAGGTCACTGAGGCTAAACTCATGACCCAGTGAACCTGAACAGTGAGGTTCTGTAACTTTACACTTCCCTGCACAGTTAATAGTGATAACTTTAAAATTTTATAAAATTGATAACATTTATAGTAAAATATAGACTGCAGTTCTCAATCTGTAACAAAACAAAATCACACTTAACCATGTGATTGGGACTGGACAGGAAAAAAATGTCAGCGAAAGTGGCTGGGTGATAAATAGGCACACCAAATGGGTATCCCAGTGCCGTCCACTAATATTATAAGAAGATGGCTTCCTTATATTCCTTATATTTTCCTTTTTGATGTGTCATTTCGACTGGGTGTGCTAATTAATTTTCTTTTTGTCAGTCAGTCTATAGGTCTGATGATGGATCGATTTGGTCTGTCGATCAATTTGTTTGTCTGTCATTCAGTTAAAACGTCTGTTGGTAAAGCCAGTCAGTCTTTCTGTCTGTCAGTGGGTTAATTTTTCTGTACGTTTGTCTATCAGTCGTTCCTTTATGCACCCACATTTATTTTCTACATTTCTACCCAGACTCCTACTACTAAATAAGCAGTTTTTTGTTCTCAAAAAGTCCTTTTTTGTGTCTGCTTTAGTCACACTGCATGTCCATTGTGGAAGTTGATAAAACTGGGATTATTAAGTTAGGGAGTCTCTCCCTCCCTCCCTCCTTGTTCTGTCTCAGACCATGCTGGTCCAAATGTGGTACCCCATTACCGTGGCAACCATCTCCCGGGAGTTCAAAAAGATCCTTGCCAAGCATCTGAAAGCCACGACAGGAAGTTTTGAGGGGCTGGAGTTCAAACTGCATGATTTTGGCTACAGAGGAGTCTCGTCTCAGGAGGTGAGAGATGTTACACACCTGATCAATTCATTTTAAATGCCTTGGGCAGAAAAGGAGCTAAACGATTTAGAGCAGTCACTTCTACCTGTAGTAGGGCTGTGCATTGGCAAGAGCCTCACGATACAATACATTGTAATACTTTGGGGAAAAAAAAAAAACCCAACAAATTCCTAAAACCACAACATATACACAGGCATATGCACCCTTATTTTTTTTGCTATAATTGTTTTTAAGAACAACAGGACCGCCATGCACTTTCCTCTACATTTTATCCTGTGTCTTTTCCCCCCCTAATATTAGGCATGTCACTCGGGGCTACAGACAGCCAAGTGTCCAAAAGGTCAGCAGACGCATGTCTCAGGTGATAAACGCAGTGCAGAGCCAATCGGGGGGGGTTTTGCACTAATCTGGCTTTTTTTTTTTAAGTGAGGGCTGTTTAGTATTGGATCAGATCAGTGAGGCCGTGTGTAGGCAGACGCCGAGAGACGCTGTCTGGTATTGTAGCAAGAGGAGGCAAGAAACGGGCATTTAGCAAGACCTAACTGTTGCCCTGATGCTTCATTTGTAGAGAAAAAGAACGTATAGAAACGTAAAGAAAAAGAATAGAAAAAGAATATATATATATATATATATATATCCACACGCACATATGTATGTTAAAATCTTCCCTTCTTTCTGTATATGCTTGTAGGCATCCCTCTCTCTGTCTCGCTCTCTCTCTTTCTCTCTCTCTCTCTCTCTCTCTCTCTCTATTTTTGTTTCTCTTGATGTATTCATTTTATTTCTAACCAAATCCAACAAAATTCTTTTCAAACAAACCGTCTACAGTCAGATCTGGACTATTAATCAGACGTTTTTTTGGGAATATTCTCTTGCCAAAAGTTTGACCGACACGTGAAGATTCATATGTGGGTCCTCTCCAGTTTTTCAATAAAGCTGATATGTGTATGTTAACAAAGCTAACACAGCAACTTTTCTATCTGTTTGCTAACTTCTTCTTGTTTTTTTTTCAGCTGTTTCCTGTTGTGTTATAACTGTTAACTGCGCATGTCATTGCGAGTATTTCATTACTGTGTACAATTTGGTAATCATATGTAATTACATCATGAGTTAAAAAAAAATTTTTTCGCACATGTGCAGTCGGCAGCGCTGGGCGGAGCCGCTCATCTGGTAAACTTTTTTAGCACGGACACAGTGGCTGGAATCCTCATGGCCCAACGCTATTACAACTGCCCCATGGCTGGTTTCTCCATACCTGCTGCTGAGCACAGGTGAGACACACACACACACACACTGCTGTTTCAAACACCAATTATAAATATTCTGTTCATTTCTCTGATGGCTTTGACATTTAAATTTCTTGTGTTCTGCATATGTGAAAAACATCTGCCACTGACTCATCTCTAACAACTTCTCACAGATTCACACAATTACCAAAGCCAGATTGATTAGATGACTGACTCAGTCACCCTCTTTTTTATTTTCCTTTTTTTTCTCTCTGCTAATGTGATTGTGGAAGAAAGAAAAGGAAGGATACAAGATGATTGATGGAAGAAGGGGGTGTGTGGGAGGAAGGAAGGATACAAGATGCTTAAAATTAAGAAAATGAGGGAAGGAAGGCTGGATCAATTTAATATTTTTTTAAAAATTAAACAATGCTAGATTTTGAAATATTATTAAAAATAATTTTTAAATAAAACAAAAAAATTCGAATTGCTAAATTAATATAAATAACACAAAATATAGAACGCTAAACACACAACGCTCACACACTATCAGTTGTACAGTATGTAACCTGTGTGTGTGTGTGTGTGTGTTTTGCAGCACAATAATCTCCTGGGGCCGAAGCAGAGAGAGAGAAGCGTATGAGTACCTGCTAGACCAGTTTCCATCAGGCCCCTTGGCGGTGGTCAGTGACAGCTACGACATCTTCAAGGCTTGCAGGCACATCTGGGGAGACAAGCTGAAGGAGCGAGTAATGGAGCGCAGCGAAGACGCCGTCCTCGTCATCCGGCCCGATTCAGGAGACCCCACAGAGACACTGCTGGAGGTGAGTGAGATCCCGGTGGTAAACATCTGCAACGACTGAAGTTTTACAGAAAGACAAGAGTGAAAGTAGTAAACACCACCTACCTCTACTCAATTCTTTTCTATTTTAACATTGCGCTCTCAGCGACATCTAGATGCTCTTTTAACGTTGCAGTCTTGTAATAAGATTAACATTAGAACAGTAGAAAGACTACATGTAGTTTTGATTGCTGTAAACATCCATTAGGATGAGAATCTTGAACCTGGAACTACTTTGTTTCTTTTTAATGCTATGAAATAAAAGAAGAAGGGAGAGAAATGGAAAAAAGCAATGAAGTAAAGTAAGAAAGAAATGAAGTAGAAAAAGGTGTAGCCAGGGACCTTGCTGTCACATTAAAATTAGGTGTGTAAAAAAATACCTCTCTCTCTTTCTTTTTCCAGGTGATAAAGATTTTAGAGGAGTGTTTTAGCTGTTCCCTGAACTCTGTAGGCTATAAAGTGCTTCCATCATACATACGTATTATCCAGGGAGACGGGATCGATCTCTGCTCAGTCGAAAAGGTAAATTAATGATAATAATCAGGACAAAAGTTTGGCTTCATTTAAGCCGTATTTACACTGCAGGCGTTGATGCCCAAGTCTAATTTTGTGACTGTATCTGATTTTTTTTGACGACCTGCTAACATCATCTTTTAAACGTGGACTGTATGTAATATCTGCATTTATGTTGCAAAACAACCCAAGGTAGATGTACTGACCAGAAAAGCAATCAAAAACTGCACCATAATCATTTGATTAAAAAAAAATATTAGAATCCATAATCTTTTTATCCTACTTACATGGTTGTGAGTTAAATCCCATCTGTGCCAAGTTATGTAAAAATGCTCAGCCATAGAAAGACAGCATGACAGCATTTTGCCATTCCCAGATCCTGAAGAAGCTCAGGGACGAGGGCTGGAGCGCGGAAAATGTGTTCTTCGGCTGTGGAAGCGCCCTTATGCAGAAGATCAACAGGGACACACTGAACTGTGCCTTTAAATGCAGCTACGTGGAGAGTAGAGGCAAAGGGGTAAGTTGCCTATGCCCCCACCACCACCACCACCACCACCACCACAATGCTTTTGTACATGCCAGATGTATAACATGAGCTCTCTTATGTTTGTGCGTGTGTAGATGGACGTTTACAAGCAGCCGGTAACCGACCCGTCGAAGGGATCGAAGCGCGGTCGTCTGTCATTGAGGAGAAACTCTGATGGGTTTATCGAGACTGTGGAACAGGGGGCGGGCAAACCGGAGGAGGTGAGAGAGCAAAAAAAAAAAAAAAACATCAGAATGATGAAGGTTTTGCAAGCAGTTGGGTTTAAGAAATATAGACCATAGACCACTATCCTACTAAAGAAGTAAAACTCGTATCGAACAATATAAATTATGAAAACATTTCTGCATTTGGCTGTTGCTATTATTCACCTAACAAACACCATCACTTGTAAACTTTTGTGTGTGTCAGGACATGCTTGTGACAGTATTTGAAAACGGGACCATTCTTAAGGAATACACTCTGGACGAGATCCGGAAGAACGCCCGGCTCTGGGAGGAGGACCTGAGCCATGCGCAACACAACCAGGACAACAGCAGCACCCTGGACATCCATCAAGAACACATAATGAACGGCTTGCACTAATCTCGGCAATCCAACCTCTAACTGTCAAAACCTTTTCCCCGTTCCTACTTCACCCCATTCCTGTTCCTGTCACAAGTACAGTATTACTGTAAAGCATGTCGAATCAGGTTTTAAGATTTTGTTGAAATCTTCCAAAACATCAAAAACTGTCATCTTAAATACATTAATAAATAAAAATCCGTTGCAGGAGGTCCCCAGGCCGTGTACATAGAAAAACCTCGTATTAAACCATATCTGCTTTCCACCGAATTTACACAACATGCCAAATATCATTGTTGGTGCTTATAAAAACAGCTAGCACAGTTAGCATATTAACGACTGGGCTTCTTTTTTTCTTTTTTTTTTTTTTTTTATTACATGGTTTTGTGAAAATTTTTCGATGAATTGTGTAACAAAAATAATCATATCGGTCGACGAATCTTTTTAGATCAATTTCTTTATGCAGATTTTTACAAATGAATAGTAAAGACAAAGCAGCCTATGCACCTCTTAAAGATGTTACAAAACATATATACACCATATATGCAGAAATCTACATATTTGTAATAATTTTTATATATATATATATATATATATATATATATATATATATATATATATATATATATATATATATATATATATATATATAATCCAGTTTGTTCTTTATCTGTGCTTGCTGAACGGTTATTCCTTGGAAAGGAATCATACTCGTACTGAAAGCAAATACGCATGCAGTTCTCTGGAACACCTTCGCAAGTTGATTAGCATCAATAAATGGTGGCTGTTTTTTACCATTTTCGAGGAATAATACTGCACATAAAGTGCAACTTTTTATGCGGCTACATATGTCTTTGAATTTGTTTTCGGAGGTTATAATAATGCATTCATATGGCGTTCTATAGATTATACATACTGGAACCACCTGTCTTCTTTTTTTCAAGTTTTTTTTTTTTTTGCATTTCTTTATTGAATTAAATAATATAATAATTTATTATTTAATTATTATTTATTGAATTCGATAATTTAATTATTGAATTCAATAAAGTATGAATAATAAATAATTTATTATGAATTCAATAATTTTGCTCGAAATCCTAAGAACTCAACACAAGACTGATTTTCTTTTGTTTCGTTTAATTTTGATTTTTACATTTATTTTTTTTATTTGTTTGGATCGTTCCACAAAGCACATTTTCTGTTTGTAGAAAAATATTCTTTTAAAATTTTGCAGCTTTTTCTAAGCAATGGAAAAAAAACAGACATCAATTTTAAGATATATTTATTATATATCACACTTAATTTTTTTATTCTGTTACATTAAATTATCAGTGATTACTGACAGAGTTAATACTCTTAAAATAAACTAATGCAGCAGTTATTAACTGCCATGATACAAAGGGGCCTACAAATACCACTGTGGGCCCCTGAGCAGGACCCTTAACCCCCAATTGCTCAGTTGTATAAAAGAGATAAACGTAAGTCGCTCTGTTTAAGGGTGCTGCCAAATGCAGTAGATTTAAGGTCATCCCAGATGCGGAATTAAGGAACACGGTAATGCATTTCAATAAACAGTTATGAACGCCCTATGAATGTGTTTTAATGTCTTATGCTTGTTGTGTATTATATGTGGCCGAATAAAAAGTATTGATGAACTTTTTGCCTTAGATTAAATCAGTAATAACTGAGAATTGCGTGTGTGGGTGACCGTTCTCAAGTTCAAGGCGTGGAGTTTCTCAAACTGCCCTAACTCCCACTCAGATTCCGGTGCTCTTTTCCGCACCGTTTCACTGCAACCCTCACCTACCCGTACATGAGTGACTGCCAAGTGACTGTTTTGGTCGGTTATTTTTATCTAATTAAAATGTTCTGTGTGCGTCCTGCCAGGCTCATTTTCTCCTCAATTACATCATCAGCTATGAAACCGTTATTGACCCTACCCCTATCTCTCTCTCACTCTTTTTTTCTTTCTCTCTCTCTCTTTCTCTTTTTTTTTTCTATACCACAATAATGCTGTTTAGTGATATGACCGTAATTACACTAAAATAAAGTGTATTATGGTGTTGTGTAAATACTTTATAGAAAATGTAGCACTAATGTTTATGCGTTTAACCCATTTTCCAACTTTTTTCCCCCCATTCTATGTTTTTATTAAAAAAAAACATTACTTAATAAACAACTTCTGTTTCCATTTCCATCTCCAGACCATTTATTGATTTGTCAATCTGTTTAGGGGTTCTGTCTAAAACTGTTGACTTTATGACAAAATATTAAGTATACATAATTTATTATATTATTATATAATTTATATTACAAAATATAATTGTTAAAAAGCAAATAAAGATTTGCTTGATTATTTTTTTTATATAAACAAAAACAATTTACTGACTGAGTGATACTCAAAACTGTAAACAGAAAATCAAGAACCTTATAAAGCTCTAAGCCTTTAAGAAAGGTCAAAGGTTAGCTGAATAAATAGTCCTCAAAAACATTAAAAAAAACAGCTTTATCAATTGAAAAACTACAACTAAACAAACAAATATGTTACTAATCTTCTTGTTATGATTTTCATGGATTAAAAATGCTTTTGTCCTTTATTCAGAGTGACTTTTGGTGACACTGGGTGTTTCCCGATAAGCTATAAATAGCGGCCCGGCCTTTCAGCTAGCACGTGAAGCACATTTCTGTCATAGCTGGAGTGAAGCTCATGCAGCCGGGCTTCAGGAAATTGTGGGAATAGAACATGACACATCGCGGCTTGCATTTGACCTTCCACAGAACCTGTGTTATCTGATAACCGACAGATTCACCCGCTCTTTTGTGTCCTTTCACTTTTTCCAGCGCTCGCAATGATCTGATAGCCATCAGGTGTGTTGCGCAGGAAAAAAATAATAAAGAAAGAATAAAGAGCTCTTAAGCAGTCAGCTATTAAGAAGGTTAATTTTCTTCAGAGAAATATTTTTGAATTTGCTGAATTTGCTTTGCTTTTCAAATGCAATGCTTGCTTTTTTAGCTGTTGGTGAGAACTAAACCGGCAGCATGGTGGCTTAGTGGTTAGCACTGTTGCCTCACAGCAAGAAGGTCCTGGGTTCAATTCCCCTGCAGGGGTCTTTCTGTGTGGAGTTTGCATGTTCTTCCTGTGCTTGCGTGGGTTTACTCCGGGTTTTCTCCCACAGTCCAAAAACATGTATGTTAGATTGATTGGTGGAGAGTCCAGGGTGTCCCCCTCCTGCCCTTCAACCTAAGACGGCTGGGATAGACTCCAGCAGATCCCTGTGACCCCGAATTAGGGAATAAGCGGGTATAGAAGATAAATAAATGAGAAAAAAACTGGCAAAATAAACAGGGGTCTTTCTACCCCAGATGGTAGTTGATCAGGCGGATCAGCGTTTTTTACACCAGAGCGAATAAACAGCTCGTTAAAATTTCAGTTTTTGTTTGTACCCATGTGATTAAAAAAAAAAAATCTATAATAGTTACTGGAGGTGAAAATCTACAGCACGTTCAGTCGAGAAAATGGAACAAAAGCCAAATTTTTCGCCAGTTTAAAAAATAATTAAAGTACCATGTGCCTGTTTAAGACACAAATAACAAAAAAACATGATGAATAAAGTGCTGACGGGTCTTAAATCTATAATTCTATACAAATTTCCTTTTTACAGAGTCGCAGGATTTGCATGTTCTACCCAACGCTGTAGGATTTTTCTCAGGTATGCTGTTTTTCTTACCTGACCCAATACTGTGTTAAAGGCTAATAAAATGTCTGCAGTGTGTTTAAGTGTTTAAATATATTATCTTCGATGTGTTGATTCACCCTCCAGGGAGTTCCTTATCACCTTATTACCTCATGCCACGAGCTCCTTGAATAAACTTCAGGATCAGCGTGAGCCTGGGTAGAGGAAATAAAATTGCTGATATGAATATTAATATTAATAAAGTGTCATTACTATTAATGCAACTATTTATATTTTCACTAATGCAGCTAGTTGTAAAGTTGTGATAGCTAACAATGTGTGTAATGTGTTTGGTTTGTTGGTTTCTGTTATATTAGACTATATTAGAAGGTAGTTGAAGGTTTTGTTGTTGTTTTTTTTAAATAAAATTTTTATTTTACCTAAAAAAAAAGAGGAAAAACTATTAAAGTTTTGTCAAAATTTGAAATAAAAAATCTCACATGGTTTTAGCGAGTTAGCATCATGTTTGCCTTCGAGACAGATGCTAACTAAAGAAGCTAATTTTCTGAGAGGATTAAATATTGTATTGTTGCTGTATAATTATAAGATAGAAATATTAAAATATATAATCTGACCAAGAAAACGAAATAAATTTTTGAAAAAAAATTAAAACTCCCTGTTGGGGGGAAAAAGTCCAAGCGCTTAGTGTTAACTAATTAATTCACGCCATTGAGCTGTTATGCAGGCATGTGTTTTAGCGTAGCTAAATTAATTACAAAACTATAAATAAAATATGTTTTTTTGTTAGAAACATGGTTTGTTGTTTTGTTTAGGATACCTGCCAGGCTATAATAATAAATCCATTTATAAATTTGTTTGTAAAAGTTAGTAAAAGAGAAGAATCACAGCCGTCCTGCTAATTTACCTCAGACTAATACGAAGAAACGGCGGGAATACGTGAATTAGCATAAAATTACCATATAATTAGCATACAATCATATTAACGTACGAGCGCGGGGCCGGCATATACTACTGAGAAAAAAAAAATTAAAATAAAGGTTTTTATACAGCGTATTTTTCGTATAAGATGAACCGACGCTTTCGTCCGTGTCTGCATTAAATTAAGCAAAATACAAATACGAAAAAACGCTTTTACTGAATAATAGTAAAGATTTGCACTGAAAGAGCGACATCTACTGGTCAAGCATTACAGTTTAAACCCATTTAAGTTAAAATCCATCCCTAAGCTTTTGTTTAGTTTTATTTTCTTATTCAAGTCGCTTATTGAATTCAACACTCAAATTTAAGTAAACCGTCTATTATTTAATCTTTTTCTCCTAGCAAATGTTTCCTTTTAGGGGTTGCCACAGCAAATCATCTGTCTCCATCTACCCCTATTCATTACATCCTCTTTACTCACACCCACTAACATCATGTCCTCATTTATCACATCCATATACCTCCATATACTAAGGCGTATACCTGCGTTAGCTGAATAAAGAGGCCCAAAAAACAACAGCTTTTTCAACTGAAAACCACAACTAAACAAACAAACATATTACTAATCTTTCCGTTCTAATTTCCGTGGATTAAAAATGCTTTTGTTCTTCATTCAAAGTGACTTTTGGTGACACAGGTTGGGTCCCAATAAGCTATACATAGCGGCCCGGCCTTTTAGCTAGCACGTAAAGTAAATTTCTAAAGTAAAGCTCACGCAGCCGGGCTTCAGGAAATTACTCTGTGGGAATAGAACATGACAGATCACGAATTGCATTTGACCTTTCACAGAACCTGTGTTATCTGATAACCGACAGATTCTTTTGTGTCCTTTCACTTTTTCCAGCTAGGTTCCAACGGTTGCACTGATCTGATAGCCATCAGGTGTGTTGTGCGGGAATGAAATGGAAACCATTGTGATTCTTTAACACTGACCTTTTAAAAAGAAATCGAAAATCACCCGATTTCATAGATTAAGCTCTTAAGCAGTCAACTATTAAGAAGGTTAATTTTTTTCAGA
Organism: Bagarius yarrelli; assembly: GCA_005784505.1. NCBI lineage: Eukaryota > Metazoa > Chordata > Actinopteri > Siluriformes > Sisoridae > Bagarius > Bagarius yarrelli. The sequence goes on from VCAZ01000126.1 coordinate 1,021,876, forward strand.
GAAATATTTCTGGATTTCAACATGCTTGCATTTTTAGTTGTTGTTGAGAAATAAACTGGCAAAAAACAAGTTTTGCAGTTTCTCTTTTTACTCCAGATGGTAGTCGATTAGGCGGATTGAGTTTTACACCAGAGTGATTAAACAGCTCATTTAAATTTGAGGGTTTTTTTGTACCCATGTGATTAAAAAAATCTATAATAGTCCTGTGATTACTGGAGGTGAAAATCTAAATCTGGTATCTTAATTTCAAACATCCTATAATATATATTCACTACCCCTCCTTTTGACATGTCCAAACCACCCCAAAAACATCTACCATAACCTGTCCACCTGATGAATTCATTCCTAATTCAAACCGTCAATTATTTAATGTTTATGTAAAAAAAAACAATTAAATTAAATTGGCAAAGTGTAGATTTGAGCTCTAATTAACCACCATTTGATCCTAAAATCTAAATTAGCTTCAGTGCCAAATTACACCGTTAAACTAACTTTTGTATGTTTTAGTATGTATTTTAAACATAACTTAGGTTTGGGTTTGTTTCTTAAGTGTTCCATTTCATGTTTTATGTGTTTACAGTTGTGCAGTCATGACTGGAGAGACGGTTTTTGAGTTCTTCAGCCAGATTTTACAGCGATATGACTTGGCATCACTTGTAAGTATTACAAATAAAAAGCTCTAATTTGTTTTTATTTTAATACGAGCAACTGCTATACAAAAGAAAAGTTTACTTAAGGAAAGTACACTTGAGCGCCGTTAGTTTTGTTTAGTTTAATTTATGTCAACATGACACCATGACAACGTGACGCCATGACATCACGAAATTCATTAAACGTCACTTTTGGCTACTGATTAAAACTGTAAAAAAAGGCTTTTAAACTGCACATACATCAGTATTATTTTCCTAAAATAAGAAATAATATTGTGCATCCCAGAAACTCCAGAAACACCTACCATCTTTAAACAGGAGCAAAAAGGAACGGGGTAAAAGCAGCGTCTCTGAAATAAACAGTGGATAATTAGGCAACAATGTCATCACTGCTCAGAGAATTAGTTGCCCAGCAACATCTGCCGAGCTTGTTGTCATGGAGTTGACGGTTCGGATGCTGGGTGCCCCTGGAAACGCTCGGTGACCTCTCTGGACAAAATGACCTTAAGTTTATTAGGTATTAAATAATAATAGTAGTACTAATAGTGTTTGTAGATATATTATTTTAGTTATTGTCCCTGATTTAACTGCAGAAAACCTGTGAGGGATGTGCCATGAGTGTTTCAGTGTCTGTATGTGTGTGATTATATACCACTTATCCCTATATTTAGCTTTCCCCTGACACAATACAGGCTCATTTTCTACAGTGGACTAATTTTAATCCCAATTATTTCCGCTAAATAAAGAGGCAGGCTAAAGCCATATTTCATAGTGCGTCTCTCTTAATGTTTCTTCCTATGTTTGTTCCATGCGCTTTTGTGTGAATATGACAAAGAACAGTTTTTTTCTGCACAAAATATCTTCCTGTAGCTAAGGTTGCTAGTATAAAAATATGAGCAAAAATCTGGGTTAGGGTAAAGGGTTAATGGGAAAGTAAATCATTAGCATTCAAATTAAAAACCATATAAAATTATACTGTAAAATGATATAACCATATACAAAATATATAAAAGATTTTACAAAATAATATAAAATGTGTTATATTTACAAATGGCGCCAGCAAAATGCTTTAAAAAGTAACTGACATGCGCAGTTGCTTCGTTGTTCTTTGGCAGGTCTGTGGAAGATCCGCTGAGTCTGTGATCCGATTGGCCTTCCATACAGTCAGAGCGCAGCATCCGCGCATCTCCGCTATTTGCGCTTTTTCTTTAAACAAAAATGGAAACCGCAAACAAGGTAGAAGCAAAACAAACCACTGAATATTTATACACCCCACGCAAAATCTCTCATTCTATTTATTGTTTTTCCGCTTTAGGTCGTTTCCACGGAGAGATTTCATGTTCTCAAACTCCCTCTGGGGTTCATCCGCCTGCTGGAATGGGTGAGTGTTTGAAAGTGAGATTTTTTTTCTTTTTATTGCATTAATGCAATTGCACAGTGAAGGAAAATGTAGTAGTGTATTCATTTTTTATCTAAATGTTAAAAGCTTTGATGACAGTTATATAGTTATAAATGTGCATCTTGTCCAAAACGTAGCATCTGTAAACCCACTTTGGTCTCATCCCTAATTACGTAAAAGTGTTTTGTTGCCAATTGTGAAATGTTGTAGAAACACACACATCTGAGAATACACATCGAAACCCATGCATGCATACAGACGTACCAGTGCTGGTCCCATCATTTGGATTGTTATTAAAGGATCTGAGCATCATGATGCTGCTCTCAGGGACCACTTTAAACCCTATAAAAGGATTTGAGGTTGGGCCCCGAAGCATACTATTACATCACTGCTTGCACTGGTAATACTAATCAAACTGATCTCTGGGGGCCCCCCTAAAGTGCGTGGGTTCCTTAAAATTGTCCTAAATTCCCCCTCGTAGCGGCGCCCCTGGACGATTCTTCACACTCTGTGTTTGAAGTGTTAGACGGCTTATCGCCTGGGAAACACACACTACTAATCACATTCTGTCTCACGGCTCCATATTTCCTCTCACATCATTCAGGGCTTTGGTCTATCCAACCAGCCTCTCTTGTATTTTTTGTTTTTATGTTCTTGCTTCATGTTTTTAGACTAATTTTTTCTTTACATCATTTTAGGTTTTTTTTTTCAAAGCCATTCAATCAAACAATGACAACAGATTTAAAAGTTTATCTGTTTTTAGATTGTGTAAAATTGTCCGAAAAAGTCTCCAGCGTTCATGCAGTTATCCAACCATTCTATTAGATCTTAAGTGACTGTAACTGTGGCACGGTTGTTACTGTATTTAATTTTTTTCCGAAACCAATCATCTCATACAATTTTTACACACAGCGGTATCTGAAGTTAGGTACCCTAAGCCAAAAACATCCAGTAAGTGTCAGCTGAAACTTGTCTTGTTTAAGTGACCAAAACCTCTCTGAAGACCACATCAGGGTTCGAATACAGGAATCCGGTGCAAAGTCACATGATAATGGGCCATTCTGGAGTTTATTTGTCCTGTTAAGTATGTTGAGGATTTGAAAGGCATTATCTAGTTTTAAGGCTGCATAAAGGTTGCCATCTCTGTGTGTGTGTGTGTGTGTGTGTGTGTGTGTGCTACTTTGTTTTGCTGCCATATATATATAATCATAGTTATTAGTCCAGACTGATGCTTTAGAGGGAGATTACAGATCAGCGCTGTTCTTTCCGCCTGAACGAACAGCGTGGATATTTTTATTTTTATTTTCCATAGACTCGAAAAGAGACGTCACATATCTGTGTGTGTGTGTGTGTGTGTGTATGATGGTTTCATTTTCCGTACTCAAGAATAAATCTGTACTCCAAAGACACTTGACCAGTGCATGACAGGCAGAGAAGTGGAAGTGTTCTTCATGAGACAAGTGATGAAGTAAAAAGCTGGATGGCCTCCAGGTGATTTTTTGTTTTTCTTCACATTCGCTTAAATCCAAAAGGACGACACACACTCCCTACAGCGACACACACACTCGAAGGTGTCTTTCCTTCTCGTGTCAGTCGGTGAAAGCTTTTTTCTACTCTGTTTTTTTTTCTTTTTATATTTTTTTATCCTCAACTCAAACATTTTTATTTGTGTTTTTTGTTAAACTAAACCTTTATTTTACTATTTAGATCTTCCTTTCTTCCTTCCTTCCTTTCTTCGATCTTTCCTTTCTTCCGTCCTTCCTTTCCTTTCCTTTTTTCCTTTCCTTTCCTTTCTTTTTTTTTTTTTTTTTTTTTTTTTTTTTTTTTTTTTTTTTCCTTTCCTTTCCTTTCTTTTCCTTTTCTTCCCTTTTTTCTGTCTGTCCTTCCTTCCTTCCTTCCTGCCTTTCCTTTTTTTCCCTTTCTTTCTTCCTTTCCTTTCCTCTCCTTTCCTTTCAATTTTTTACCTTTCTCCTTCCTTCCTTCCTTCCTTTTTTTTCTGACCTTTGTTTCTTTTTTACCCTGAGTAAAAAACACAAGCTATAATAATTAAATCAATATATATATACTTTTTTTGTTAAAAAAAGGAGAATAAAACTTTAGACATCCTGTTATACAATAATATTCTTTTTCAGGATGGTAAGGGTAACCTGTAAGAGTGTTTTGTGTCTGGTTCTATCAGACCACCTTGTCGTTAATCATTAATCATTATAACCTCAAACAGTTGTTTTCTTTTTTTTTTTCTTTTTTTTTCGCTCAATGTATAAAGCCTTTTTTTTCTGAACTTCACTTCCTCTTCAGGTGAACTGGAGAAATTCAACAGTGTAGTTTTGCTGCAGCAGCATGAGAGCCAAGCTGCTCTTCATCTTTCTCATCATGACACACACACACACACACACTCCTGCATGCCCTGCAGATCAGTACACAGCTGCTAGAGACTGATAAACAACTTACAGCACCACTGCACCCACCCTTCACTGATCTGTGTGTGTGTGTGTGTGAGAAAGAGAGATATACACACACACACACAATTAATCAGGTTTAGATAAGCAGGTCTGAGCATGAACTTGAGTTCTGTGTGTTCTTCCCCTAACTGCGAGTTCTCCTGTTGGTTCTCTTGTTTTCTTTCACCACTATAAATATGTTGGACCGGTGGTGTGGTGATTGCAGCTGAGTGTGTGTTCTTGTGTCTTTGTAATAAAGTGATGTATCATTCAGGGTCATAAATTGAAAACGCTTAATTGGAAGCGTAATTAAAACGATGAAATTATATATAAAAACAGTGAGATACAACAAGCCCGTGGGCCTAAAACCATGTAACTAAAATCTTGAGATGCTTGAAAATACTTAAAGAACGGAAATTAGATGTCGGAAAATGTGTGACATCTGCTGACTGAATGAATGATTACAGAAATAATTTAATGGGTGCAGTAATAAAATTACATTTATGCGTATGTGTGTATTTATGTACTGGACATGCCTATACAGATTTCTATAGAAGATAACATGCCTAATGATGAGATATTTTTTTTTAATTTACATGATGATTCCTGTGGGTTTGTGTGTATTTAACTATTTAACACACTGAAAGCCAAGAATGTCTTTTTCTTTTCTGATTATTTATTTATTTATTTGCAAATTATTCCACAATTTGTATAAATGATCATTTGCAGGCCCTTGTTTCTTCCACCAGATGGTGCTGTTTGCCTCATTTTTATTGTCCAGCTTTATAAACATAAAGCTTTGTTTGTCTTGTTAAAAATAACCTCTTTTCTCAAACACAGGTCTTTTTTATGTGTTAATGTTATATATTTTCCAGCATTGTTGTTCTTATTTGTGTGTTTCTTATTTGTGGTGTGTGTCTGCTTTTTTTCATACAATGATATATGTCTGTGTTTACCTCTGACATCTCTGGCTATAAAGCTTGGATTTTTTTTAAAATAATAATAATCAATATCAGTTTATTAATCGCAATGATCATCCGGTGTTAACGAATTACCACTTTAGGATGAGATCCATACCCTTTGCAATTTTGCTGCTCGTTGATTGCTTGTTGTGTGTCGTTGGAATGCTAAAGCCTCCGAGAGTCATGGCTGCCCATGTTGACGTGATAGAAAGTGATGACTTCTGCTCATTATCAGCCCAGCAGATGCTCCACACAAGAGCAGCTGTAACTGTGCACTACCTGACTCTTCCTCCCACACACAGTCCACCTGTTATTCTGGTAGTCACAGTCTCAGTTCTACCTCTCACGCTTTGATCTGACTAACACACTTTCATCCACATGTATTTCATAAGCTCTAAAATCGTACACATATTAGTCAGGGGTCAGTTTGAATCTTTAAGCAGATCAAGTTCTTAAAAAAATGTCATGCTGTCCTAAACAAAATGTTATCATTGATAAATAGTTTTTCCTCCTGTCTTCCAACCTTTTCTATACTAATTTCCACATCTTTCCCAGACAGAAAGAGACTGCTCTCTCAGTTTAACTGACCCCACAAACCTCCACTTCATCCATTTGTTCTACTTCATTAACTCATTGTCCCAAATGCGATTTACTCCTGAACTGGGACTGGAACCCCTCATTCACTAAAAGAAGTGCAATTCACACTTTAGCACTTTAACAATAGTGCACAGGACTTCCTACTTAATGTAACAGGAGAGATCAATCATCTAGTGCTGAGGATAACTGGCCATGTTATTAAAACCAGACTGAGGACAGTAACTGATTTCCCAGCAGGGTGAAACACAGGTTAATGTCTTTCCTTTGCAATGTCCTTTCCTTTACTATGCTACACTGTACTGTACTGTACTATACTATACTGTATTGTACTGTACTGTACTATACTATACTGTACTGTACTGTACTATACCATGCTACTATAAATACACTGTAACTATACAATACCATACTATACTCTATACTATCACTATACCTAAATATACTATACTTTTTTTAATATACTTTTTTCTTTACTTTGACTTTACTTTTTACTTTAAACTTTACTACTATACTATACAATATTATACTATACTGTAACTATACTATACTACTGCAACTATGCCATAAATGTAACTATACTGTACTATACTATATTACACTATACTATTCTATACTGTAACTATACTATACTTTACTGCTGCAACTATACTGTAACTATAATATACTATACTATAACTATGCTTTAATTATACTATAACTATACTACTAAACTATACTGTAACCATACTATACTATGCTGCATTATACAATACTACTGTTGCTACCAATATAAATCTACTGTAGGCCATACTATACTGTAACTATACTATATTTTGCCACTATAACAATACTTGAACTGTACTGTACATACACTATACAATACAATACTAAACTATACTATACTATGCTACACTACTTCAATACCATACTACTATAGATGAACTGTAACTAAACTGTACCTATACTAAACTCTACTATTTCATGCTATCCTATCCTATCCTATCCTATCCTATCCTATACTATACTATACTATACTATACTATACTATACTATACTATACTATGCTGTACATTACTAATGGCTACTACATTTACATACCAAATAAGCATGCTGATCTTTTTGTACACAAATAGTTCTACTTTATGTCCAGTTAAAATACTTTAAATACCGCAGAATTCCTTGTAAACAGTTTTTCAGTGTGGTGCTCTTTTCTGGTCCTGTCTGGATCTCTTCTGCTCTGGCTTCACCCTCCAAACCTCCCACTCATCATGCGCCAAAGCGGTGCTGGTTCTAATGTCGACCCAACCTCTGTCCGTATTTATAGGCTTCGTTACATAACCACATTTGCAAGTCTTGCATGTGTCTCTATCGCAGTGTTAACACACATATATAAATATATCGATTCCTGCTTCGGTTAGTTCATCCTCCGGTTGATTATAGGTATGTTATGAATTTGTTCACAGCGTCTACTTGTTGTCTAAAAAAAAAATTGTATTGTATTTTAAAATTGTAATTGTATTTTAAGTTGATTGATGCGCATCCGGCACATCTGGCACAGCTTACCTGTGTGTGTGTGATAGAGAGAAAGAGGAATAGAAAGAGTATGTGTATGTGTATGTGTATATGTGTGTGTGTCTGTGTGATAGAGAGAAAGAGGAATAGAAAGAGTATGTGTATGCGTGTGTGTGTGTGTGTGTGTGTGTGTGTATGTGTGTGTCTGCTCTACTTTTTTTCATTGAAAAGGAGTGAGGTACCTCTGGGTCTCTCTGTGTCTGCACTGCTTTACTCTCACACACAAAGAGCAAGCGAGTGATACACACACAGAAAGAGAGAGAGATAGTGAGAGAGAGAGAGAGAGAGAGAGAGAGAGAGAGCACAGACAAGTAGAGAGAGAGACCGAATTTTCATCCCGTTTCCTCTAAATGAATCAGACTATAGCCAGCGACTTGTTGTGTGTCTCCAGAAATCTGTTTTCTGTTTAAATGTGTATGGTCATCTTTGCTCCGGTGAGTGATTCCTTCTTATTTTCTCTACTGATGTGAATTTTATTCCACTTTTTAAAAAAAAATAATCAATAGTTTTCTGTAAAATTAGTAGAAAAATGTCTGACGTCAGTGCATCGGTTAATATTGTATTACCGCTTAATTGTTGATTATTATGTATCCTGGTGTTTGTCGATATTATATGAAAATATGTTGCTATTTCTATGCTTTTGGTTTGATCTGTAGAGCAGAAATGGTTCGTCTATATTCGATGGACTCTAGAACATCAGCTTCAGCCCTCATTAATAATTAAAGCCTTTTACAGCTCTGACGAATGGCAGAAAATACATCACAACTGAAATCAGAGATCTACAGCAGCCATGAGGTGGCCCAGAGTACTCTTTAGGGATTGTCGTATAATCATCTATCAATTAAAAGCATTTCAGTTTCGGTAAAAAGGAGCTTTTGTATCAGATACTAGCCTCAGTGCAGTGTTCTGTATATTATAAGAACTAAAGCTGCATAAAAAAAACAGTAGCTAAAAAAACTTTATGGTTAACGATCCATATTTACTTTACACATAAAATGTCAGATTTACCCTCAATAAATAGATTTTTTTGTTAAATTTAAGTCTGATTGATTTATTTTGTTTATGCGGTAATTTTTCTAAGCATCTCTATTAGGATCACCTGCTTATTCATTCAGTTGTCTGATTTGCCAATCACGTGGCAGCAGCAACTTAAAGTAACAATTTAGAGCTTCACTTAATGTCCATATTTTCATCATCAGAACTGATCGGATGCATTCTGATCAATGATTGGCTTCATCCTAAACTGCATTTTAGTAGGTACGTACCTCCTGACTATTTAAGAAGTATGTTCTATGATTAGAGGTAGTATTAATTAAATTCGTATGTACTACATCCGCCATGTTGATGTTGCCACGTTAGACATGCGACATCACAGCATCGTGACTTTAAATTCGGATCATTCTTTACTTGAATGATGTTAAACAAGTTTAGTTTAACTACAGGAAGTCATTGAATTCACCCATTCATGCCAGATGTATTGCATACTTTCGATTTTATTATTAACATATTTAATTTTTTAGCTAGCAGTAACGTTGCATCATCACCATCTGATATTTACAATCCTGCATTACTAACAATTTGTTTTTCCTTTTGTTGCTCCCAGCTATTTTTTTTAGCACCAGCCAACACAGATCTTTTTTTTTTGTAGCAGGTATAAACTCACCACAAAATTGGAAACATGGAGGTTATAAAAGGACAAGCTACAGTACATAACTAGTTGATGAAACAATTGCTTGGATAAGCGGGGATGCATATGGTTCTAATAATTGTTTCCGATTTCTTCTCCGACCGAATACTGTTTTATTATAAATCATCAGTCAGTCAATTTATTTATAAAATTGCTACAAGGGTCTATAATGTCTTTTGTAAAGAAAAAAGCAGAGAAGCATTACGAGATAGTTTTGCTTTTGTACACTTGGTTATGTTTAAGGCAAAGGTTAGGGGTTACGGGTTAGGGGTTAGAGTTTAGGGTTAGATTTGGCTCATCATGTTTAATACACTATTACTCAGATTATAGTGAGTAAATATTTATATTAAAAATGCATGAAATTGTGATTCAGGCTCAGAGTTCAGGTTAGGGTTAGGGGTTTAGGGTTAGGGGTTTAGGGTTTAGGGTTAGGGTTGTTTGTTGCTTGTATGCATTTTTCAACTGATCTTTTGTTACCTTTTGGCTAAGCACTTGAATAATTAAAGGAATAAATGATTATTAGCCTAAAAAATGCAGCCAATATTCACACCTCGCTAGTGTTTCGTGAACTCACGGCATAACTGCCAGCTGGATACCTGGAGAAAACGAGGGAGACTGAGAGTCTGCGGAAAAGTGTTGTGTTTCAGATCAGTCACTTTACCTCAGAGCGAGTAATGATTCCCTCATTTATTAAAGCTGGGCTGTTCTCTCAAGCTCAATGAAAGAAGCTGGATAGATGACAAGGAAAGTGAGAACAAACAACTGTGAGAGCAGGTGAAGGCGGGCTATTGACACAAGGTGTTATTTTCAGATGTCAGCTTCTTGTCCATTGCATTGATCTGCAAACTGCTTTAAAAATGGAGATCACATACGCATTAGTCAGTCGTTTACAGAAAGTCGATTCATTGAATGGAAGTGTCATGGCGTTGCACTGCAAAAGCGCCAATTATTAAGACAGAAAAGCTGATAGAGGATTAAGGATCTTGGTGAAACTGTTAAGATTTATAAAATAAGAATTACACAATTTCTAAAGATCAGCGTAGCCTAATAGCTCTACAGTGCATTAAAAATAAAGCCCTTATATAAGAAGGTCATATTAGCCAATTTTGGAACTCTATTCAAGCAAAAAAACGATGCCTCAGTCCTGCTTCAGACTATTAATAAAATTTAGGAAAATGTATACGTTTTGTGAAGATCCCATCTAGCATTTATCTATCTATCTATCTATCTATCTATCTATCTATCTATCTATCTATCTATCTATCTATCTATCTATCTATCTATCTATCTATCTATCTATCTATCTATCTATCTATCTATCGATCGATCGATCTATCTATCTGTCTGTCTGTCTGTCTGTGTATCCATCCATCCATCCATCCATCCATCCATCCATCAATCTAGCTATCCATCCAACCAACCAACCACCCAGCTATCCATCTATCTATTTATCCATCAATCCCTTTATCCATCCTTCCATCCGTCTATCCACCGATCCATCCATCCATCCATCCAGCTATCCATCCCATCCATCCATCCATCCATCCATCCATCCATCCATCCATCCATCCATCCATCCATCCATCCATTTATCCAGCTATCCAACCAAACTATATCTATCTATCTATCTATCTATCTATCTATCTATCTATCTATCTATCTATCTGTCTGTCTGTCTGTCTGTCTGTCTGTGTATCCATCCATCCATCCATCCATCCATCCATCCATCCATCAAGCTATCCATCCAACCAACCAACCACCCAGCTATCCATCTATCTATTTATCCATCAATCCCTTTATCCATCCTTCCATCCGTCTATCCACCGATCCATCCATCCATCCATCCAGCTATCCATCCATTTATCCATCTATCTATCTATCCATTCATCCATCCAGCTATCCAACCAAACTATCTATCTATCTATCTATCTATCTATCTATCTATCTATCTATCTATCTATCTATCTATCTATCTATCTATCTATCTATCTGTCTGTCTGTCTGTCTGTCTGTCTGTCCATCATATATGTGCTTGTTTTTTAAGACATTCTGAAACCTGTGAAATGATTTGTTTGATTTGTTTTTTCATTTATATATATATTTAAAAAAAATGTTCACAGCATTTAAAATACAAATTAAATGGAATCTTAAAACTGGTATAAGTAATCATTAATCATTTTTATTTTACACTTAAAAAACATTCTCAGCGGTGTTTATACTTTTTATAACCGTAGTACTTCCTGTTTTATGATATACAGCCATTCAGCCATTTATAACTATTTAAAATGTTATTTCAGAATAGAAAGAATCACATTTAATTGTTTTATCATTTGCCATTTGCAGCTTTTTGCCATCTTTGCTTTTGCAACATGTGGCGGTTACACTGGGCAGCTGCGGGTTAGCGTGGACTGTGTCAATAAGACGGACAGCAACCTCAGCATCACCGTTAAATTCGCCTACCCCTTCAGGTACAGGCTGGTCTGACACACACAAGTGAATGCACCAGGGTAAATGTAAATGTAAATGCTTTTATTTTGTCACAATTCTTTTTAACAGCACATTGAAATTTTTCTTTTCGCATATCTCATCTTAGTAAGTTGGGGGTCAGAGCGCAGGGTCAGCTATGATACAGCGCCCCTGGAGCAGGAAGGGTTAAGGGTCTTGCTTAAGGACCCAACAGTGGTTGGCTTGCCGGTGGTGGGGCTTGAACCCAGGTTTTTCTGGTTTTCAGATTAACAGCTGGCGGTGGTGGGGCTTAAACCCAGATGTTTCTGGTCTCTAGATTAACAGCTGGTGGTGGTGGGACTTGAACACAGGTCTTCCTGGTCTCCAGATCAGCAACTCAGTGCCTTAACCATTTGAACAACCATTTGAGCATGTTATAGTATACACATTATACGACGTATTCGTATGCAATCACTTCTTCATTTTTTTAACTATCGTAACATTTTATCAATTTAAGCCACGCCTACTAAAGTTTAACCAATGCGGTTGTTTATAGCAAAAAAAATCAAAAGTATGGGAAGATGTGTTTACGGCATAGAGTGCCTTTGCTTCATCGCTGACATTTTCTCTCATCTTTTATTGTATTGCTTTTTATCTAGTTTATGTGTTTCAACATTCTTGGTGTGTGTATGGGTGTGTGTGTGTGTGCTGTCAATCTATAGTCACCACTGATATACCAGCATGAAACCTTAACGCTTAAGCAGCTGTGCGTGTTAATTGAGTCGATGTGATTCAGCGTTACGGCCCGAAGTCTAACACCAATTAAAAATCAGCTGGAATTAAAAAACGTCTCCTTGGCACCTTTTTCATCAACTCTTTCTTGTTGTTCTCGCGTTATTGTTAGACTTCGGCTTTCTCCTTCCATTGCCAGAGCTGCGTGACGAACGCCCCTCGCTTATGTCAGAATCATTTGTACAGACTACTGGAGATGAGAAATCATCCTTTCTTGCCAGACTGATTCATTTATTCCTGAAGGTTTTTATTTACAGAGAAGGTGAGGACATTGAAAATATATATAGACAGCATCTAATCAATAATTTTATGAAATGAATTGTATCTATAACTTTTGAACTAATTGTTTATGAGCAATTACTCATATATATATATATATATATATATATATATATATATATATATATATATGATATAATTGATGCTAATAAATATTAATGGCCTATCTATAAATAATGGCAGCCATGGATAAAACAAATTTTTAATCTTTAAGTGTGTTATTGAAAAGCAGCTTTAGGATCTTTAGAAAAATCTCAAACAAAAGTCAAGAAGAAATATTTATTATAATAATATTTATGATTTCAAAAAAAAAAGAGAGAGGGAGAATGAGGGAGAAATGAGGACATGACTAATTTTTAAAGTGTCTTTGCACAGATAACCTGTTCCTTTTTTTTTTTTAATAATAAAACTTTTTTTTTTTTTTTTTTTCCCATCCCTTGAAGTCAGATATGCGCATGTAGTGAAACAGCAGATCAGATTTGTGAGTCTGACATACAGGACAGCTTTGAAGTTCCTCTCTGATCTCTCTTTGCTTCAATAAGCGCTAAAGATGCAGTTCTGCTCGTTGTTAGATTCCGCTAGGAGAAAGTCACCTTAATATCACACCGTATTTCTGTTCTTTTTTTTTTAAAATTTTTTCTGAACTCCAGTAAAAAGGAGTGATGCTGGTGCTGTGTCACGTCCTCTTTTATCTTACCTGCATGTTGAGCTGGTCTTCCTTTAACATTTAATAGTAACAGAGGAACTGCAATACACAGACTTGACAGTAGGTAGTGTTATCAGTAGCAATCTGATAAAAATCATGAATGAATCTTAATGACATAGTGTGTACTAGGCTCTGTACTGTGTGTGTATGTGAGAGAGAGAGAAAGAGAGAGAGAGAGACAGAAAGAAAGAACCAGAGAGAGAGAGAGAGAGAGAGAGAGAGAGAGACAGAAAGAAAGAACCAGAGAGAGAGAGAGAGAGAGAGAGAGAGAAATCTGAGTGTTTCACTGTGTAAATGGAAGACATTTGCAAGATAGATTCTTCAGGTAAATGTGTGGCAGCCTGGGCAACCCTTGACGTGCATTATTCTCTCTCTTTCTCTCTCTCTTTCTCTCTCTCTCTCTCTCTCTCTTTCTCTCTCTCTCTCTCTCTCTCTTTCTCTCTCTGTCTCTTCCTCTCTTTTAGACTCAATCAGGTTACCTTCAATGTGCCTACATGCGAAGGCAGACAGCAGGAGAAGCTCCACCTGGACGGAGACTTCTCCTCCTCGGCAGAACTCTTCGTCACTATCGCCGTCTTCGCTTTCCTCTATTCCTTGTGCGCCACCGTGGTCTACATCTTCTTCCAGAACCGATACAGAGAGAACAACCGCGGCCCATTTATCGTAAGCGCCCCCCCCCCCAAAAAAAATACATCAAAGCGGAATTAGCGATCCCACTACACATTTATTTCTTTTTTAATAGAGGGAGCCGGTTTTTTTTATGAAGATAGTTGCTAGTGATTGTATTGAAGCAGCTATAAATAGTTACTTTAGTCATACAAAAAAGTGTAGCTTCCCATAATATTAAAAAAATCCGGAAAACTTTTTTGGATATTCTCCTGATAACTAAAGCAGTAACACTGGAGACTCATTACATAAAAATGTTAAATAAACATATTATTTATTTAGATATGTGTAACCATGATGATGATGATAATAGTAATGATGATGATGTTGATGATGATAAATCTCTAAAAGTTGAGCTTGCTGAAAACCTTCTGACCAATCAGATGAGAGTTTGGTTGTAGGTCCTTTTACATTTAGATCTAGAGTTCAGCATTAGCTGTTATTATAATTATATAATTATAATATAATAATATAATTATATATTAAGTTTTTTCCACTGAATTACCAGCTAATAAGTTCATAATTTATCCTGCTGTTGTTTTAAAACATGATGTATATAAGAACAGTAATCTCCTAGCAAACCTAGCAACAAAATAACTAAGGCACCCTGAGGAAATCTCATTTACAGCCAGGTTTCTGTTTATTAAGATAAGGAACTCTTAGGATCTCCTATAGTGAGGTGGAAAAGTCCAACTGGGCTTTGCAGGTTGCTTGTACCTTCAGCTGAATCACACTGAATTTTCATTAAACACTCACACGAATAAAAGCTGAAGGTGTGGGAATAGATGAAGGGAAAGACGGGATGAAGTTTAATTGGAACTGTGTTTCTACAGGATTTCATAGTGACGGTGGTCTTTTCCTTTATGTGGCTGGTGGGTTCTTCTGCCTGGGCCAAAGCTCTGTCAGATCTAAAGCTGGAGACGGACCCTGATGAAGTGCTTCTGCTCATATCTGCATGTAAAATGCAGACCAACAAGTGTGGCTCGGTGTACGGGCCGATCTGGTCTGGTCTCAACACTTCTGTGGTAAAAGCCCATTTTTTCTCTGATCAGTGAGATGGAAATTTTATGTAAAAACTCCACTATATTAAACTGAATTAAAAAAAGGGATCGAATTAAAATTAATTAGAACTGCAGTAGACTTAAATTTAAAAAATGAACAATAACACAATTCATTTATTAAAACCTATAAATCATTTTATAAACATAAATTTTTTTGTTAAAGCAAAGCTTTAATGAACTGCACTGCTGTGTTTATAATGCATGACATCCCACCTTCTCACACCTTCATTTGTTATGAATAATAAATCACTTGTTTGTGTGTTTTCATCTAATTTCCAGGTGTTCGGCTACCTGAACTTCGTCCTCTGGGCCGGAAACATCTGGTTCGTGTTCAAAGAGACTGGCTGGCATAAGGGTGGAGCTGCACGATACCCGACGCCGGCTCCTGAAAAACACACCACCGCCTTCAACCAACAGAACTACAACCAGGGCACCTTCGACCAATCAGGATCCGGCTTTGGAGGAACTGGAGGTTTTGGCCAATTAGACTACAGCCAGGTGGGGAATTATACATCGAGCACCCCGACGTCTTACTGAGACACACCGAGTTATCTTACAATCAGACACGAGCTTATCAGCACAGAGGCAACAGACAATCGAAGGGCAAAAAAATCCACTAACAAATATCCTTATTATCCTGATTTAACACTGGTCAGTTTTATATAATGAGTTGGTTTATTCCATAAAGATCTAAATTCATTATAAAATATAGGAGACAACAAACGGTTATTATTTAATATTGATATTTTGAGTTTGATTGATATTTTCTCAGCTGTGGCTAAAAAGAAAGACGTGATTGAGATGTTATTGTGCGTCATAACCTCCTTAAAACACGACGGTCAGTGTGCATGCATATGTAATGCACCTTCCATCAAGTCTAGTCCGTGACTTTTGCTGTCTCTGCTTTATCAGATCTTTGTACATCACAGACACTGTTCTCTGTCCATAATAGGTGTGATTTAAGGGTTAAAGAATAAAATTATAAAAGCCTGCATTTTTGCTTGCACTTTTAACGAAGAGAAAAAAAAAAGACGAAGAAAAAAATATTATTTATTATGCCGTTTACATGTGCTGCTTGCTGTATTGTTTTGTCTTTTTAACATTTTATATTTGGCTGTATTATTATTATTATTATACATTTTTTTTGTAATTAATCACACAGTGTTAATGATGCTGCATGTGTATCTAAAGTAATGCTAATAAAGATTGTGTACCGAATCACAAGTAAAATAGTCTTCTTATATAAATTCACAACAAATATATACGTTAACTTTTACGATAATGAATTTTAATATATTTTATAATTTTCAGTGTTAAAGCGTGAGAAGTGTTTTGAAGAAATTTATAGCAATCAATCAATCAAGTATGCAACATTTTGCTAAAATGCGAAACACAATTTCAGGTCACTAGTTCAAGTTCCCTTCTCCTCTGACTCATAGGCCCCGTCCAGATACCCCCACCCCAGTGCTCCTATTATTTGCGCGTTCTACGCGTTATGGTCTGTTCCTATCATTTCATTCTGTTTATTTTAGGAAATAGCAGAAAAAATGAGAGCACAGCATACCAAAATACTACAACATGCTCTGGTGGAACCGTTCTACAGCAGGTCTTTAGCCTTTACTCACTGCACCCCTTTCACACCATTTTAAAAGCAATTATTCTGGATTCCTTTCCATCCAAATTCCATCACATCCCTTCACTGTAAGTAAATCTTAAAATGTCCAGTTTAATCACTTTATAAAGCAACTGAAACTTTTACCATTACACTCTCTCAGCCGTGTGTTCTTTCCCAGCAGGAGACTCGTGTTCTGTTTTTTTACCTCCACACTAAAGGTTGAGCTGAACACCCAGGGCTTTTATTGACTGGTGCGCCTCCACACCGTTTTTATAATGTGCCTGCGCTTTATTTTTCTCAGTTCGATTCCATACTGTGAGCTGAATAACACCTCCTTACTCAGAAACACCACTTCAACCATATATACAACTGATCAGAACTCACTGTTATTAAAAGGCTAATAACTGACTAACTAGCAGGAAGCGCCGTTATGTTAGTTCTTTTTATGCTACCGTTTGGTTCTTAAACAGAATCTTATGTATTTTAAAAACATAGTGGTTTGGAATTAATTTAATACTATTAAAACAAAGCGTTAGTAACTATTTTTAACTTTATACCACGCTAAATCATAAAACAAACAATAGAATCAATAGACAGTATGCTAGTTTTGCTAATTTAGATTTTACAGCCGGTGTAGTTGCAAAAGCAAAATATAAATCATATAAATCTAATGAGAAAGTGATTCTAACAAATATTTTCCATAAATAGCCTTCTGATGTGAGGAAATCAGCCAATTGTAACCTGCTAGCAAGTTCTTACTTCTTAAAATAATGCTAATTCCTGCTAAAATAGATCACCAGGGAGGTGCTAATTATGCTAGTTCACGCAAAAATGGAAATGTTGTCATCGATTATTCCCCGTCGTGTTGTTGTAACTCTGTAAGATCTTATTTCATCTTCAAATCACAATTTAAGATATTTAATGAAATCTAAGTTCTCTTTGTCCCTCCTATAGACAGCGAGGTAACTACCACGTTTAAGGCGCCGCAAACCACCGATTTGATCGACAAAGTATTCCATGTGACATCAGTGGTTTAACTGTAATATTACGAAGCTAATTTTTCTTGCAGAAATGTTAACTGGTGAACAGGTTTTCAAAAGTCCTCGTTTGTAGTGACACTTGTTATCCAGATGTCAAAACAACTAGGACAGATGGAGTGGACGATCGGGACACCGTGTCCTGACTGCAGCGTATGCATGCTGGGGCCTGACGGAAATCTCACAGAGCACAGCATTCTCTTTTGACTCCTTTTCTAAAGCGCTTTGGTGCTGTTACCATGGCGACAGAGGAAGAGATGAGGAACGGCACATCGCTCTTTCGCTCGCTCACAATGCAGAGAACAGAGCATCTTGACTTTTAGAGTGAAATAATCTTGTTTGTAAATCAAAGGATGGTAAAGACAGACAGAGAGAGAAAGTAAGCGTGACATTTGTCTGCAGGACACCGACACTCTAGGACCGAGTTTGGAGACCCCTGATATAAGTGTTCTCGGGTTTCTCCATCAAGAGGAACTTTCAAAGTTTGTCATAGTATGTGGAACCAAATGTTTCATGTTCTTACAAGTGTCCAAGTAAAAGCAGTTTAACCAGCCGAGAACATCTGAAAAAGTCCTTGAAGAACCATATTGTGTAAGAGATGTGGTTATAAAATCAGTCCAGGTCTTTGTTGTTGGATTTTAGATGAAGCTTTCAGGATCACATAAACATTGGCTAGTTGACAATAAACATAAACACCACATGAGGGTTAATGTTTGGTTAAAACCATCCAAAGATCTTTAAGATCTTCTTAAATAAAGCAATTTCTTTATAAGAATGTATTTACCATCAAAAGAAAATGAACTCGGACCATAAATTCTTTCAGTAGGACCAGTTTTACTTCCATTGTGTATTGACATGTAGGACCGAGCAATTGTGCACTTTTTCACTCTCCGCCATGTGACATTCTTAACATATTTATATCTTCAAATCTTGACGGTCTAAAAATTCAGGTCTGGAAAAAATAAATTGTTTATAGTTTCTGATTCTTAACATAAAGTTCCTAATGTCTGTCTGTCCAGCCTGATTCTGAACTATTAGCTGAGTGGCTTTATCTCTCCACAAGACCCTGAGAATTACATTCTGTCTCCTGATGGAACAAGTGGAATTCTGCTGCTGTCGACACTCAAGCTAATTGGAAACAGCATGACCAACTGCTGGGACCGTATTCGATTATTCATGTGAAATGTCCAAGTTTGAATCAGTTCATTGTGGGTTCTAATGTTTTCGATGAACAGCTAAGATATTTTCTCATTACAGGCTGGTGATAACCGTGCTGTGTTGGATGTTAGTCTTCCTTAACGTTTACGCTTTGTGTAAACAGAAATAAACGTTTGAAAAGTCCTCATTGCTGGGGTTTTATTTTGTATATCTTTTTGTAGGTATCTTATGTAATCATATGTCTGTGTGCAAGTTAGAATTTAGCTCACAAGTCTGTTTCACTATAAATCTTTACCACAAATATCTCCTCAAACCTCAATTACTTTTTAATTTTTTAGGACCCTTTTGTTAAAGCCCTATAAGAATATTTGAAATTACACTGAAATCTGACTAGGAACTTCCTGTTTCTGGAGAACAATACAGTGAACTCACACTTGTCAATCCACTTCTGGTATAAAGTCCTACACACACAAGTGTGGGCGAGTCGACATATAAGGTTAAAAAAATGCCTAAGGCAAAGCTCTATCCGAGCTGACGGTTGTGAAAGTCTTAACTTCATCCTCAGGTGTCTGTGGATTGATTGCTTTAGACTGAACGAACAGAGCGTTAGCTTAGGCAGGAAAAACAGATGTTCTTTAGTGACCCCTTTTTCTATCTAATTTTTTCTAGCGTTCCAATGATCTGAGGATTCAGACTAGTGTTCTGATTATATCCCATTCCCAAATTCTAACAAAATCATTCATTCATCTCCTACAATTTGCATTGGTCCTGTAAAATCATGGAATCAAAGACATGTTTAAGGGTATTGGTTAGGTTGCTTCTAAGATGATTGATCCTATAAGCAATCAAACCAGTAACGTTAAATATGTTTTTAACCTAGGTTTTTACACGACCAGTGCATCTTAAATCTATATAACAGGAAGTGATTTCCAAAATCCACCTCACAGTTTGATCATGAACTCACGTATAATAAATCAAGTCTGTAGAGTGCTTTGGGCCCCTTGATCGTAACATGTGGCTTGAAAAATTGTCTTGTGTTGTGTAAAAGCAAAAGGCAGCACGGTGATTTAGTGGTTAGCACTGTTGCATCAAAGCAAAAAGGTCCCGGGTTCGATTCCTTTCTGTGTGGAGTTTGCATTTTCTCCCTGTGCTTGCGTGGGTTTACTCCGGGTTCTCTGGTTTCCTCCCACAGTCCAAAAACATGTATATTCGTTTGATTGCCCATAGGAGTGAGTGAGTGTGTGTGTGTGTGTGTGTGGCCCTGTGATGGACTGGTGACCTATCCAGGGTGTACCCCCCCTTCCCGCTTTTCGCCCCTTCAGAAGGGCTGGAATACACACCACCAGATCCCTGTGACCCCGAATTAGGGAATAAGCGGGTATAGAAGATGGACGTGTAAAAGCAGCGCCATCTGCTGGATTTAAGCTTTACTTCACTTTTTGAGATAAAGATGGATACACAACCTGTCATAAGTTGTAATTTTTCGGCAGGTATAATAGCCGAAGATTTTTTGGTATATTAACAATAAACAGTTATTATTATTATTATTTTAAATTTTTTTACTTATAAATCTTAACCTTAACTGTCCTAAGCTAAAGTAAGACTTTAATTTTGACTTTATTCTCAAAATAATACGACTTTATTTTTGTTATCCAGAATTTATTCTCATGATTTTACGACATATTTCGTCATCTCGGTTTTTTTTTTAAACGTTACACTAAAACGCTGCCGTAAATTACTGCCAGAACAAATAAAGAAAGAAAACTTATCAAAGGTAAAATGTTGTGCACTGGTGTTTTTAAGATTTTATTTGTTTTATGCAATACACGTGAATTTTTAAAATGTAATCTACTCAGTAGTGTTTTAAATACTGTTTATAATTTATAATTAAATAGCAACGTTACACACGACTTCCTGTGTGCGTCTCACGCGGCTTTACGATCTCCATGGCAACCAGACAGGTCTTATAGGACAACGCGGAAGTTTGTATTGTACCGATCTTTACGCAGTTTCGCTGTTTATTGTTTATTGTGTTAAAGTGTAAGTGATATAAAATGCTGTGTTTGAGGAGTTTGGGTGGATTTTCTTTGTGCGCATTTGGAGCTGCAAGCTTTGCTGTTGGAGTTTATTATCTTTACACGCGTGGAGATGAGAAAAGGCGGCGTAAGTAAACGTTGATAGACACACTGGTAGACGAGGGTTGGATTATTTTCTGCTTTAATGTGTGCAATCCTGCATTAATAAGTGGAAATAAAGTCATGAATAATCGTGAATTTAGGATTACTGTGGTTGTTGCCGATATCAATCGGTAGATGGCGCTGGTACATATAAAAGAAAAACATGGTGACTCAGTAAAGAAAAACATGGTGACTCAGTAAAGAAGGAGGAGGAAGACATACTGTAGTTGCAGATAGAGATGTAACACAAATTAATATAATTTAAATAATAAAAGTAATCAGAGGTTTTAATCTGTGCTAAATCACGAGTAAAATCATGAGAAAAGCTTCTTGTAATCGTTAATCGTTTTGTCATTTATCATAAATCACCCCTCTGTAATTTCTTGCAGCAATAAATTCTAAATTTGCAGTAATTTTATTAGTTATTACAATCATATATTAATAAATATAAATTAAAAACAAGATGAACAACCTTTGAACCTAACCTTTTTAATAATGTTCACTAAATGATTGCATTTATCATTTTAATAATTGGTTCCTAATCAACTTCCTGCAGCAAAAAGAGTTCTGTTTTTATTAGTTATTATTTTATTAGTAGTTATTTCTTGTAAAGTTTAAAAATCGAATTAATGATTAATCTAATTGAAAAAAATTTTATTTATTTATTTTTTAATCTGCAGTGCAGGGCGCCCCTGGTGGACAGAGCAGGAACACAACAAACATTAAGGTACATTTAGTAGCTATCAATCGATTTTTAAACAAGATGACTGTTCTGTACAATATCTAAGAGTTCAGGTCATTATTATTATTATTGTTCCAAACATCTGATGCAAAATGTCTCCAATTATTAACTACAACCAACAGGATACAGCTGAAAAGAAGAAAATACCTCCACACTGAGAAAGTTGTTTAAATGTACGAACCTGAATACTAAAATAGATTTTTATTATCAGATTAAGAAATGTGACTTCTTGCTGTGTTTTAGAGGGACGAGCAGGAGCTTCAGGTGGTCAGGCTCCTAATTCTGATGTGCAAGGACATGAAGGAGCTCATAAAACAGATTGCGGAGTTACAAAAGGTGAAAACAAAACAAACGAATGATCATCTTAGGGTTAATAGTGAATATTAGGTAAGTGTGTTTAAATGATGGAGAACTAGAAATGATTTATTATACATTTTCCTGTGCATTCGAAACGTTTAAAACGATTCCGTCTTTCAGAGGTGTGAGCAGGACCAACAGGCTCACAGGGGCCTCATGGTGAAGTATAAGGACATGAAGGAGTTGGTGAAACAGAACGAGGAGCTACGAAAGGTAAAAACAAATCGCATCAGGAGAGACGAAACAAACATTAGCTAGACAGTAGAAAAAGATGTCATTATTTGTTATACTGAAAATTGTACATGATTGCGTTGTCGGTTTTGGCCCTATTATTTGAAACTACTGTTTTTTTTCAGGAGTGTGAGCTCAGACAGCAGGCTCACACACTTTTAAAAGAGAAGTATGTTGAGATCATGATGGTGGTAAAACAGAATGAGGAAACTCTAAAGGTGCTATTGTTACTCTGGGCATTTTTTCTATTAATATAGCTTCAAAAACAAAACCTTAATACATTAATTGTGCATATTAATTAAAGTAAATCCTCAGTTTTGGCAGTTTTGGCTGAAATTCTGCTATAATTTAGGAGTGTGAGCAGGAACGACAGACTCACAGGCTTCTAAAGAGAAAGTATGAAGAGATGACTGAGACGATAAAGCGCAGTGAGGTACTAAACATTTTTTTTGATTGATGCTGTAGGCATTTCGGTAATAATATTGGTAATTACTGGTCTGAAAAAACGTTACGTTAGCCTCTTCAGCGAATACACCAATATTTGTTTTTATTTTTTAAGATGAATAAAACATAAAAATAGCTTTCCAAAATTATTTGGGATACAAGGTTATGTAAAAATATCGATTCAGCCAACTACTGATTATATTTTCTCATTATATATATATATATATATATATATATATATATATATATATATATATATATATATATATATATATATATGCACAGTATATCCTCTGGGATATAAATGTCGCTGACACATACAGTCACTGTCTCAAAAAAAAAGCATAGCGGAAATAATAAGGACGTCTCCCGACTTTGTATCTGTTGTATTTTTAGCAATTTGTTTAATCTTATATTATTTTATTTTTTTAAAGTATTGCGATATGCATTGTATTGCAATGTATCGTTATATATTGTATCGTGACCCGTGTACTGTGTGATCTGTTATACGTCTATATACTGTATATGTTTTAAAGGTTCCAATTTATCCAATTTAAAACACACAAATAAATGTAGTCAATTAAATTTTTAAGGCTTTTTTTAAGAATGCATGCTTTTCTCGTTGAGTGGCATGCCAAAATCTAACATCTATGAAGCGTATTATAATTTATACCTCATCTCTGCAACAAAGAATTTGTGGCGTCTAAATGTGTTGATTAATGTTCCTGCACTCAGAGAACTCTGGAGCATGAGAAAACCATCCTGAAAGAGCAAATAAAATCACTGCAGGACTCGCAGGAGAAGCTGGAGAAACAACTGGATGAAAGCCAAAAGATGTGGGAGAAGATATTAAATGTAAATATCTTTCATTGGGCAGTGCGTTCTTTATCTCTTTTACCCGGATGCATTGCTTCTATTTAGGATAATGTGAAGACGTCACGAAGACGCATCCAGCAGTAGTAATCAGAACTAAAAGAAAATCCATGCTAAAGCGTTTAAAGCTACGCTAATAGTAACAGCTTTACTCAATCGGTGATTTGCAAGTATAAGGCTCACTGTCTTTTTTACAAACATCATTGTGCATTTTAATTAATTAAAGTAAATTGTCTGCTTTCGCACTAATGTTTAAATTTCCTCTGTCTTACAGGAGTGTGAGCAGAAGCTACAAGCTCCTAAAGGCGAAGTGTAGTCAAGCTAATGCAGGTCAAACAGAAAGTATTAAAGGTATTTTCATACCTTTTTATCTGTGACTGATTATGTTGCCTTAAATAAAGGCTTTTGTTCACTGAATTTCCAAAAATTCTTGACTAAATCTAAGAAGATCTTTTAGGAGTCCGGTTTTTGCTGAAGCAGATAAACTCCAACCTGATGCACCAGTTCAAATCCTCATCTGAGAATCTAATGCCACGACTCTGTGACATCAAACGTAAGTAAGAATAGTCTAAAATTAAGATGTGCCTGACATTTAAAGCTCAGGGAGTATTTTAAAGTCCGGATGCTTTGACGACAGGACACACAGTAAACGAGAAATGATGATATGGTCCATCTTTGGAAAACAGTTTTCTGGTTTTCTTTTCAGGCTTTTACATCAGAAGAGAAAAAAATTGTAGAGTTTAATATGTGGATGCAGAATGAGAAGATCAGCCCGACAGATGAAATAAAAAGCATATTATAAATTGGAGAAAATATAAATGGCACAAAAATCCAGACTAAGATGCTGAAAATATCTTCTCCTGACAGAGCGAATCAAAAATTTAGATTGGTTTAAACTTTTACAATAGTATGTAAATATGTTTGAGGGACATGTGTATACTCGTTTATGCTGTGAAGGAAGTTCAGCGTTCTGTAATAAACTAAAACAAAGATTACTTCCCGTCATAAGAACTGAATGATCACAATAACATTCAAGCTCTCTAGTGCTAGGTTTGACACATGTTTTTAAATGTTTGTGTTATGTATGCGTAATTCAGCCTGATTTTATTTGGCGTAGTTTTAGTTGTGAAAAAAATAAAGAATATTGTCAACAGACAAAAGTCTGTCTTCTACTTACATTCTTTCTTTCTCTCTTTCTCTTGTTATCCAACTCTTCATACAATATTTTCAAATTAACTATATGGAAAAAATGACACAATGCCAGTGTAATAAAAAAAAAAGTAGTTTATCCAATAATTAAAATATGTCGTAATATTCATAGATCACATTTATAGTTATATGTATATATGTATAGAGTAAAACTGTAAAGACTGTTTGAGTTACTTAA
The DNA here is from genome assembly GCA_005784505.1 of Bagarius yarrelli. NCBI lineage: Eukaryota > Metazoa > Chordata > Actinopteri > Siluriformes > Sisoridae > Bagarius > Bagarius yarrelli. The sequence goes on from VCAZ01000126.1 coordinate 1,047,133, forward strand.
GTCTTTCTGTTAACTCAAAAACTTTAGATTAGATAAAATGTATTAAATAAGTAATCTCAAACTAGCTAACCAACGGTTTTTAGCTAGTTTGACCCAGGAAGACAATGTTATGTTACCCTCTGCTGGTCCAGGTATCCATGACACATATATCAACATCCAATATAAGTCTCAACATTTTCTTTTTCAAAGATTTTTTTGGGATATTTTGCCTTTATTTATTTATTTATTTATAGGACAGACAGAGATAAAATGGAGGCAGATAAGAGAGAGAGAGAGGGGTGGGACCGGACCAGAACCACATCTTTCTCTTCGTTCCTTCAGTCACATACACTCTTCTCAATCTGATCATAAAAGCCGGTCTACAAATAACGTTGTGATCATAGGTACTGAATGTTCCTGAAGTCGGTGAGGAACTGGGAGCTTCTGGTGTAGGACACTGCAACTAACCACCACCGGCTCAGTGCTGCTCATCACACGCCATTTAGCCTACAGCGCATGTCTTAAGACTAGGAAAGGTTAAAGGAGTACCGAGAGGAAACCATCAAAGCAAAGCTTTATGTTCGTAGCAAACATGCTCATCACGAGCCACTGTTTACCCCGTGCTTTTATATAAACACAATCATATATAAATAAAGAGACAGACATCAAAAAGGTTTGGAAAACATCAACTTTATTACAATGTACTGCAATACCGTATTAAAAGACACTAAAGGGGAAAAAACTGCTACGTAGAGGAAAGAATCTAATCTCCGTTTTCCATGGGGCTTTCCTGAGACGTCTCATCACTCTCCATCTTTTCATCGTCTGTGAAACCAGAAACACAAACAGCAACGGAGAAGTGAGACAGATCTTCCCACTCTTTAATCTCTACAACTGTTAATCTGTCTGTCTGTCAGTCTCTCTGACTATTTTCCTGTCTCAGTCATGTCCCTGTCTTTCACCTTGTATGTGTCTGTGTGTCTCTTACTCTCGCTCTGATCATGTGTCTGACTGTCTTGTTCTCTCTCATGTGTCTGTCTCCATCTCTCTTTGTGCATTTGTCTGTCTGTCTCTATTTCCTGTTTCTGTCTGACTTTGTCACTCTCATCATGTGTCTGTCGTGCTGCCTGTCTTACTTGTTTGTCTCTGTCCCTCTTTTTGTGTCTGCCTGTTTTGTCTTTCATTTCAAGTCTGCCTGTCTTGTACTCTTTCCTTGTCTGTCTGTCTGTCTGTCCTGCTGGCTGTCTAGTTGGTTATCTGTCTATCTCCTGTCCTATCTCAGTTCGGCTGCTTGGTGTTTCCAGATGTTCTGACTTACTTTCTAGAGTCTGCTGGAGCTCCTGGATGGTACTGAGAAGCACGTGGAACTGTTTCTTACGCAGCTCCAACTAAAGAAAGGACAAAAATGGAAAAAAATGGAAAAAATGAATGCTTCATGTGGTGAGTGATGGAGACAGGGAAAGAGAGGGGATTAAAGCGGACCTTATCTTCGACATTCTCCTTGATTTGTGAAAGCTGTTGAAGTTCTTTATCCAGTGCTTGGAGCTGCCTGTGGTAGGAGGTTAAGAAATCAGTGAAATCTGAGGACATTATCATGTCTGTGTGTTACGTGAGCAGTAATTAAGACTTACTCCATTGTTTGGTGTCTGTCTGGATGTTGCTGGATGACTTTCGCCAAAGCGTCGTACTCTAGAATGAAAGAACGCAATTCACAGTTAAAAAAATCAAAAGTTTCTATTTTTAGGATTGTAATAATTTAATGAACAGATGGAGTCGCACCTTGGCGGTTCTTCCGTATCCTCTTCGCTCTCAGGATCTCTTTTTTGCACTCGGTGATTTTTTCGTGTGCGGCTGATATGCTTTGTTCTGCATCGAGAAAAAGAATAGTTCAGACATTTCACCTGCGAAAGCTAATAAAACACCGATTCGTGTCACTATTTAGCTGCTCCGATTGACTCACGAATAGTAAATCTAACATTAGGTCATCAATACAGATAAAATAAAACAAAAGCCTAAATGGTAGCCGTCAATTTATTCCCAGTCTTTTATCTGTCCGAATCTTTGCAAATAAAGACGTATTCGAGAAACATTAAGTCAGAAAGTCCAGAGGACGTCTTATCAGTACTCGGAGAAGGCGGAGAGGAAAAAAGGATTATAAAACACATACGAAGGTGAAACTTGTAATAAATGAGCTCATTTTAAAAATAATAATAACTTTCTCTAAAATGATCTTTCGCTCTGACCGATATCCGCGTAAATCTCTTCATAGTTCTCCATCTCCTTTAGGTTCATGTTGTACACCAGAAGTGTCTTTCCCATAGAGAACTCGCACTGCGACAGACTTCCCAGCATCCTCTGGTACTGAGAAAACCTGCACGAGAAAGAAAGATGGAACCAGCGTCTTTCATGCTGTCAACTGATCGTAAACCTGTAACGGCGGAGCGCCGATTATATCCTGAAGTGTATCACCCTTCTTCTGGAGTCACACTCGAATGGCACCATTTAATAAAGCTTTTCAGGAGGACGTTGATGCGTCTGTCATCTCCGGCTCCATCGCCGTCGATCAGCAGGCGCTTACGAATCACCTCGTCTGCAACACACACACAGGGTACGAAAGTTGATGACTGCAAAAGTTTGCCCAGCCTTAGACATAACATAGATTATTTATACGTATGACCTTTTTTTTTTTTAGAAAGGGGGGTTCTGGGGGTACAAACTTTTGCACTGATCTAGATGCAACTTCAATTTAATATCTTTTTAATGGCTCCTGATTTTTAAATTTCCGTTTTTAACACTAAAAATAATCCCAAATGACCCCTAATCAAATACGAAGTGCACTATAGACTATGGAGTAAACGCTATTGTCTTACACTCTGTAGGGAACCTATAAAGGGAACATTCAGTGGTTTGTTATTTAGCCAGAAAACATTCACATGCTAACACGTATTACTCAACTCATTTTAGTTACTAATTTATTTTTATTTTGCGAATTAGATGACTCAGGCGTTAATGTTTTGTTATATATATATTTATTACTATTTCTAAACGCTTAAATGCACATTATTTATATTTTTGTTGCCTTGGTAACAAACTAGCCCAGCTGTGTAGCTACATCACCTCGGCTAACATGTTAGCTACACACCGTCAGAGTGATATCAGGTAGTCTCTAATAACCTGCCTACGTCCACACAGGGTTTTAGTGATGGTAATAAAAAGATTCGTTAGTGGAATAACGTTATCAGCTGTAAATAACTCTGATCTTACCATCAGTTATGGTGCTCATTTGTTCTGTTCTTCAGTATGCAGTATAGGTTTTAAATAAAACTTTATTGACAATCCCGGAAGGAACAACTTAAGAGGCACTGACAGACAGACACAGCGCCGCCTGTGGACGTTCTCTTTATTTCACTCACAAAGCAGGTCAATTAAATCCTACACACTTTTAATACTTGTTTTAATATTATTATTATTATTATTTGATTTTAAGATAAAAAAAGGTTTCAGACAAAAAATAAACATTGTTTTTCCCATCTCAGACTTAAAACTTTTTTTTTGCTTATGTATTTTTATTGTGTTTATGTATTATTAATGTTTATATAATATTGAGGCAAATTTAGGCAATTTCTTTGTAATTTAGTTTAATATTTTGTAAAAAAAAACAAAAACAAAAAAAAAACCGTGAAAACATGATTACTGATATTTTGTTTCTTTTTTAATCATGATATTTAGTTTAATTTTTATATATCTCATCTATTTTTGCGCGAAATATTGTGCATCAGTTAAAATAAAGACAATTGGGTTTTTTATTTTATTCATTTATTTATTCATTTCATCCTTCCTTCCGTCGTTCTGGCATTCTACGTCAGGATTGGCTACTTCAGCATCCAATCAACTGGCTGCTTGTGAGTTCGAACTACTGACCAATCACAGCACCTAATTTGTATTTGACCGGAATATAGGTAGGAAATGACACACGCCCGTTTCTAGTTGACAGGCAGACAGTGGTAGTGGACCGATGAGTGGTCTGGTGCGCATGCGCGTTGGTAAAGTGACGCGCTCGGTCCCAGAATGCTGCCTGGTAAACAGACATGGAAGCACCTGGTGAAGACCTCCACAGTCCCTGAGCACCGCACCGCCTCTCCGCGTCCCTTCTACAGCCCCATTCTGAATCTCCTCTAACGGCTCACACATCTGTTTGCTCTCGGAGCCTGGCTCGGATCTCTAGGGTCCGGGACGAAGGTAAGAGAACAAAGATGACAGCGGCGTAAGCTGCTAATGGCTGTTTCTCTGCTCAACAGGGACAGTTTTAGTGCTAATGATGCTAACGCTGAGCTACAAATGGCTTCAATTAGCCAGCTAGCCTTGCTAGCGCGGAAGCTAAACGTGCCATAGAAAGTCGGGGTTTGACGCTGTCAGGCTAACACGTCAGTTAGCAAAGAAGCTAACTTGCTGCTAACACCCCCCCTCCGCATCTCCTCCTCCTCCTCCTCCTTTCTCCTCCTCAAATGGCAGTAACATTTTATTTTGGTGACGTAATTTTTTAAATCAAAGTTTAAATGTTATGCGCTTTTAATGATGGGATATTTTTCGACGGAAATTTGTCGGATAGTTTTGCCACTTCGTCTGCTGCACTTTTCTGGATTGTTTTTGTTTCGCCATTTTATTGTTATTTTTTTTTTTTTGCGTTCACTCTGTCCGAGTGCACTTGTTCTGGTGAAGTGAATGAATGGAGCAATGACACTTTCACGAGACGCAGTAAAAAACAAACTCATTAACGAATAATATTTATAACAAACAACTTCCTTATAATGTTAATCTACTTTTTTTATTGATACGAAAGTGAAACTCTAAAACTAACCGAATGATTAACAGGGAAACTAAACGGCTTGTTACTTATGTTTTTGTTGGGGTTTTTTTTTTTATTTAAATCTTTTTGTTTTATTGTTCGTTGCGAATTTATAAACATTTAATATATTACTAAAGTAATAATTCTGTCAGTCTTTTCACTGACGCCTTAAAATGTAGGCGTGTACCAAATATCCCGATTTTTGTCATGCAAGTGCACTACATAGGATACCTAATAGCGGGCAGTGCACTGTATTGAGTGCACTATTTTAATGGCGCTCACCAATTTAGGCCAAAAATAGAAATTAGGATTGATAACCTTAACGTTACTGTTCTTTGTTAGGACGTCTCTATTTGTATGACTTGTATCATAGTTTTGCGTTCAGACAGACACTAATCGAAGAACAATTTGATACGGTTTAACTTTGATATCCCTGGATAACAAAGTTAAACCTCTGCTCGTGATGTCAGGTGTGCCGTCTGATCTGAAAATTCCTCCCCTTTAAACTACAGAAAGTCCTCAGTAGTGAATCATGGCGTTATCATGTATCACACCTTTTAAATAAGCTGTAAAGCCAGAGGAATTCGTCAAAGCTGCCTCTTTTTTTTATACTCCCTTGGTCTGAAAGTGGGATTAACTCAGGATACCAAGTGCGGAGCTCTCAGGTGCTTAACCGGGGATAGTGCTTATTGGATCGGATTTACTGTGCAGCGGCGGGTTGCTCCATAAGTAGCTCATGTACCAGAAAGCCTCAACTAGATTCTCCTGGCCTTCAGCCGAGCTGCATCTTCTGTTGGCCGACACGCCACCGGCTCCCTAAACGGCGATTATTGTGAACGGACAATGAAAACGTCCAAATCAGTTTTTTCTCTCTGTCGTGTGCCTGCAGGTCTTGTGTTCGGCGCGTGTGGCCGAGCGGAATCGCCCAAGCCGATGAGGATCTGCTGATTCCGGCTGCGCAGTTCTGTTTTTCACCTTTCACTAGGTATGACACTTTTTACGCTTCTTGACACTAAATGTGCTCTTAAAGCATTGGCAGGTAGGCGGAAGTGTAAGAAATAAACCACTCGGATCTTTTGAGCAAGTAATCAGTGACGGAGTGTTTTTATTAAAATTACAAATAACTGGACGATATCTGTCCCCGAATAAGTTGTCAACCATAATAGATCATTTATTTCCGTGCGTACCGCGATGTTTGCAGAGTGCGAGAGCCTAAACAAGAGCAGGGTTTCCAGTACAGCTAGCCCGACATCCTGGCGCTATCATGTCTTCCAATCAGGCTACCAAAATGTCAGGCTATCACATAGAGAGGAAAATATATATTTCATGCTTTTGGATGCTTTCATTAATTTCTCTGACATCATCCTAACAAAAGAACGAACTAAACCTAAAATTTTGCAATCCCTGAAGATGCTGCATGTGAGACTGAGGAAAACGCTTGGAGTTTGTCAAATACATGAAGAAAAAAGAAAAACAGACAAGGATTTTTTTTTAACTGTTTACATATTAAGAGAGGAAGAGTCTCCAGCTCCGACTCTTTCGCTCTGACTCTTCCACCTTCCATTAAGCACATTTTGTACACCATTTTTGCATCAATCTATAAACGAAGCAGGAGAATCATTTTGGCCTCAGTTTCGACTTTCCAAAAGAACTTAGGTGTGTAAAAATGCCTTGAGACACCCAGCTGATGGTCAGAGCCATCGTTGAACACCTGTGGCTGAATGTTACCTGTAGTTTTGTGGTCTGTTCCACATCACTGCCGTGCATCAAATCAAGCAAACAAAACTACAGCAAATGTTAAAACTTGCCTCACCCTGGACTTAGAATAATTTTTTTTATGTTGGTATTATTTTACACTGTCATTTAGTATTTATGCAAATGACTCTGGTTTGTTTGCTGCGTGTGGGTCCTTTTCACACACACACACTTTCAGAAGAAGGTGGAGGCGAGGCTGGAGTGTAGGTTGGATCGTGTACCGAAGCTCCAGAAAGAGATTTATTCATAAGACGGAGCAGATCAGTAACCTGTGCTGAATAAATACATTTTTTAGATGTGTTTATTATGTAGGTGTAGATCAGCTGTGTGAGGCAACATGCATGCACAATTTGCTTGGATTAAATTTAATTATAATTGCACTAAAGTAGTGGAGTGTTTATAATACGGGAATTCTTAAAAATCTTAAAAAGTAATTTGTCTTGCAATATAAGATACGTTTTTACTAGAGGTGTGACGAGATTTTGTGCTACGAGATCTCGCGAGATACATTGGATGTAACGATAGAAGAGGCCCTGCTACATTTTTTAAATCGTTTGTGTGGCAACATTTTGGTTTCCCGGTGGAATTGAGAAACGGCGAAAGAATGATAGACAATATGCACACGTTGTAAGAAACGAATACCGTAAACCCCTGCTAACACCGTCTGCATCGCTACTGTAACAAACAATATGCGTAATTTGGATGTGGCTGTGCGCGAGACAGGATATGAGCCGCATATCAAATGCTTAACACACACCCTAAACCTCGCTACACAGACTGGACTTGGTGTGGCGTGTGTTGCTGGTCTGCTTAGCGGGGTGAGACGCGTGGCTGTTTTTTGTTTTTCAATTACTGAAGTTTAACAGCTGTCGCAGTATTGACGTCCGAGCCGAGGCTGTTACAGCTGCCACCACACAAATTAATAACGGATTGGGCAAAAAAAAGGTTTGTGGCAGAACATTTTGCACAGTGTCTGTATGTTGTTAATTGCCGCATATAATTCATTAAAATAGAAGTTTCATTTCATTAAGTAAAAGGTCATTTCATTTTGTGTTTTTCAGTTGAATAAAACTGTATTTCATTATTGAGGATTTCATTAAAAAGTCTAAAAATCTTGTCTTGTCTCATTTCCGTGAACCCAGTCTCGTGCCTCGTCTCGTGGGATAAGTGTCTCGTCACACCGCTAGTTTTTACTCCTAAAAGAGCGAAAATGATATAACGTAGTAGTAGTAATAACAATATTAATAAGAAGGAGACTTATAAGAGATGAGTTATATTAGTCAGGTGGTGTATAAGCTTTTTCTTGTAAATTAAATTAAAATAAATCCCCCAAAGAAATGGTTTAAAGTGTAACACGCTGCATGGCCAAAAGTTTGTGCACACCTGACATTTACTCTCGTGTTTTTTCTTCACATAGTTGGAAACATAATTTTGTATATTATGACGTAGTCCTAAAATGTTCTTTTGGTGAAGCAAAGAGACTTGACCGGGAAATTACCCCAGTGAGCTTCAGGAACACATCCTGTACACTTTTCGGTGTATCAGGGAAGAACCCCAGTGTCCTGCACTCAGCCACATGCAGATGTGTTCCTAATAAAATTCTACTACTCCGACATGATATTTATGATGTGAAAGCGTAACTTATAAACATTGTTTTAGTTTCCTTGTTTTAACGGCTGCACATTTCCCGAATGTTTATATATGTAAAACAGCAGAACTGTTTAACGCAAATGCGCAATAAAATGATGCGCTTTAATTAACTCGTTTCACTTGTGTGCAGTAAGAGAGGGATTTTTTCCCCACTCCAGCTGTTTTAGTGAACAAAGACTGACAAGAAAACTAATCTTTCGTTCAGTCTGAACGTGTGTGTGCGCTCGCACGTATATGCGTTTTGCTGATTCACGTGATCCGGATCAAAGTTGTCACCCCGTTTCGTATTAAATCCGCATTTGATCTAATCATATCCGCTGCGATGAGAGCTCACGGTGAGAGTACCGAGCTCCGAGCAGCTCAGAGCAGTGGAGGAGGAGGAGGAGGAGGAGGAGGGGGAAATCATCGCCGATTCGCCCCTCGGTGTGTTTAACCGCGTAGCTGACTGGCTGTGTGTGTGTGTGTGTGTGTGTGTGTGTTTTGCGTGTGTGTGTGTGTATGTGTGTGTGCGCTCCGTCCTAGCGGTGAAGCATGTCGGAAAGGACAGAGGAGGGCGAGCCGCGGGCGGAGCAGCGTGCCAGAGTGACGCCCAGACACCAGCAGCAGCGGACTGAAGGCGCGTCAGCAATGGCGGCCATCAGCGAGCGCGCGGCGCCTCTCCCGAGTCCGGAAGTCATGCTGGGCCAGGCGTGGGGCTGCTGGGTGGACGCCGTGAAGCTGCACGCGACCGATGGTAAGCGCTCGCGCCGTAACCCATAGCAACGATTTAAAAAGAAAAACGAACCGCCAGAAGAGTAACGAAAGCAGAGCAAGTGTTTACCTGATTACAAACATTTATACAGTTTGTAGCTGTTTACACAGCACATATTCAAGCGGATAATTTAGCGGTATGTCTGTTTATACGTCACAGTTTACCTTTTATCTGTTTAACACCTGCTTGTACTTACCTGAACAACTATTTAGTCATCAGACTGCTTAATAGATCACCTGTTGATAACACAGTAGACCGGCCTAATGTTTACACTAATAAATACTTTTAAATGTTTTTGTGTAACTTTACATTCACCCTTAAAGGTCACAGTTCAGTCCATCAGTACACCCCATTACACCCCAATACACCAATCCTTACACTCTCAAATTATAAAGGCCGTATGTAATAAACCTGTAGTAACGAGATTCATAGCTTACTAATTGCAAAGAAACAAAAAAAATAAAAAAAGCTTTTTTTCTAGCATGTTTTACCAAATACAAAATCTTACAAATGTCAACCTCAGACATGTCGATGTGAAAAACTTTTTTCTTGCACTTTATATATTGCAGACTCATTAGAGGATGAGAACAATGCAACAGGGCCGTGTTGTAGGCTTTAGCTGAATGTGTAACGTCTCATATTTTGTTGGCAACAAGAATTATTGTGCTACTCATTTAGTTTATTTCTTTCGCCTCCTAAACCTAGACGCAAATGGTTTTAAAGATTTAATCCACCATGCATATTTGACAGCTGTTTATTTTACTGATTATTTATCCAAGATTATCATTGAATAATCGCTAATCAAAAAACAGCCGGATATTCTTACTTATTTACCTAACTGAAAGCATGTATATTTTATAGTCTGTTTACATGGATATGTGTATCCTAGAGCATTTGTTTACTGACTACTGTAATCCCATTTTTATGTCTTTTTGACTTTTCTTTATAGGCATAGATCCCGAGGGAAGTTTTAAAGAGTGTGTAAGGAACCGAGAAGCCATGCGTCTGTGCAGAGACGGTGGGTGCGCTCTCACTCTCTTTGTCTCTCTCTCTTTCTCTCTCTCTTTCTCTATTTACTATCTATTTTGAAGTTCTATTAATAAAACTTAACAATAACAAACCAAACCATTCTATTAAGAATCATATTATTCAGCACTGTACTTATTAAAGTGGGAAAAACAGCCTCCGAACGGGTTTACTTTTTTTTTCCCCCCCGAGTGTTATTTTTGTCCCGCCCCTTTGGCAAAGTTGTAAAAGTTCACTAGTGTTAGAAGTTTATAGGCAACTTTTTAAATGGGGGAAAATGTGGCTCACTGCTTCGTTTATGACTTGAAAAGCACGACACAACACAATTGAAAGAAGAAAACCATGATTCAATAAAAAACAAGTGGAAATAAGAAACAAGCAAAAAAAAAAAACACAAAAATGGAAAAATTCTTGACTTATTGAAATTCCCCGAACTTTCCGATTCATGGAAAATCTTGTTGAGGTTTTTACAAATATATCTTAGAAATACACAATATTTACCGTCTTAATGTCCATTTCAGGTCATTTTTAGTTTTAGTTGCATTTTTAGTCAAATTCATTTTATGTTTTTTTTACCTTGAATATCTGAAAACAGATTTTTCCGGTTGGTATTTAGTTGGTCCCTGTTATCCGGAGTTGCACCAATCTCTTCTGCTTAGCTTAATTTTTTTATTATGTCTCACAGGGAGGAAGAAGTGTAGGTAAGTGGTAGCGCAGTGGGTACTGGTGTTGAACTGGCTAATTGGAGGATCAGGGTTCGATTCCCAGTAACATTGTTGGGTCCCTGAGCAAGGCACTTACCCTTCAATTGCTTAGTTGTATAATAAAAATAAATGTAAGTCGTCTGAATAAGGGCGTCTGCCAAATGCTGTAAATGTGAGGGGACAGGATAAGATCCCCCTATATTATGTTTCTATTGGAACTAATAGCGGGTTCCAGCTAAAGTTTAAAAGAGAAGAACTGAAAAAAAATAAATCTATCTCGTATCAACTGGGGGGCACGACCTTTAGGGTGGGCTTTCGAGTTATAAGGGTGCAACGGAAAGTCTTGTGTGACGTTAGCAGATTTTTATAGAAAAGCACAAACATTTGGAAAGAAATAAACATCCCAAATCTGAGGAGGTAAAAATATATGCCACAGTCACAGGAAATCATTTGTTTATCACGGCTCTCTGGATTCATTTGTTCCCAACTGCAGCAGCCCAAATCAATGTAAATTTCCACAGCTAGTCATGTCAAGTATTAAACTAACCTGCAATAAGGGCTATTTAATTATTGTCCCAGATAAATAATATAATGTGTGTAAGTCGTATGGTAGAGAAAAATACCAGTTCCAGGACAAGAAGGGGTGAATACTTGGCGTACTATTTCAGCTAGCCAATTCATACGTCATTAAAGACGTCTTCTCCTGCCGCTCCATCAGAACGGCTTATTATTCTCTCCTGAAGTGGTTGCACGCTGTACTCGCGAGGATCATTTATCTGACAGCGTGCTTGCATGGCAACACAATAGAGCCAGTGTGCGCCGGGCAAAGAAAACGCTGTACGATTTACAGTCGGACCAAAGAAGAGAATGTTCAGATTGGGAGCACGGCAGTCTGTCACCTTCTGCTTAAACGGTTGAAAAACAGCTTTAGGCGTGTATTGATTCGGAGCGGACCTGCTGGGTTTATTCATCTAAATGAACACTATTGCGTTGTCTGAGAAACGGCGAATTAATAGTACGTTTCCTAGAATCAGTCTCTGTTGAAGAGTGTTTACATTTTGTTGTTGTGTTTCACTTTCACATGTCAGTAATGGTTAGCTATGTTAGATAAAGGGAGGCTTGCATCAGCTCCGCCCTCATCCAGGCTCTGCCTTTGCACCAGCTTTTTTTTTAAGCTGTGGCTGTCAAATCAATTCATTTTATTTGTATAGCGCTTTTAACAAGACATCTAAAAAAATCATGTCTAAAACCAGCTTTACACAGAATGCAGTCACAGTAAAAAGTGTAAGTTTGTCCCTAATAAACAAGCTGGAGACGACTGTGGCAAGGAAAAACTCCCTGAGATAAAGTAGGAAGAAACCTTGAGAGGAACCAGACTTATTAGGGAACCCATCCTCGCATGTTATTGTTAACGACAACATATTGTAATGATCAAATACAGTGTAAAACTGTAACCTTGGGTCAGTGGAGCAAAGTCCCATTTCATCCTCGAAAAACGAGGAATGGGGCAGGAGCCTGGTTGCTAGTACATCAGGGGGCAGTTTAAAACCCGCCTCTGAGAGACAGAGAGAGAAAATAAGGATTATTGAGTGTGTTGTTGTGTAAGAGTTAAGGACATATTGTGTAGTTAAGGGACTCCGGCACGACTAGCTATGGCAGCATAACTAAAAGGGAGAGCCAGAGGGTAACACAGACATGAGGGATTTCGGGGATAAAGGCCGCCCGCCCGCCACACCCCCGCCAACAAAACCTGAGTGAATGTGTAAGAGTGGAAGGAACGACAGCATACAAATAACTTAGTTTACCAAACACTCTATATCCATGAGCTCTCTAGTTCTGCTCCTTTACTTAAGAACAACTACAGATTAAAGGCTTGTCTAAACAAAAATGTGTTTTTCAGCCTCGACTTGAACACTGAGACTGTGTCTGAGTCCCGAACACTAATTGGAAGGCTGTTCCATAACTGTAGGGTTTGTAAGAGAAAACTCGTCTTCATTATTTGAGGGACCAATAAATAGGCAGATCTAAGTAAGCGTGGTGGATCATAATGGCATAGAAGTTTGTTTTCAGGTGCTGAGGCGTGAGACTATTGAGTGCTTTATAGGTCAGAAGTAAATATTTTATAATCAACGTGAGATTCAGTAGGAATAAAACCTAACAATTCATATTTATCCAAATCTAAATGCATCTTCTATTCCACTCCATGTCTGCAGACACCTTTTACTGAGACATTCTTTCTCCTGCTTCTCCTGCTCTTTTTTTCAGCTTATAGAAATATATTTACATATATGTATACATTTTTTTTGTGTGGATAATATATGTATATATGTGTATATATATAATGTCTATATATAGATATATATATATATATATATATATATATATATATATATATATATATATATATGTGTATATATATATATATATATAATATATATAATGTGTATATATATTATATATATATTATATGTATATATGTGTATATATATGTATATGTATGTATATGTATATATACAGTATGTATCTATGTATATATATGTATATATATATGTGTATATGTATATATGTATATGTATATATATGTATATATGTATATGATATAGTCTATATGTGTACCAAAGTTGCCCAAGTGCCCATAATGTTTTAATCAATCTACTGTCTTTTCTCATGGCCAAACCAGTCCAGCTGCAGACTTACACGTACCGCATACTTTAACCCAAAAGTTGTTGTAATTATTTCAAGCCGGATTAGTCACCCCGTCCAGACGTCATTACATCAGCATCAGATCGCAGAGTCCAACTATTAATATTAATTATTACTAATAATAATAGTAATAATAATAATAATAGTTGCAACTTAACCTTTTTTTTTTTTTTTAACTGGTTCTCAGGCTGTAGTTAAAGCCTTCAGCCTCTGACTCTTTACCGCTCCCGCTGGTGTTTATTACGACATAAAGGGACCTGTAGAGCACTCGATCAAGTGTAAGTGCCACTTGAAGTTTGTTAAGCCTAACCGGGGGCTTTGAATCATCCACCAGCAGCCAGTGGCTCCCACACAGAGCTCGGTGCAGTGAAAAAGAGTCATTAAAGCACTGCTTGCTGTTAAGAAATCTTTAGAGAAGAAGTGAGCTGGACGCCAGCACTTCCTTCACACTCACATTAATTAGTTTTGGGACTTGCGAATCATTACGGAGAAATCAGGCATGAGTGTTAATAATAATAAGAAGAAAAATGGTACGAACTGCATTGCCATGCAGGAGAAAGCATTTTGGTGAAATGCAATTGAAAATTATTTTTAAAAGAAAATGTACAAAAAAAAGTCCCAAATCCTTCAGTATAAATAATAAATAAATAATTAATCGACCAGGGCGATGCAATGTGGACAAGGTAATTATATTGCATTTTATCACAATTATTTATCCTATTGCTTAATGTCTTCAGTGGCGTGCATAACAAAACATTTCACAATGAAATAAAGTATGAACAGCTTTATAGACGAAGCTTTAATAAACTGTCTTTAAAACAGAAAACATAACCTATATTTAGTTCAACTAGCCTAAATTCCAGTTAGAACAATAAATAAACTTTAGAATAATTTTGCACACATTTCGCAATGTTTCGGAATGAAATGTGGGCTGTTTTAAATAAATGTAGGATAGCATTCTGCAGAATTACACAGGATAATTCACTGAAACTTGACCTGACAAACAGAACCTGTCTGATGAACCAGCTCTGACGTTGGCGTTAGGAAAATTTTTTTCTCCTATATTTTTAATTGCGATTTTATGCCCCTCATGCAAAAACACAGGTTCCAAATTCTGCTCATGTTAGCGTTTATGTCACTAATGAAATCATTATTATCGGATCTTATCATCTGCAGGTTTCAGCTCTCACGGGTTAGCACGCGTTGGTGTGTGTGTGACAGTGTCGCCAAGCGGATTTGAATATGTTGCTTTCAACCAAAGCACCTTTGTTGTATTTCCTGGTTGGTGGAAGACATTAGAAGTATTTGCGTTGGTTTGTAAAATTACCTCTTTGCCACGTAAGTAAACGTGGGGTGCAGGAATAGTGTCACCGTGGCTTCTTTGACTTTTATACAGGAGGGTTTTTTTTGTGTTCGATCGTTTTCCCTGAGACGTCGCCAGTGGTGAGACGCTGCCTTTTTCCATGTGTTCACATTCGAGTGTGTGTGTGTGTGGCCTTGTTCAGCGTTTTAGGTGTTTGTGTTTTTTTGGGGGGTTTTTTTCCCTTCTTTCCGGTTGAGGCCTGGACGCTGTTCGGCATGCGTGAAAAGAAAATTTCTCGGCCTTCGTTGGAAAATATTTATACAGATAACACGGCTCACACACCCAAACCCTGGCGCTGTTCCCAGAACCCTTATGAGCAGCGATGTTTTGTGTACCGCTCGGCTTGACGCTGCCAAATAAAAGAGTTGAAAATAGTGTCTGTGTCTGTCAGAAATCGTTTGTAACAGTTTGTGAGTACTGTTAGGAAGCTGATGCATGTAAGAGTAACTTTTTCTTACCCTTTTGCTTTTCTTTATTTTCCCCAATTCAGATATGCCCATTTTCGGGCAGTGTCCAGCGCAGGACGACTTTTACCTTGTCATGTGCAGCCACTGCAGTCAGGTTGTGAAACCCCAGGCCTTCCAAGCGCACTACGGTAAGACCCACATCTTCTACACTCGCTCTCTCTCTTCACTCACTGTTTCTCTCTCTCGCTCTATTTCTCTGTCTCTTTATTTCTCTCTTTCTCTTGCTCTCTCTCTTTCTCCTAAACACACAATGTATTCTCTTTTTTTCTGCTTTTTTCCTCCACTTTGTCGCTGTATGTCTTTCTTCCTTATTTACAATCTCTCTCTCTCTCTCTCTCTCTCTCTCTTACTTTGTCTATCTCTAACTATCCGTTTCTTTTCTCTCTCTTTCTCTCTCTATCTCTCTCTCTCTTTCCTCTAGTTCTCCTCTCAATTATTTACATTCTCTCTCACTCTGTCCCTCTCTCTGTATTGTTTCTCTCTCCTCTCCTGTCTTTCTCTCCCACCATTTTATCCTTTTATTTACTCTTTATGTCTTTATAGAGAGAGAGAGACGGAGAGATATCAGCCTGTGATTTCCACTTCTTGTTTAAAGTTGTCTGGTTAATATTTGATGCGCTTTCTTTCTGTATTGCCCTTCGAGCCATTTAATCCAAATTTACCGCTTTTAGCCGCAAGCACGACGTATCCCAGGACAACCGGTGCTCAGAAATACCTGATCACATGCATCAGCTTCCTCACCATGTTTGCAAGTGGCAAAAACCACCAAAAAAAAACGGAAACTTGATGCCGGATTTGTCCAGCTGCCGTCTGTGTGAATCGATAATGTGCTAAATCTGCACGTGTTACTAAGAATACAAGCCAAACATTTTGGGTTTAAGTCCCCGATCAGCTGTTTCTGCACAGCATGGTGTCGTTTTGTGGCAGAAGTGAAAGGCAAATATACGCGTTGATGATTTGTCTGTGTAAGCACGTCTCGATGTGATTTAGAAACTTCCTCTGTAGGTTTGTTGTGCTTTTTCACTTTAATAGGAAAAGAAGCTTCCTTAAAAAAAAAACAAAAAAAAAAACAGGAGGAGCCGGTTGAGGTGGTTTAAGAAGTCCCTAGGGTGACTTTAGGTAAAGATTTATCCATAGAGTAGAGTTACAGTACAGCAGTGGTTCCCAATCTGGGGGACACAGAATTATTGTAAGTATCGTGATGTCAGCAGATTTTTATAGAGATGCACTCGATTTCGAAAAAGGAAAACGGCTGAAGTATAAGCGAAAATATATGTAATGTCGCGCCGCACCAGTCAGCAGTGTACAACGCTCAAGTTTGTCTTTCGTCACTGTACGCAGTGTGCCGCACCACGTTCAACGAAAAAAGCAAAGGCCGCTCAAATAACACAGTGACAAGAAACTTGTAAAATACTAGTTCCTGTAATGTTGATAGTAAAAAAAATATCAAACAATGAACCCTAATTCTTAGTGAAACAATGTAAAAACTGCAAGATTCAGTTTTAATGCTTCTACTTTGTTTTCCATCCAGTTGTCACACACTGAATTTGTGTTACGATTACTATTAAAGGGAGTGGTGGTTTAGGAACCACTGCCTTACAGAAGGTTTGGGATTATTTGAGGACTTGCTGATAGAGAAGTCTGAATGGACAATCAAGGAATAGCACGGAGGATAAAGTCTTCCTGATGATTTGTGTCTTCAGTGAAGTTAAACCCTTACGACGCTCCCGGGAACTGCTGCTGGGTTCGATGCTCATTGATGGGAAAATCTGCTTCCTGCACATGGACGTTAGCAGAAGTGGCACATGGCTCAACAGCTGTTTCATTAAAATGTCACAACCGTCGATTTCACACTTTTGTGAGTTGCTGTATAATTTAGTGGCCTGTGTAATGGACATTAACATTTTTCTTAAATGTTGTCTAAGACAAGCGCATCTTTCAGTATCTCTGGTTCTTGGGATTTAAACCCACAGCGTTCTGGTAACGTTTTCAGCTGCTCTATTCATCCAGTATTTTGCAGGCAAATTCATCCAACGCATTCAGCATGAGCATGCAATTTTATCCAATCACATGGACTTTATCGACCAGTCATAAAAAGTGTCCAGTAAAAGTTTGACGATAATCTTACCAAATGACCAACAAAAATTACAGCTTGAGCGCGTGCATAGCATATCACTGACATTTCACACAACCAAACACTTAAAACATTGCAACATTCATCGCAGTTAAAAAAAAAAAAATACTGTGAAATCAGACATTTTAACCCTCAACCATCCCAGAAGGATCTGATTAAATCCTAGAGGGACTGTCTTTACACTGCCGCTGTACATCTCGCTGTCTTTCACCAACACACACACTGTTTTGTTCACCCCGAATGATTAATTGCATTGCAGAGATTAACTGCACAGTTCAGGAAACTCGAGCGCTGAGAGGACACGACTTCGCCAAGTCTGTGTGGAACTGCTGATCTACCACGTCTGTGCAAACTTATCAGCTCCAATGTGGCCTCTAACACACTTTTCACCGAGTTAAGACATTTCCTTGAAAGTGTGTGTTTGTCAAGCTGTCTTTTTTTTTTAGGTCTTCAGGGCATTAAACGTGTGTATTTTTGAAGGTTTGATTCCGAGTAGATTATCTGAGCTGTTGGACCTACAAAGTTATTATTCTCTGGTGTGTGATGATAATTGGCTTGGGTACATTTCCATGTAAGCAGTGCAGGTGTTCAAGCACCGAAATTGAAAACTACGTTCTACGTGCGTACGTACTTTCGGACCGTTAAAACAAGTACTACAGACGTACAGAGGTAATTCTAATCTAATCTCATATCGTCACATGACACCACAACATTAAAATAGTGTAAATGAGTGTACAGTGTTTGTTCTATTTAGTGTTTGTTTCGTTTAACATATTTTCCAACTGATCCACGTCGTAATTCTCCGGCTGTGTCTTCTTGTATGTGTGTGTTTTTGTCTGTTGTACAGTCTGACAATGATAGCTGTGATTCTACAGTGTGCTACAGAGATCGCACTGTGTAAAGTCAGATTTATTTGCCTAACAATTGTGGCAGATCTGACAAAGAACCTGATTATAATCTGGTGACCCTACAAAATGAAGCAATCGGATATTTTATCTGAATTTATCTGAATTTCATATGTGCTAGTGTTTAACTCACTTTCAGGCTTATTTTTCTCTACTCCAATCGACATTACTGTATTTTCCTTCGGCTGAAACACCAGTTTTATCAGCAGATGTGTTCTTTTAGCACTCGACAGGCTCACAGCAGAAGTGAGGTATTCAAGATGCTCCGTCGGTCTTTCTCTAATTAATTAATTATAGGTTTTTTTGTGCAGAGAGTTTCTTCTCATTTTTTTCTTGAGCATTGCATTTCCAGGTGCTTAATGTCTTCCTGTTGTCGTGTGATCATTCGGCATTGCAATGAATCGTTTCCTGCTAACCCATAATGCTTTGGAGTTGTAAAGGGCGTCACGGGATATTATGGCCTAATCAGGGCTGTATATTGTTATTAAAGCTTTTTCTTGGCACTGTGCCAGTTTTTCAAGAAGACCTGCTTTAGAGTTAGGCTCTACATTACCAGTCGTTGGGGTGTGTGTGTGTGAGAGAGTGAGTAAGTGTGAGAGAAAGAGAGTAAGTGTGGGTGTGTAAGACTAAGAAATAGAAAGAGACCTGTGCAAGATACTGTCATATTCTATTAGCTGAACTAAAATCCTAGCTTCTCTTCCTGGTCTCTCGTTCTCAGTGCAGCTTGCATGCAGCCCGAACAGCTAATTTTACTAAGGAGCAGCAGGGTTGTGTGTGTGCGCGCGCGAGTGTTCGCACGCTGTCCCCCTCCAGCAGTGCCGAGTGTTTGGCAGGAAGCCCAGAGCTGCTGGAGATCGCCGAGTGTTTGAGTTGATCCGAGCGTTAACACCACACGCCAGCTTCGGCTACACGACTACTGCTCCAGCTGCTCCGCCTCGTTTACTTTAACACCACCTTCACAAATTCCTCTTTCTGATTCATCCAAAATCCTAGTCGGAATAACTCGGCCCTCCATGCATTCGGGTCCTGACTGCTTCAAATTTAATGCTGTTTCATTCATTTCATTCAATTATTAATTAGTTGGTTAATTTATTTATTTTACCCACATATGTTGTAAGACAAATTATTAATTATAATGAGTAATTTAATCCACTGCTGGTCTATCAGTCGATTATACGCCGGACCCTGCTCCTGGACTTTACCCACAGTTTTTGTTCCTTGTTTCTCTTTTGTATCTTGTCTGTTTTATTTTCTCTTTTGTTTCGTTGGCGTCTGTGTAAACCGCTTCAACCAGCTTCTCTTTAGCGCTTGTAGTTTCCTGTTGTATGGCAAGATTTTGAACATTTACCCGCCTTCTTCGTGATACAAAACTGGCATCTCTCCGAAAGGCTTCGTAAAGCACAATTACAGCTCTGTGTCTTTAAAAAGAGCCTGAACAACTCGGGTGTATTTCTAAATCATCTAGATCATTTACTCTCTGCAGAAAGACGCGGAATGATAACTACGTTTATACGCGGCAGTGTAGATGGTTTGATTATGTAATTAAATGTTTCAGTGTTGGAATTAATATGAATCTGAACACTCATCATCAACACCTTCCGAACAACCAAATTCAAGAATGATTACCACTAATAAAAAGTTAATGCGTTTTAAACGTTGTCCTTCCCAGAGAGACGACACAGCTCCATTAACAAACCAGCGTCCTCTTACCCGTCCTCAACCGCGCTCCCGGGTCACCCTTCCCGGGCCAAAACCGGTGGAGCGGGCGGAGGCGGCCCTATCAGCGCCATGCCTGTGGGTTCCTCCTCCTCCTCTACGTCCTCTGCGGGAGGAAGCAACAACACCCACACAGCCAAAGAGAAGATGCCTCACCGGAAGCCTCACTTCCCCCCAAAGGTGCTGCACGACAACATGTGAGTAGGCGAAAACGAAAAACTATTTTAAAAAGGAAAACGACTGAGTACTTTTATTAATTTTAGTATTATCCTGTAAGTAGCCTCAAGACTTTTTGACACTTGGTTTCTGGATTGTCAAAGTGAAAGGTTAACATGTCCCAAATAACTTTTTGTTCACTATACAGGTTCACTTTATAGTGCGCTTATGTCAAGCGCAAATCTATCGGATAAATATTAAAGAATATTATTAAGTAAAGGCCGACCGATTATCAGCCTGGCTGAAGTAATCAAGTATTTGTTGATAAAATAATTACATTTTGAAATGCATTATTTAGCTCTCATGAGCATCCAATAATCCCCTACGGGTTGGAAGTATTTGTGATTTAGGACAAGTAAAAAAGAACTGGAGGTCATGCCTAGCAGCTCTGCTTCCTGCACCAAAACCTGGTGTATTAATCGGCATGGGCCTGAAAAACACATCGGTCGACCCCTACGATAAAGAGAATAATACTATTATTATTATTATTATTATTATTACTATTATTAAAAGAATAAAAAAATAAAATTCTTTTCAGATGATTTGTTCTTGCTGTTGCTCTCTGAATCTGTGCCTGTGTATAATATGTATTAGTAATTGCTTTTTGTCCCCCATGCTTAAGTGCACCTTTTGTCTCACCCAGTTTAACCCCAGCTGTTAAAGTGGAGAAAATCCATGTGAAGATGGACTGCACCTCCTCCAAGCCTGGCCATGTACCCGCTTCTTCCTTGTCCTCTTCTTCCTGCAGTACTGTGAGCGCCTCACCCTCAAAGCCAGGCCTTAATAGCCAGTCTGTACCAAAGGCTCATCAGCCGTCGCCGGGCCACATCCCTAATGGAAAAGGTCACCTGTCTCCACTCAGCAAGAAGCAGGACAGCAGCACCAACGCCAGTAGCAAAAGACCCACCAGGAAAGTGTTAGGTGAGTTCAAAGTTTGTACCGTAATGTTTCGACAGAAATTTATCCACCTGTGTTTGAATAACTGGTGATTTAAAGAGTAGAGCATGTGGCCCGTCTTTATAGTGCCTTCATTTTGTTTCTCGGCTAGAACGCGAGTTCAATCCCGATGTCCACTGTGGAGTTATGGATATCGGAGCACGTAAGCCATGCACAAGATCCCTAACATGCAAGGTTAGTCCCGCCCACCCTGTAGGTCACACATTTCTGGTTTAGCCTCGGACGTTGTTCATTGGTTGTCGGAAAAAAAGTTTAGGGATTATTTTCGACATTTTTTTTTGAAAATTTTTCTAATGTGTGCACCAACGGTAGTATTATTATTATTATTATTATTATTATTCATTATTATTCATTTTTACACTAATGAGAGATGGAACTTTTTGCAGACGCATTCCTTAAGCCAGAGAAGGGCCGTGCCCGGCAGGCGGAAACGTTTCGACGTGTTGCTGGCAGAGCACAAGAATCGCGCCCGGGAGAAGGAACTGCAGCAGCAACAGCATAAGATGGAGCCGTCACAGCAAACCCCACCCCCTCTCAGGGAGCCCCATCCACCCCTTCACCACGGCAACCCTACGGTGCCCGCCATGGATGCAGCCAAGCTCTTCCCTCCTAACAAAGCCAAACCCCACAATTCTGTGCTTCCACGGTAAGTCAGTCTTCCTGTCTCTTGCTCACCCACCCACACACACGTTCATGCAACATTGTACAAGCCTATAAGTGTGTTATAAACAAGAAGTTACAGGTGGTGATAATACCTTTTTGTTTTTAGCAGCAGCAGCTTTCACGCTGGACCGAGCAATTTAGGTGACGCTGCCACGGCCCCTGACCCGAACCTGCATTCCCACTCGGCTCCCGCACCCGATGGCACGGTCTGTCCCTCCAGTGACGAGGACGAGAAAGAGGAAAGAGAGGAGAATGTAGACAAACTGGACTGCCACTTTTCAGGTTACCATCCAAGGCCAGCTGCTGTAAGTACTTCTTTTCTTTCCTTTTGGACTAAACCTGTCGCCAAGATTCTAGTATCCCTTATTTTTACTACAAATATTAAATTAAATCCTAAACTGTCAGCTGTTAGTCGTAGTGAAACATATCAAGTGCATTCATCATGACATCCCACAATGCACTGCACAAGGTTTACATCTGACCTCCTATATTGCACTTGCAGGCTGTTAGGGGATGTGAAGCAGAAAGCAGACCATTTGTTTTTCATTGTCAGCTCCCTGTTTTCTAATCATCGCCCCTTCTCTTTTTAACTAGTTCTGCACTTTCGGGAGCCGACTGTTCGGGAGAGGCTGTCATTCCTTCGACCGGCGCTGGGATCGAGTACGGTATGCGCTGGTGGCCATGATGGACAAACACGTCAACTCGCTGATGTGGAAGTGAGTAACGTGTTTTCTTTTGTAGTACTAAAATTTTTTTAAAATAGAGACCAGGGATGAAAAAAATAGGGTTAAGGATTAATTGGATTAATTGCGTCATTATGCTTTGTGGTTTAAATCTTACAGAAAAATTCCGCTTGCTTTGGAGAATTCTTCGTTTTCTGCGGTTACGTCGTCTTACAGATCGAGCACAAATTCGTTGTCCACTGGCTTTCTGAGCCCCTCCCCTCCGACGCCTTACAGCCAATCACACGATGGCAAGACCACACTGTCGTACGGCACCACACTAAACGCCCGTGTCACGTCCCAGAGGGCTGGAGAGCAGCTCACATACAGCGGCAGCGGCTCGTCCAGACAAGTGTCCTCGTCCTCACCCCAGATGCCTTCAGCACACTCGTCGTCCCTGCCTTCCACTCCCGGCTCGAACAAGTCAGTCAAATCTCGCTCCGGGACCAAACACTTCTGGGTCAAGGAGCCGTCCCCGGCCGCGTTAGCTAGTTCCACTGCTAACAGCAACAACAACGGCGGCAGCGGCGACACCAGCGGTGTGAGCGTGAGTAAAAGCAGCAACGCCGTCAGCCTCGGCTCGACGAAGAAGCGCAAGAACAGCTCTCTGCTAAAATACGGGGCCGAATCCTCCCCTTCGTCGTCTTCTTCCTCTTTGAAAAAAAACTGCACGGTGAACTCGAGCACCTCAGGGAGCAGCTTTTACTCCTCGCATAACTCCACGGCTTCTGTGGCTTTTTCATCATCGTCATCCTCCTCTTCCTCACACAGTACAGGTACGAACTGTCCACCGGGTCGCGGCAACTCGACGGGGACCCGTCAGGATGCCGCCGAGCCGATCAAGCGCATGAGCGTTATGATGAACAGCAGTGACTCCACGCTGTCGCTCGGCCCGTTTGTAAACAATTCGGATGGGAGAACTGACACCAAGAGGAGGAAGAGTTCACAGGCCGCAAATAGCCTCACTGGCACGTCTACCTGTACAGGTAAAGTACCAACAGGTAAAAAACTAACGTTTTTTTTTAAAATAACTACTTTTTTCAGGGATCACCGTTCTTTAGTGTTTCGTAGAATAATTGTGTTTAGTAAAAAAGAGTTCTTTGCCTTTTACACTGTCTGCAGGGGGAGGTGGAGGGGCACAGGGACCTAGCAGACCCAAAATGGCCAAGTCTCCAGCCATCAACAATATTCATGGCAAACATGCGCGGCCCATGCCGGGAACACTGGGGCTTCATAACAACTCACTAATACATCAGGTGTGAACGGCTCTAAAATATATTGGGTACTTAGTTAAATGTAATTTTTTATACATTTACTTTATGCAGAAGACATTTTGCCTTCAGGGTTGGGGGGATGGAGAAAAACACCAAAAACACTTTGCAAGTTTGTGGCATCATGATGTGCGACTATAAAAACGGCTGCGTCTGAAATCAAATACTTCCATACTATTTAATATGTAAAACTGAGTAAGTAAGTTAAGTAAAATGTCTAAATCCTTAGTATGGGAATTACAGTACATGAAAAGTTCCCGGATGATCTACTAATCCTGCCTGAATTTTGAGGTACACATACAATGCACGCTTTACCACTGCTGAGACGTTGTTTGTCATGTGACAAAATCAAAATTTTATTCTATTCTATTTATTCTACTATATAGAACATGCCAACTCAATGTAGTATGCACTTGTAAGTATAAGATTTCAGATTGAGTCCGCATCTGTGGTCTGACTCGAAGTTTTCATTTATTTATAGTTGTTATTTATTTAACGTTGGTTTATTATTTGTTTAAAATGTATCCTGTGTTTATGTATAATGCAGAGTAGATTTTTTAACGCTCCTGTTATCTTCCCATCCTAGCCAAAGGCTCGCCCCTGACACAGGTGGGCCGGCTCTGGGGGTGCAAAGTGGTGGAGTGGAGCTCCCTTAGCGCCCGTCACGGCACACTGCACGAGGCCTTCTTCTTTTACTCTCAGCTTCCCACAATCCTCAGGGTGGAGAACACACTGGGCTGCTGAGTGACGGCGCTCTGTTTCTCTCGGCTACAAGAGGGGCATCACACAGGTGGAGAATACACCATGAGAGGGGCACATCGATGTGTGTGTCTGTGTCCGTGGTGGGTGGATGAGTTGGCAAGTCGCCACAGAGGTAGATAAACGCAGCGTCAGACAGACTTTATGAGCAAAAGAGCATTTCTGTTGATGTGTGTGTGTGTGTGTGTGTGTGTGTGTGTGAGATACCGGAATACTGGAAATGAAATTCTGTGTGAACTGCGAGTGTTTGAGGGTGGTGCACAGGAAAAGGACAGAATATCAGAAGTCTCAGAGGAAAAAAAAAATGCAATTCAATTAATATATTAAACATATTTATTCTGTAAGAGGAGTTTATACAATTCAGCACATTTTAAAGAAAAAATAGTCGTCGCAGTATCGGAACAGTCTAAGGGCAAAAATGATGGTCTTAATGTTTTGTTAGTGAGAATTTCGTTTACATACAACAGCTGTTTGCAATGAAGACGAAACAAAATGTTAATTAGCTGCTTTATTTAAATCGGCAAAAACTTTCGCAACCTAGAATTATAGAAACTAGTACGAAATTGTAGAAAGTTAACTACTAAAGAGTCAAAACGTAACTTTTTTTTTTTTTTTAATTTTCATGGAAAGCTAAGCAGCTTCCTCCCATTTGTCCTACAAATCCTCGTATTAAAGGAATATTTCAGTTTTTATGTCTATCCACCATGTGGTTATGTGTTTAGCACAAGCAAGAATTACTTTTTTCAAGTCACACACTCGGTCTTAAACATCCAGGTTTGCATTAGATCTTTAGTGTTCGCGTTGAAACGGGTAGTGATCTCACGTGCACGGCACGCTCGGGGACTGTTCGTGGGTCCAGATGTTGTGCACAGCAGATTCAGAGTTCACTGGATGCCACAGAATTCAGGTCTGTAAAAAAGCTCTTTAACCATCAGACAGCTAGACTTTAAGGCTCTGTCTGAAATCGCATAACTTCTTACTATATAGTAGGCGAGTATTCGAGACGAGTTGCCGAATCTTTAGTATGCAAAATACAGTATGCAAAAAGTTTCTGGATGATCTACGAATCCAGTGCGGATTTTGAAGTATGCATACGATGTACACTTTACTCTCCCATGATCCCGTGGGAGAGACAGCTCGTCATTAGTGGTAGTGGTAGAAAGCGCTGTTGTTCTTTGCAGCTAAATTGCACTCCTTTTAAACAACTTCAAGTTAAGCATTATCCAATTTTAAATTTATACTGGTGTGACGTCACATGACAAGTAGTACATCGAAATCTCATTTTATAGTATGATTATACTATATACAACATGTACTTGGTTATATCTAGTAAATAATTAAGTAGTATGCGACTCCCGTTCCCCTCAGTGGACATAAGATTTACCGTATCGGATGTTTGCTAATGAAAATAACAATGCACCACAGATGCTGGTGGATAGAGATACTGTTAAACCTCACTGAAGTATTCCTTTAATCGGTTATAATGAAGCTGCTTGCTTTGTGTCCCAGACTTTAACTCATGAGAGTGTCGGCGTTGCAGGTAGAAGCGTATATCCTGGAGCACTGTCCGATTCAGCTCTACAGACCGTTACACGCTCAGACAGACCTTTAATCACCTTTAGTACCTGCTAAACTACAATCTCCCTTAATCACTACGCACGGCGTCTGGCATAGAGACTCTTAAGCCCTAAATGACGAGTGCTCGTCTAAACACACTAAGAGTTCATGCAATCTGTTATCAGTCCAACAATGTTTATTTCTGTGCAGCAACCATGCGCATCTACACTAAAACATGGAAAGGCGTCTCGGCGGCGACAGCAAGAACAAACAAGAGATTGAGACCTTGCATAAGGATGTAATTCACCACGTATCTGTAATCGGCAATGAAAGTTAGAATTCTTCAGTTTCTTTTTTAAAAAATTGTGTCCTAACGGTGTCTGAGAGTGATTCGACTCTGAATCGACTCGAACGGATCAAGTGAATACCCGTGTGCCAAAGCACAGCGCTGTAACCATGCAGGTTGGGACCTACACATGCAGGATATCCAAATAGAAAATGAGCTAAAAGAATCTGTTTCGCTCTGACTGAGACTCGTAGGAAAGCACTTTGACCATTGTCCCTTTCACCCCAGCAGGACACCACAAAGATGAAAACCAATCATTTTTTTAAATCCCAGTGCCGACGTAGCGAGGTCAGAACTACAGGATACGAGACAAAAGTACTGTGAGATGCTCCTAAAATCCTAAAACCCCTGTAGCTACATGTTCTCTCGCACACACGGCCGAGCAAGTTCTAAAGCTTTTTTTTTTTTTTTTAGCTTTAACACACAGAATAACCACTAAAGTTTTCATTCGATTACCACTTCAGTTCCTAGTAGACTAATCCTCATCCTCCAACATAGTGTTTTTTGATGGCCGGTAAGATTTTCTATGAATTCAAATCTTTAAGAACTGGCAATAGATTTTCGAGAGTATTCAGTATAAAGTCGTGAAGGCGCGCAGACCTGAAAATATTTTTTATCAAACTGATGTCAGTCGGCGATCGCAGCTGAGGGAGGACGGAAGCGTTTTCTTTTCCTCTTCCTATGACTAGTTTTTTTTTTGTTTTGTTTTTTCTACAGACGAATAATGAAGTTAACCCTATTTCAGAATAAATATTTTGTTAAATAAAAAAAAAAAAGAAAGAATTGTACATACTGAGATGTATTTTTGCACAGGCGATTTTCTTACACATTTTTTGGTACAGTCCAGATCGTTATTATTTATTTAGCGAACGGATGCGTTTTATGAGTTGAAGTGGTTCACTGCCAAGCCAGTAATGCAATATGCCTCTTAGTGACATAAACCGCACGTCTTCTTTATAGCTGTGGACCGAAATCCTTATGAAGGAACGTTGCCAGCATAGTGGAAAGGGTCTGCTGTTAACTACAGATTGAAAAAAATTATTCTTTTTTAATTGTTTGATAAATTAACTTCAATTATGTTAATAAATAAAATAATAATGGCCCTAAACTTGACCCTACACCTCCCCAATGGCATTTCATTGATGTTTAAGCAATTAAATACCAAGAGGAAGGGCAAACACTTAAAATGCACCACCGTTGCCAAACGTCGTTATATATATTCAAACACTGCAGTCCTTCTTTTTGCAGCTTTTTAAATAACAAAGCGGAAAAGTGCCTGAATTCGTTTCTCACCTGTTCCAGCAGTAATTACTGTTCCATGTTACACAAGTGTTATTATCAAAGCATTTGTAGAAACAACTTCTTGTTCTTTTTTTTTTTGTTTTTTTTAATCTCTGTCCAGTGTGTGATCTCGTTCTCTTTTCACTGCACTCCAGGAACGAACGGTAACAAATCACGTTCAGCCGTTTTAACTCGGTTTGGAACTCGCCCTGGTTAGAGTTCCGTTAAAGTGCATGGAAATAAACGACGTAGATGATGTGTTTTGAACAATTAGGAGTGGCTACATGCTGAAAAAAAATATATGGCAAAATGAATTACATGTATGTACAAATCGGGCCTCTTTCTAACACTAAGTATTTTAGTGACTTTTTTTTTTTTTTTTTTTTAGTTGTTTTTGCAAATATCTGCTACAACGTTCACTTAGGCAGTCCGACGCACTTAAGCAGGCAATAAAACGTTCCCTGGAATGTCGCTCATGAAAACTGAGGGGAAACACGGGGGCGTGTGGAACACCGTACTGAAGCGCATCCTTGCGCTCGTAGTTCGTTTCCTCCGTTTTCCTTCATACGGATTTTTCCGTAAAATGGTTACGTTTATCGACAGAAACACTTTTTTTTTTTTTTATTCCAGATGTAATTCGAGCTCCACTGGCAATGTTTTTCATACGACGGAAATGTATATTTGCTGGAAAAAGCCCAGATGTGGAATGTGAATCGCAGCTCAAAGACATCGAGCGACGAAAAATATTTTACAAGTGTGTAAATTTGAGGAGTTTGTTTTTTGCTTTGGTTTTGAGTTACATAATCCAATCATTTGAACAGCTGGACTTTTGCGTGTTGGCTGCTATGTAATTCAAGAACAAACATAGTAGGTTAGATTTACGTAATATTTAAAGAAAAAGATTGTATAGTCTATTTGTTTTGTAACAGGATTTCTGTAAATTAAAAAAAAAAGTAATTTATACTGTTATTTATAAGAAAACCAACACACGAGTCTGTCGTTTTTTTTGTTGCTTGAACAACAGGAGAGTCATTAAAAAAAACAAAAGCCTTCACACACTAACTGAGGCAGTTTTTTTCTCTGAAAAGGCTTTATTAGATACTGTACATAAAACAAAAGTCAACACAACCCAATTGCAGATGAGAACCACCATCGAACACCTGCAGCCTGGAATCTCCTGCTGTGTAAATCTGCTACATGTTGATGACCCGAGAGAGTTTCTGCACCCTGTTCAGCAGCAGGTCACCTTTCTTTATGGTTTCCTGATACTGCCAGTTCTTACTATCAGGCCTGGAGAGAGAAACAGCAAGAGATTTTCAGTCGTACTGGAACCCGATAACCCCTCCTGCCTATGCTGCTGCTGAGACATCCTAAAAACTGCTGCAGAAATCTATCAAGATGCTCTTTTTGTGTTTACCTATTAGTCTCGACGATCTCGTTCACTTTGTCGATCTTGCAGTGCAAGCGGCCGGCGGCGATAAATCGCGACAGCTCCCTGAAAAAAGAAAGGCAAACGCGTGTTAACGGAACGTGTAACAGTAAAAAAAAAAATGAAAGATGGAATAAGACGCGACTTGTACGCACTGGTCGATGAACTCCGTGCTGACTCCAAAGGCTTCGGCCATGTAGCCCAGGGTGAGGGAACGATACGACTCCAAGAGCTGACTGTAGGCCAAAATCCGCATCTCGCGGACGTAGTAACGATAGTGAGGAGCGAAGAGCCAGTCCTTCTTCATCTCCTGCTCCACACGAGCTGCGCAGACAGCAGAAGGTAAAGAAATGGCATGAGAGAGACGAAGGGAAAGTGGAAGTGAGACAAAAGGGATGGAGGGAGAATAGGAAAGAAAGAGAGAGATAGAGGGACGGAAAAAGACTCACCCAGAGACTGGAAGAAAATAGAGTAGCGGCACTCGTAGAGGGAGAACAGGTACTGACGCACTCCCGGCAGACTGTGCAGCACCTCCAGAATCTCAGCACCTTTAATCACCTAAAAAAACAGCAGCAATTCTAAAATGCCCCATCTGGGATGGATAAAGTATAAATCACTCTAATTACATTTACATAACTTACATTTATCTCATTTTTTAAACTTATTGAGGATTAAGGGCCTTGCTCAGGGGCCCAACAGTAAAAGCTTCATAGTGCTGGGAATTGATCTTTCAGTCAGCAGTCCAAAAACAAAGTCTTGTTTCAACCAAAATAAGTGTATTGTTCATTCGGTGCATGTTTTTTGTAAGGATGCAGGACGAGACTTCAGGACAGAGGACATCACAGGAAAAGAGCTGCTTTTGGACATTCCACAAAAATGAATGAGTAAATAGTTTATTGTTGTGTGAGGCTGTATTGAACCACTACCACTTAACAGATTATTTTCCCAGAACTGCTGAAGATCTTCATATATATTTCATTCCTTTGACAAAAAAAAAAGGAAATTCCTGTTCTTCTTCTGATCGGTGGCCATATTTAAACCACCCCAGAGCTCCTAATGAAGTCGATTTGTGAAACGCCTCACCTTCTCACGCAGGTCCGGCCTCTTCAGTGCGATCATACACACGTAGACGGTGTACGTGACGAACGTCTTGTAGTCCATGAGCTCGTACGAGGTGAATGTGGACACGGTGTCGAGGAAAAGCTCAGCTGCCTGCTTAAAGTCTCTGATGGCCACGCAGTACAACCCCTGATAGACCTTTAGCCGGTTCCTCCTGTCCCAGTCTCCACCCTCTTCGATCAGACTGTCAAAGACGAGTTACAATTTCATGCACAAACGAACAGGGGATCCAGAGGAGGATAAAAAATATTCGAGAGTTTACCTCTTGGCTTTCTCGGTGTTGCGTGTGATGAGGTCGCTGTCCATGTAGAAGAGCCCGATCCTCAGCAGGTAGAAGACGATGTCTAACCGGTGGCCCAGAGCAACGGTTTTATCATAAGTTTTCCTAAAAGCAGTCAGGGCTCCGTCCTGAATCAGAGAGAAAGAAATGGTGAGAACATCTCCAAGTTTAAGTTGAGGGCTTATCACACTCTCGCCGTCAGGAATTCACCTTGTCCCCGATCCTAATTAGATACTCGGCTTTGGCCATCATAGCGTCCCGGATCTCGCTCTCGCCTAGATTTTTCTCCGCGTCCAACAGGACCTCGTCCAGGCGCTTCAGCTCGTCTTCATTCGCCTTCTTCATTTTGCTCAGCAGGTCCGAGTCCACGGGCCACTTCAGTTCTTTGCACAAAGACTCGTAATAGGGAGCCATGTCTACAACACACACACACACACACATTACATCTGATACAAAGGCAAAGGAGATCTAATTGAATGTAGGACAAAGAAAAATACATATTTAAATAAAATAGCTTTCCTTTATAATAAATCTGTAATCTGATTAAACAAATCTGTTTTTTTTTAATTACACAAGCGGAAAAATTATCTAACTGTTCACAATCGTTTCTATGTTAAATATTAACACATTTTAAATACAATAGCTTAAATTTCTCTAAATTATAAATGTGCTTTATCAATTAATCCACATTATTATCCGGTCACTTTCGCATCCGTATTCCGTCAAATCCCGCCTCCTGCACGCTGATTAGTGACTCCTCTACCGAATTTACCACACGGATTGGCTCGTTTCACCACAAGCCCGCACCACCAGCCAATCAGAATACGAAAGGCGGGGTTTTTACCTTATTACAGGTGGAAACAATAACGTCGTTAGCATTCGGTTAGCAGGATTTAACGCTACCCTATGTAATCTTCTGGAGAAACTTGTACAACGCTTAATTATGATAAGAATAAACGGTTTTGTCAAATTGTAGGACGTGGGATTGTTTTATTGACTCACTGTTCGCCCGGATCGCCTCCATGAGCTCGGTCTTCACTTCAGCGTCCTGTTTGTGGTCATCGAGAGTCAGCAAAAACTTCAACTGCGCGATTCTCAGGTCAGGGTTTTTGGGTAGTCCCTCTTCTTCCAGGTTCTCCAAAGGCATTTTGGCGGGGTTTTGTGTTTGTTTAGCGGATGCGAGCTAAATGAAAACGGCTGGAGCTCGCGCTGACAAGCAACGATGACTATGAAAAAATCTAAACAACAGAAGAAATGTATGAAATCCACTTCCGGCGAGCAGCAACTCGACGAGAAGAAGAAAAGAGCGCGTGCAAGCGGAAAAACGCGCTGCTGACGCCTAGCGGTCATGTTTATGTACTACAAAAGAAGTGACTACTGTCAGTCATTGTCTAATCATCTTTCAACATTAAATATTATATCTAATAATACTAGGAATTTGTAGCCGTTTTATAATTATCAGTACGACAACAATAATAACAGTAAATTATAACATTTTTAAGTATGAAATATTAATAATTAAGCTGTTCATATGAAGCTAATTTTGAGGATTCCAGAGCAGCTTTATATGAACATCTTGATTATTATTCCAATATTTCGTCAGGGCGGCCCAGGCTGTAGTAGCACCTTAGGCGAGACTGTTGATTTGCTCCCCTAATCAGTATAACTGTATTTTAGTTATTCGAACAAGAATTTGTTTGTAAAATAAACTAATGGAAACTCCACAATCCATTCAGAAATCCTGTCAGGTTAGCTTCTGCTAGCTAGCTACCCGTGTTAGCGGCCTGTATCGGTTTCTCTCATTCTGGTTAGCGATGTTCTCAATGATCCCTTTCCTTTTTATTCATACATGCTAATAAATATGCGGTGTGTTTGGTACAGTCAGGTTCACATATACATCCTGCTCTGTGTTCCAGCATTTTCAGGCTTCGTCTAGATCGTGAGTCTGGCCCGCTTTTCCTAAAGTCGCAGAATATTTACGGGTCGAGAAAGTGAAGCTCGATTTTTAGTTTTGTGTGATTGGTCTGTCTTACTTTTATGATTAAAGGCTCCCTGAACGCTATCTGGCTGGTAATTCTTTTATTTTTTAGATACCACAGCCAACACAATTAACTTTTTATTTATTTACAGTTACATGTAATAATAATAAGCATCTGTCAGTTTCTGTTTCACTTTTTTCCCCCCAAATCAATAGAAAAGAACCCCTTTGTATCTCCAGCACTTGCAGGGTCTTTGGATTCCAGGTGACTACAGTATAAACTGGAGGGCGAGGAGATGCAGGTGGAGCAGGCTGTTCTGAAAGGACGCGACAGTAAGAGTCTGCTCAAGCTGCTGGCAGTGTCTCTCTCTCACTCGTCATCCTCTATCAACCCTTCCAGTTCAGCGATATCGGAGGAATAAAGTATCTGGAAACATAATGCTTGATATACTGTATGCAGTGATTTACCAGCTGCAGCACGTCTGAAACCGGGTGTGTTTAACTTTAGACATGAGAAACGAGTCGACACCACAAGGAAAAGACTGCTTCTTGTGTGGTTTTTGTTTTATACCCTAGTTTATTATTTTATTTATTTATTGATCCATCTGCCTCAAATCATTGATTACATTTGCAAGATAAAGACTTTCATAAACATGATTAAGATCAACAATTATATTACATTTGCAGCCACCCCTATCCAGAGTGACTTACATTATTCCCTTTTTGACAACTGATTGTTAGTTGCCTTTCTCAGGCACCCAGCAGTGGTGGCGCTGGGAATCAAACCCAGGTCTTCAAGTTAATAGTCCAACACTTTAACCGCTGCGCTAACATCCATTTAATTAAAACTAGACAAAGACTTTATAATCTAATTTAAGACCCAGAAGATTTAAACTAGTGAAGTCTGCCCTCTAGTGGTGCAGGAAGTGTCAGTGAGAAGAACACAAGAACATAATCAACCCATTGTGCCACCAGAGCATATTGAAGGGTGTGTTAGACTTACACCTTAGATCAAACAACCTTTTCAGAGCTAAGTAGTGAAAGAATTTTATATAGGAGAAAATTAACCCTCCAACTGCAGCTGTATCTCTGTGGTGCTGTGGTGAAAGAACAGGCCTCTTAATCCTGAAGTTCTGAGTTCAAAACTTGTTTCAGTTATTTTGTTAATAGAATAAATCAGCGCACCAAAATTTGGTTTCTGCAGAAGGTAAGTTGCTGTTGAAGCTGTGATGGCGTAGTGGTTAGAGTGGCAGTCTCTGATGTGAGAAAGCCTGGGTTCAAATCTTACCCAAGATTTTGTTTAAGTTTCTGTTAGTCCAAAATTCCTAAAGGAATATTTAAGTATATGAATCTAGAAATTATATTTTTAAAAATTCGACTTAGCACTGCCTGCACTGTGGTGCTCTGCTGCATAGAAAGGTAACTATTTTGTAAGGTAAAAGTGTAATAAGCAAACATTCCAGCTGTGCAGTGCTGTGGTGGTGTACTGGTTAGTGTAGCTGACTATCAAGTCTGATATCCCTAGTTCAAGTCTGATAGTCTTTTAGTTTGTGTAAATCCTGTCTGCGCTAGGTGAAATCTCTGGTTAGAATCTGACTGATTTTGTGTTTTAGCGCTTTGTTAGCACATTGTGAGTCATTAATAACAGCTATGTCAGTGTGAGCGGTGGTGTAGTGCTGTAGAATTATGGACTTTGGTCTTTAAGGTTTAAGGCTAATAGACTAGTTATAAAAGTGGGTGAGTGTATAGAGTTTAACAGAACAGTGCCAGTAGCTGTGCTGGATTGGTGTAGTGGGTAGAGCTACAGGCTGTGGTGTGTGAGGTTGCTGGTTTGAATCTATGTGTGGGTACTTTAGTTTTGGTGGATTAATTAGATAAAGGTTAAAAATGTCTAAAAAGATGTGATCAGGCAGGAATTCTGTGTAGCTCATGTGGGTGAGCATTTGCCTCTGAAATACGAGGTTTCGGGTTCAAGTCCCTAATCAGAGTTCTGAGATTTCAACAACAGCTGAGGGTGGTAGGGTAAGTATACAGATGGGGGGTGAGTAGCTGCAGGGAGGTTAGGATGTTTACAGGGGTGCAGTGGGTTGCAGGTGGGCGGATAAGAGTGAGGGCAGGCGGAGGGGTGCAGCTGTGGGGGAGGGGAGGAGAGTGAGGGCAGGCGGAGGGGTGCAGCTGTGGGGGAGGAGAAAAGAGTGAGGGCAGGCGGAGGGGTGCAGCTGTGGGGGGAGGAGAAAAGAGTGAGGGCAGGCGGAGGGGTGCAGCTGTGGGGGGAGGAGAAAAGAGTGAGGGCAGGCGGAGGGGTGCAGCTGTGGGGGAGGAGAAAAAGAGTGAGGGCAGGCGGAGGGGTGCAGCTGTGGGAGAGAAGGGTAGGCAGCTGCAGGGGAGAAGAAAAGAGTGAGGGCAGCAAGAGGAGGGCAGCTGCGGGGGAGGAGAAAAGCGTGAGGGCAGCAAGAGGAGGGCAGCTGCGGGGGGAGAAAAGAGTGAGGGCAGCAAGAGGAGGGCAGCTGCGGGGGAGGAGAAAAGCGTGAGGGCAGGTGGAGGGGTAAAAGCTGCCCTCTGCTTATAAGCCTGCAGCTGCCCCTTCTTTCTCTCCCCTGCAAGCTGCCCTCGCTCTTTTCTCTCCCCGCTGCAGCTCTTTTCTTCTCCCCTGCAGCTGCCCTTCTCTCTCACTCTTTTTCTCCTCCCCTGCAGCTGCCCTCTTTCTGCTCTCACTCTTTTTCTCCTCCCCTGCAGCTGCCCTCACTCTTTGCCTCACTCTTTCTCTCCCCTGCTGCCCTCACTCTTTTTCTCCTCCCCTGCACCCCTCTTTCTGCCCTCACTCTTTTCCTCCTCCCCTGCACCCCTCATCCTCCAGCACCTGCCCTCACTCTCTTCTCCTCCCCTGCTATCTGTTCTCACTCTTTCCCTCTCCCAGCTGCACCCTGTTATTCCTTCCCTTCCTCACTCAGCCAGCTCTACCTCCAGGTACCCACCCTTTTCTCTTCCTGCCCCACCATCTCCCTTACCCTTTCTACATACAACCCCACCTACCTGTGTAAGCCCTTACTTACCATAGCCATTGAAATCTTGGAATTCTGAACAGGGGCTTGAACCTGCAACCTCAGATTTCAGAGGCAAATGCTCACCCACATGAGCTACACAGAATTCCCTCCTGAGCACAGCTTTTTAGACATTTTTAACCTTTATCTAATTAACCCACCAAAAATTAAGTACCCACACATGGATTCGAACCAGCAACCTCACACACCACAGCCTGTAGCTCTACCCACTACACCAATCCAGCACAGCTACTGGCACTGTTCTGTTAAACCGCACCGCTATTATTCTATATTAGATTAAAAACAGAGGTTCTGCAAAAAAATTTTGTTAAAACCAAATCCTAGACAAGCCTACAAGTAAAGCAGTAGCATGGTGGTTAAGGCGTTTGCCTACCAAACTGAAAATTGTGGGTTCGAGTCCCATCACCAGACCTTGGAATGATTAAAATGTTGGCCAAGAAACTGATTTAACCTTTTCATTGTGTGTGTTCTGTTACAGAAAAATCATCACTGGTTAATACTCCAACACGAATAATTTCCCCATAACAGCACATCTGGATGGGTTTGTCTTTGTCTCAGCAAATAAGTGATGTCAGCAAAATTGTTGTGCAAAACAGCACTCAAGGGTTGAAAGTATTTTTTGTGTGTTTAAGTGATGCTGTTAACATCGATTCGTAATGAATGTGTGTGTGTGTGTGTCAGTTTGAGGTAAGTCAGTCTGATACCTCGAGGAAAGAAGCTGTCACACATTCGGCTTTTGAGGGCCCGAACACTGCGGTACCATTTTTCAGATGGCAGAAGGGTGAAAAGTGTGTGTGTGTGTGTGTGTGTGTGTGTGGGGGGGGGGGTGTTAATGCTGTTGGCTTTATGGGTGCAGCATGTGGTGTAAATGTCCTTTATAGAGGAAAGAGAGACCCCTATGATTGTGTCAGCCGTTCCCATTATTCGCTGCAGAGTCTTGGTGCAGTTTTTAAACCAGGCAGTGATGCAGCTGCTCAGGATGCTCTGGATGGTCCCCTCTCTGGAATATGCTCAGGATGATGGGCTATTCTCAGCATGTCCTTGTCCATATCTGTAAATGTCCTCGGACAGAACATTACAATTCAGAAATTCTGTGCTATTTAAAGAACTAAAACAGTTCAATACAATTTCAAGGCTTCACTTCTGATGTGCTTTTATAGAAGATATTTATATGTCAGAAAAATGAATAAAGCGAATTCAGGAATATAGAATAGAACAGAAAAACCTTAAACAAAAGCTCACAGAATTCTGTTCTGTTCTGTTCTGTTCCGTTCCGTTCCGTTCCGTTCCGTTCCGTTCCGCCATGAAGTCCGGCAGCTTTAATTTAGCCGCGTCTCTTCTGTACTTCTTCTTCGTCATCTTGCAGGGAATAAAGCGTAAAACGCGCTACTGACGTCTAGCGGTACGTTTTATGTACTACAAAAAAGTGATTACTGTCATAGTTTAATCATCTTTAAATAAATATGGCAAATATTAATAGGATTTTGTTATAGTTTCTAAAAAATATATTAATACGACCACAATAATAACGCTAAATATGTCAATGTAAAGAAAAGTATAAACTATTGAAATAATAATTAATGTTGATATGAAGCTGATTTTGAGGAATTCAGAGCAGCTTTATATAAACATCTTTATTATCATTCCAATATTTTATTTTAATACTTTCTTTAAAATATTATTTTCTTTACTTTAAATAATGTAATTTTCACATGAATGTGTACTGTTGTGTGCTTAACGTGGCAGCTTAT
Source organism: Bagarius yarrelli (assembly GCA_005784505.1). Classification (NCBI taxonomy): domain Eukaryota; kingdom Metazoa; phylum Chordata; class Actinopteri; order Siluriformes; family Sisoridae; genus Bagarius; species Bagarius yarrelli. Next base: position 1,084,523 of record VCAZ01000126.1, read on the forward strand.
CTTTTTAGTGCCCTCTGCTGGCTGCATGGTGAAGAACACATGACACTAAACTACACTAAGGAGAAGCGAGCTGAGAGAACCTCGACATCTTCAGCTCTGCCTCCTGCCTCTTCCTCAGCGCCACTGTCTCTAAACCATACATCATAGCTGGTCTCACCACTGTCTCTAAACCATACATCATAGCTGGTCTCACCACTGTCTCTAAACCATACATCATAGCTGGTCTCACCACTGTCTCTAAAACATACATCATAGCTGGTCCCACCACTGTCTTGTACACCTTTCCCTTGATATTAGGTGATATTCTCCTGTCACACATCACTCCTGACACGTTTCTCCACCCAATTCAACCTGCCTGTACTCACTTCTTCACCTCTTTTACACTCTCTCTCCATTGCTCTGGACTGTCGACCCCAAGTACTTAGTCAGTTTTTGTCAGTGTAGTTGGGGGTAGAAAAAAAAAGAAGAAATCCTCAGGGATGATAATGTGACTACACATAATGAACTCAAACTCATTGTCCAAACTTGATCTTCTTTCACATGCATTTCAATTACATCCCATCCCCCATGAATGTATCTCTCGGTGGGTTCAGGATTCCTGTCAGTCTTTCCTCTGGGAATTTCATTCTTATCAGCGCCTGCCAGGCAGCATGTCTCAACTGACCTCATTTACCGTTTAAATATACACCATGTGCTATTCGGAGACAAAAGGATCTCAGATTGTGATAAACGTCGTTGTGCGGCTAAAGAAAAAGTTTTCGGCTAAGTAATCAAGCCGGCGTTTATTCACTTCACCTCTATGTGCTAATGTCAGTTGAGAAAAAAATCCAGTTTAGAAAATTGATTTTTTTTCCCCCCATGTTTCTAGATCCAGACAATTTTGCGGGACTATTTTAATAACATCAGGAAATATCTTGTTACCTGTAGCTAATATCTATTAGCAAGTTGGGTTGTAAGATGTAATGCTACAACCTGGGCGACCCCTCGCTTTGACTTCAGCCTTCCAAGCTTGAATATGCAAAGAAAAGCTTGATGGTTAGTTAACTGCTGTACATCAGACTGGTCAGATGGGGGAGGTGTTTATCTTCATGAATGTAGGCTTTAGTTTGTGGAGTCAGTTTTTGTGTGAGAGAAAACGAAGGCTAACAAAAAGAAACGACTTGAGTGAATCTTAAATCTTTTAAAACTTAAATCAGGAAAAAGTTTATAATTTCGATATCCCGAGAGAGCAGCGTTCATGTCTAATCTCACACCACAGTCTGATGACTGTCAGATGAACAATGGCGGTGAGATGGTTTTAGGTGTGAGGAGTCAGGCGAGGTTGCTGATGTATAATTAGGCCTATTAGCATGATTAGGGATGTGGATTTAAGGCTTTTCGAAAATAAAAATCATCCGCTGTTACTCTGAAAGTGACTAAGTGTGAGCGTGAGAGTGAGCGTAGGGGCAGATGGCCTTTGTTTCTGCATCACGAGGGTGACATGACGTTCCTGTCTTTTTTAACAAGTACAGCATACACGCGTCTGTCCTCACTGCCTTCCTCTCAGTCTGGCAGAATCGATACTTCGTGAGAAAATCGGCTCTACTAGCAGGGATATTAGCAGACAGTCAAACCAATAGCGATGTCTTTGTTTAACGGATAATTTAATTTTGTCCTTATCAAAGTCTGGCTTTCCATCAGTCATGTTGTCTCTGGTTATAGTTTTTTGTGTCTTCAAACCAAACGATCTAGTGATCGCCACTTCAACTACAACATCAATACAAGAAAAGATGAGGTTAGCTACCTGTCTGTTGGGGGTTTTGGTAGCTAAAACTTGATTAGTTTCATTAGCTAGCTAACACAGAAGTTACCTCATAAAATCATAGCAAAATTTAGATTTTATGTCTTATACGAAACACTACCGTTTTCTAGCTTCGGTGCCAAAGCTAGCTAGCTTGTCTGGTTCACTCAGCTAATTTAAGCTAAACCTGCACAGCTTACCTCAGAATGCGTGTTGAAAAGTCTTTACAATTTTGATCGTGCATTTCCTTTCAAGCGTTTAAAAGGATGCTCTCCCAAAGTAAAATGGTCTCCCAAATAATATAAAGGTAAAAAAAAATAATAAAGAAAATCAGTTTTGTCCACACCACAAAAAAAAAAATCCTGAAGTGACTAAACAAATATAACACTTTCTGTAAATAAAAAATTATGATACATTCACTGTATAAATCTCGGTTAAGCCTTACCTTCTTTAGATATTCCATATAAATTCCTGTAAAAAGAAGCTGTTAATGTATCAACAGTAACACTAATGTTCTCCAACAAGCTATGATCCAGTGGCGACTGTTGTCAGAGCTGATTTTCAACACGACTAAGTCAGATTCAAGAAGTCAACAGTGCAGTGGTATGATTCTGTTTAATATCTATTCCATTATTTGGAATGAACAGAAGCTCCTGTACAACCCTGGAGAAAGAAGTTATGAGTTTTGACATAACTAGGATACACTCCCTAATTGGAAACATAGGGAATGGGAACGCTGATAGCTTAAAGGGCAGGCCTGCCAGCCTAGGTTATGTGATATAGGAAACACGCTGAGGCGTCGACCGACTAGCATGGTTTTAATCGCTACAACACATCGTTAACAGTTCCAACCCTGCATTTATGCAGTGGAATCTGAACCAATCTGGCACCCAGAGCCCCACCGCTACAACACAGAACCCAATAACTAATCCGGCGTCAGCCCTTGCCTCTCCTAATTAAAGACACATGATGAGGAGCAGACTTAAAAATCTGGGTCCAGCGCAGTCACACGATTCCCATTCGCGGCTTACTGTTGCGGCGATATTAACGTTCCTGTGTCGTACAGGCATGAGTAATTAAATGAAGCTATTTCAGGGCAGAGAGTGCTAAGCGTTAATTTGGTGCAGTTTGGCTTCAAAACTCAGATAATTACGTATTTCAGCAAGCTTTGAAAAATACTCCACATCCTTCCTTAGAGGGAATAAATAGCAGATATGGGAGCTATTTAGGGATGCTGACTCGACATGAGCCTGGGACAAAAAGAGCTGAAAGATTTTATAAGTAAAATCAGATACAGAGTAGACGCAAAACAAAGAATTGGCCGTGTATGCTGCATTTTTTATGCTTTTTTTTCTTGCTGATAAACAAACATTAGAAAAGTTACAGGTGATGTCATATGTTAACAGAATATTTCTTGTGAGCAGAATCCCCTGGGAGAGGGTCAGAATCCAGACAGTTTAAATGAAAACAAAACCAGGTTTTGTAGTTTGCTTGCAAAATTCAATTAAAAATGAACAAAATGCTCTAAAGCATGGAATTATTATATCCTAAACAATTATCCTGAGGTTCCAAAGCAAGAATATAAAAGCTCTAACGGTCAAGCAAGTAAAGGTGATTGGTCGATTCGGCTAATACCCCATTCTCTGGCTTTATTAGGTGTTTCCTCACTGCTTGTAATTTCTTAGTTTCCGGTAGTTCTGTGACCCTCAATAGACCCAGGGTCTGGTGTCTACCAGAGTTTAGCTTTAATCCTATTCAAACACACCTGAACTAGCTAATCAAGGTCTTCCTCTGTATACATTAAACCTACAAACGCCAAACGCTGCAGGACACGAACCCTCCAGGACCAAGTCTGGTGACCCTGATTTAAAAGGCTGATTTGTTGCTGGGGTGTTAAATAAGCCTCTTTACTGCTCAGTTATATAAACAAAAAAAATTTAAGGGGGTCTACCAACAGCGATCGATGTAAAAATACATAAATACTTAATTCAACTGCAAAAATCACTATTAACGTGGAAGACATCGGCGTCGGTGAAGGGTTGAATTTAGCAATAAAAACTCTCGATGGTTTTCATTAGAGAATTTGACATGGTTAGACTTGTCTAGGATCAAACATTACATTGATCCCCTACTATAAAACAGTGAACACTTGCGTGAACGTGTTCCTGATTTACCCGAGTAAACAGTCAATATAATTTTTCAGCAAGCTCAACAGATTCTTGGTAAAACAGCTGCATTTTTCCAAAAGAAATTAAAAAAGGATCCTGTGAGGCAAACATATAAAGGAGGAAATAATGAAATTTAACTGAAATTCAACTGCCTCCGGAGACACACCGCAAGCTGGACGGTGGCATCTTCCAAAGAATATTTCTATTTATTAATCAAATGGCTCCCAACCCAAGCGATGCATTTCAAGGACAAATAAAAAAATACAAGGGCGCTGGAGTGTATAAAGCTCTTATGACAGTCACATGGTGGTGTTGAAAACTGCCTGATCGATGCACAAGCAAAGCTTGGAAGCTTGTTTTCCTGGAACAAAGAAGCTCCTGTTGTGTTTAAAGGTCTGAGGAAAAAAACCCCAACAACCGACCTTTAATGTTAATGCATATAGGCCTCGTCTGACTGGCTAAAAGAGCAAACATTCTTGTTTTTCTCTCAATCAATATGGAACCACCTTTTTTATGAACTTGCGGACTAAAACCCAAGCGAGAACAAGTAACCAACACCATCCCGCCCAGTCATTTTTCTAGCATTGATGTAGTTCACATGTTTAGGCAGCTGAGGCAGCTGTTTCTACAATAATGTTGCCAAATGTAACATCCCCCCATCAACACAATATAGAACATACAATCCATAGAGATTCAAGAAACCAAGAATTCTATAACCTGGTGTCTGTCCCACTGCTTCACCAATCTAAATGTAGGAAAAGCAAATTCCTATTGTGTAAATTGATTCCCAAGGCAGCACCAAATTGTGTCAATGACTTTCTGCTCGAATTTTGTGGCAGACAGTGTGATTTCAATTTGTGCAGTTTTTTTTGTTATGTTTTTGTTGAAGAATTACAAAAATATTTGTTTCTAGAATCATATATTTGAAATATATGATATATGATCATAAAAACGCATCCCATTAGCCAAATACTGGCTTACTAATAACAGAGCATGAGGATATTAGTTAGGATTTATAACCAACCAACCAACCAACCCAATCGTCCATCCAACCTTCTATTAAGTAACGATAAAAGGAGAGATCCTATCCATGTTGGCCGAAAAGTGGTCGAAACAGCGGACAGATGCCGCAAAACTCCGTTCTGATGCATTTATTCACTGAGCAGATGGTGCGTTTTTTTCTCCTGCTCTGCCGATCTGGAACCAACAGCTATCAATCAAACTAGTTGCTGAAATGCACGTTTAATTTCCGATAAGGACAAAAACCAGCAAAGTAACTTGCATGCGTTCCTATGGAATCTCTACATTATAATTAATACAAATATTATTCTATTGTTACAAATATAAAAACATTTTGTTACATCATTTACATTATATTCACTTTACATCTTTAACTTAAGTGTATTTTTTAAATCATTTACTAATATACACATTGTCATTACTGGATTAACTCCTTTGGGAAACACACTGCAAGAGGAAGTGGTGCGAAACTAGGCTGGCTATAAATGAAATGAAAACTAAGCGCAATTGCACGTGGGCTGCAAACCTGTGAAAAACTTTTACAAAGAAATGATTATTCAAAACAATCTAAGCGAAAAAATGTATACAGAAGCATGTGTCAAGATGACGTTATCGAATCTCTCTCACCAACACCCACACGATACTGAAAAGCAAATTTGAGCAGAAGAACTGTTAACTTGTTACAGTGAAAGAGAGTGCATCAGGGATGTATGTTAGGAGATAATACAGTTTTTGCTTTTTCTGCGCTTGCGAGTGTGTAACTGTCCTCGGGTTCCGGGGTGACCGGACCCTATGAGTCCTGTAGAACTGTACTTGTGCAGTAACTCCTCACTGGTCATATACCTCAGATTAACCGGCTTGGGGATTGGCTCGCCTAGGAAATAGCCTTCGTCCTCGGATTCCGAAGATGAAGAGCAGGTAGAGCACCAGTCGTCGTCGTAATCGTACTGATCCCAGGCGTAGCTTCCCATGCGATGCTGCGGAGTCGGGTTCTGAAGCGTAAGGTCTGAAGTTGTCCGAGGGCACGGCCTAAACGCCTGCTGTCTCATTCTGGAATCTCTAATGCCACTATTTCTAGGATCCCGTGGACCACGTGGAGGGGGGAATCGATCATAATCCTCACAAACGGCCATCTTTGATCGACCCGGAATCGCTGGACGTTGTTGGACCGCCAGGTTCAGCGCGTTTTCGGAACGAGAGCGACGGGATCTGCGAGAGCGGTGATGATGATGCCTTCTTCGCGGCTGTTCCTGTTCGAGAACGCGCCGGGGAGTCCGTTCACTCATGGGTGCCAAACGTGCATTGTGAGCGCTGTTTACTAAACTCGCCCTGTCCTCTTCCTGATAAGTGAAGCCGGGTGGTACAATGGTGATCCCAGGAGCCTGCTGGGAATATGGAAGTGAATATTTCACCTGTACAGGTGGCTCTATCTCCAGGTACGGTTGCCCGGTGGTGAGGCTATGTAAAGATTCTGAGCTGTGAAACTGCACAGAAGAGTTCAGGGTGCCCATATTGCTCTTCTCTGAGATGTTCATGCCAGAGTCTTTACTCAAGTCGGGCATAGAGAAGCGGGACAAGTGCTCCTGCCTCTTACCGCCACCATCTGCCGAAATACCTGCATTTGATACAACGAAAGGTAAATCATATTTGGTTAAAGAAGAAATAAGCACAAACATTAGATCTGATTGAGAAAAGTCATGCCTTTATTACAATCCACAGTAATCAATTCTAGGGTTACCTGTAGCATTGGACAGAGCTAGTGACTCCATGGAACCCCGTGGGGTTTGCTCCATTGGTGTTAGCTGTTCGCTAAAGCTAAGTGCACTGATGGGGTTCCTGCTGCGGCCCAGCTGAGCCGCAACCTCCCTCTCTCTTTCCCTGTCTCGCTCCCTTTGAAAAGCATGCATGCTGATAGAGCGCTTGTCCACGAAACTGTTGGAAGGCAACCCGTTAAAGCTAGCCTGAGCTTTCAGCTCAGACGAGTAACGATCCTCCAGTTCTGCCTGGAGCCAGTTCTCATTAAATGAATGTCCTTTGATAGCAGATATAGGAGGTCTCTTGGACTGTGCAGACTCTTTGGGCTTGCTGCCTTGTTGGGTATAAGATGTTCTGATGTTGCACTGACTCAGCAGCTGCAAAGGAGTTGGCGAGGACTCGTTGCGATTCCCACAGCCCTGTCCATCGGTTTGCCTTTTCCAGGATGGTGGTTCTCGGGTCAGACTCGGGGCTTGACTCGACAGACTTAGCAGGTCCATCTGCAGGGAGAGAGGATCCACGTCGGCCGAGTAGCGCGTGTTAGAAGTGGTTCCACCGCTGTTGTTACTGCCCTTGCTGGATTTGGAGCTGCTGTGCCTGGTCTCCCGGATTCGGCCACTTTGGAAAGCAGAGTCTGAGGAGTCCGACCCATTGGTGTCCTCATTCACACTACAAGACCGCGAACAGAAGATCTGACCCTGTTTGGGCAAAAATGGACGACCGAGGAGGGACTTCTTGCAGCGTGCACAACAAAAGCAGTCTTCAGTGGCGTGCCAGTGCTGCCCATCGTAAGTCATCTGACCCTGGTCAATACCTGCGATAAAGTTAGAGAGATTACGCATCACATTTAAATAAGGCAAATATGATGACTGTTTACAAATGTGCTAAAATGAATGGTGGGATGTGGGCTCTTGAGCAAGACCCTTAACCCCCTATCGCTCAGTTGTATAAAAGAGATTAATGTAATGTTTTTCTGTATAAGGGCGTCTGCCAAATGCTGTAAATGTAAAAGCTATTGCAACTCCGCATTGTTAATGTAAAATTATATTATGAATTAGTTTCCAAGTCAGAAACTACATTCTTTATTCAAAATGATAAACTAATTTCTTTAGCCAGACTTGCTGTATAACTCATTTTTATACAGTCAAATACAACCTCAAAAAATGATAAACAAGGTGCAGTTAATAGAACCCAGTCACGGATATATATTTTTATTAGCTTTAGTTACTGATTTAGAAGAGGTTTTAGGGTCAAATATCACTTTAGGCATGTTTTAAGAGAGCGGTTATAAATATTGATGGGAAGGATAAGTCAAAAGATCAGCAAGTCCATTCTAATGCCTGAAGTTTAGACGTGTTTGGAGTAAACTGATTATGCTGCAAGCTTTGCACTAAACAAATACATTACATTTTAATTACAGCTCCACTTACACATGCGAACCGGCCCCAGCCTAATGGCCAACATCTGTTTGCAAACCATTTTTAATCTGTTTCACTCTCATACTTTCTGTGGCCTGTAAGAAAATTATTACAGACCGAATCTGTGCCGAGTGAGATGCCAAAACGCAGCTGAAACCGATACCGGGATCGAAAGCGACGAGCCGACGAGCCGAGTTATTATGGGATGGAGTGTTGCCTTGTGAAACAGTGGGGGCTAACCAAGTAATGGAAACAATGGGCAATAAATAAATTAGGTCAATAATGATTTGTGTTATGTCTTTAGCGTGACTCTTGGCTAACTCGGATCGATGTTAGTCACATTTGGAATAATAAACCAAATAAATGTAATACACCATTATTAACATGGCAGCAGGTCAGTCATTTTAAACAATTATTCTTTACAAATTATCATATAATTATAGGGTTAAAATATGATTTTGACCTGAATATTTTTAACAAGTGTCATAGGTTTGATTTTTCATGTCATAAACAGAAACTAATTCTGGTTGTTTTGATGTGAATGTCTGTGACACAAATAAGGCCCACCACTGGTAATAGGCTAAAACACAAAATGAGCCCAGGACACTTTTTTTCTGTCCAGAACAGGCTATGACAGCCAAACTTTTTGTTTAAAGATCTTTTCCAAGCCGTTCATAGTTATAATTATTTTTAAGTAACTTATTGCAAAGCCTTGCCATTTCCTGTTGACTACTCTTAAGGACCTTGTACTGATCAAAACGCATTGCCTCTTTTATTTTATTTGCATAACAAATTTGATACCCTCCAGTTGATATCCGAACCAGATTGGATGTTTTAAAGCTGCAATTTTTTTTAATAAGATCCAAAGAAAGCAGATTGACACAGGTTCAGGTTCAGGTTCACTGCTAAGGAGTCGACCGCCTTTTTCTCTTACCGATATGCTCCCCACAGGAGTCGCAATACTCGGCGTAGAGAGACTCGAAACATCCGCAGCAGTACGGCCGACCCTCTTTCATTATGTAGCGCTGGCCACCTAAGACCGTCTCACACTCGAAACAGCAGAAGTGCTTCATGTGCCAGTGCCTGCCTTCTGCTTCTGTGCACTCATCCGCAAAGATAATCTGAGGGAAAAGGGGTGAAGAGAGGGATATGAAGTGATGCATGGAGCCATTTATCATTGAATAAAGGCTAAATGCCAAAACTGCACCCATCCATTACAGTTAATTTTAAACAAGACAGGAAGGTTCAGTGAAAGCAGTCCCAGGAACCTTTGTCTTGTGCCAATCCACCGTACCAAACCTTCTTCAGATACCAGCCGCCAAAAAAATGATAGACAACAATTTTCAACCACTGAATCATGTTTCAGGTTGGTCTATATTTAAAATGGACATAGTAAAAAGACAGGACGAGAGGCTAGACAACTTAATTATTCAGGAGTGTAATGTCTCCATTAATTTAACCAGGCCTTCACTGTTAATTATCATGCGTTTAAAAATGCATGTACTTGATTATTTGCGCTCGGGTGATCGTTCATCATACATACACGCCTCTGAAAAAGCCTGCAGGTCGGGATTTAATAAACGAATAAGTGTTACTGTTGCAGATATAGACATAATCTAAGCAGATGGGACATAAAAATAGCTGGTCAAATAAAGAAATTGTGATGTATTAACAAAATAATGCACACAAGTGGTTAAGGTATCAATTCGAAAGGCTGTGATTTAAAATTTCCAACATCACCAGGTTGCCACTACTAGACCTCTTAGCAATGCTCTTAACCCTTAATTAATTGCCCCGTTATAAAAATTAAGAAATGCTGTAAATGTTGTATATTGATAAAAGCAGAACTAAAACAACATTCACGCTAATCGTACCTCGTCGCATGCTGAACACCTCGGTTTCAATCTCTCAGCGTGGTGTCGCCCGCAGTAGATTTTACCCTCATGATAGAAGTAAATGAGATCCACTAGGAGCTCGTCGCACGTGCTGCATACGAAGCACTGAGGATGCCAGCACATACCGTGACCCGCCCGAGACGCGAACACGGCGATGTCGCCGCCGTTGATCTGACCACCGCACTGAGGGAAAGAAAGAATTAGATAACTTTAATGTCAACATATACAAGTGCTGGTAGAGTGACATCGACTTCCAGTATGGAATAAAACAATCAACAACACGCCTTAAACGCTCAAGACCTTTATTTCACATTTTTTATATATGGTAAAATTTTAAATCGATTATGAATGTAGTAAAAAAAATTTCATCTGTTTAATCAGTTCAGTCACATAGAGGTCAGCGTTAGTGTGGGGGATTAAATCAATAAAGGCAATCTTTCTATTCCAAGGTATCTGATAACACCGTCAAGAGAAAATAAATCAATAATAAAGCCATAAATCCAAAGTCTAAGTCTTGGTCTTCATGCACGTGTTCTCTTTATTAACCATGTCCTTGTTACATCATTGCTGCTTTCTATATTCCTGAAAAAAAGCTTCCTATTTATAGCTATAGACACCTTTTGTTCCAGCACAGCTGTAGACAAAATAAATATTCCTAGGTTACCAAAGAGTTTGTCTGTGTGTGTAGACCATGTGTGTGTCTGGGGCAGCCGAAGTGAAGCAGGGCAAGCAGGTGGACTTTGCTAGCTTACATGCATCCCAAAGCTTTGAGAATTTTTTTTTTTTACGAAAGTTCTCCAAATAGCAGATACTTAAGATAACTTGAATTTCAGATGCATGTGCAGATAAAACAGATAAAATGACTAGACATATTAGCATCACCAAACGTTTCAAGACCTGGCCATTATATCCATGTGTGTTTTTTTAACTTTCTATTCCAGATGTAGTCTGTGGCTCTGTCTAAAATCGCATAATTTCATACTATAAAGCAGGCGAAACTGAGTATGGGAGTATGCCAAATATGGTTCCAAGCGGTTCCCAGATGACTTACTACCACCGCCCGGATTTTAAAGTATGCATACGATGTACACTTAACTAACCTATGATCCCGCAGGAGAGACGACTCGTCATTTGCGAAAAGATGGTGGACGCCATATGTCACGTGTCAGTATGAAAATGGCGGCTGTTTTTAATGGACGGAAAGTGCGTACTTACTTAAATGCAGTACATACTGAAGTAGTACATGTCCATGTCTTCATGAATCTAAGGGACATTGTCATGCTTGAACAGTGTTTGATTCTCTCAGTTTCATTAAAGGGAAAATAGAATCTACCATACAATGACATTCCAGAAAACTGTGTGACTCAGACTTTGTGGAACAATTTAAAGAAAGACACAATGATGTGGGTGTGCTGGTAAATGTGTCCAAATAAAGACTATATAATAAAAGGCAGATAAAGTCTTTAACCTGTTCACATATGGCTCCGGTCATGGTGACAGGAAAAGGCCGGACGTTTCCACGGCCCAGATTCTCCCTCTTCCTCTGATTACTAAAGAGCTTGAGCTCCCTCTTCTCCTCATCATCCAAAGAGCTACAATATCGCACCTGAGCAGGAACGAGAGATTCGACCAAACAGACACAGACGTTATATTTACATGTCAAAGACACAACATATCTAAGTATGTAAAAAAGCACAATACAGGTGTGAAGACGAGATGGAGGGGCGTGGAGTGTTTAGGTTATTTGTGTAAATGTTCTAACCTCATTGTCGTGCGGTGGCAGCTGGTGCAGGAGCTGTTTGATGCGGTGTTTCTCTCCAGCGCTGTTCACGTACGGCACCTTCTCCTCAGGCAGAGAGCTGTAATACTGATGAACCTGCAGTTCAACAACAAACAAAAAAAACTTTCCCTGATTCCTTTCATCTGTACATCTTTCACAATAAAAACAACAACGCCACCACCAAACTACTTTGTAGCGACGCTACTGGCCAAAATTGAGTTTAATTTACAAAAAAGGAACAACAAAGAAAAAATAATCAAAGAAATGTTCTGAGAATTTTATACTTTGACTTACTACGTCTCCATTTGGACCCCCATATTATATTTTGACTTAATATTATTTTTATTATTTGCATGTTTTCCCACTTTCTGCAACAAATTAAATACACAACGTCTGATAACAAGGTAAACAACAGAGCAGGGTGTTATTCAGCCTGTATTCGTGTTAACCCTTCCCCCATTCCTTAACATGTCTTTTCAACCACACACACATCCACACACACACACACACACACTGAGCAATTACAGTCTGGGTGATTTATAGCTGAGCAATGTAGAGTTAATGGAATCTGCCCTCTCACATCCTCGCCACTGTGCTGACACGGAGGCTTCATCCCCACGCCCTGCATGCACGGGTCTATTTCCGCACCCAGGCTCAGGCGTATTTATCCGTAGAGCTTGGCGCAGCTTTAAATTACCGTAATTAACAGCGGTGCTCAGACGTAACCTACGCGCCCCACCTTTTGGCGGCTAATCGGCAAGGACGAAACTAGCGTGAGAGTAGCCGCATCGAGCTAAGAAATAACGTGAGAGATGTTCTTATTAAAAACTTGCATGTGAGTGTAGGATTTAAAAGCACAACCATGTGGTTAGATTTACAGTTTCCAGGGTTATTTTGGAGTGTTATTTGACATTTCAGACCTTCCACCTCATTACACATGGCCGATGTCTAATGAGTTAATGTGATAAAGCACCGATCTCCATCTGCCCGTCCTTACACCGCATAAACCCGTCTCGTAAAGCACAAGAAAATGGTTCTCTCATGAGATGTGATTTATAACCATCTTTGAGAAGCTGATGGTGGTTGAGAAAAACCAGCATCTCTCCCTTAAACATTCATCACTTTCTTTCAAAAAGTACAAGAGCATGGATAATGTCCTTCCTGTCTGAAAAACACCAGGGGAACTGGGAATACTCGAGCGTCCAGAGCCTCCCTCAGCCCCCTGAGAAGAACACACTCTCTCTTCTTTTTGAGCGTGAACTGATGGCTCTTCCGCTGCTTGTCTTGGCCGGCCGTGCTTTTGAGAAGCCCCGGAGAAGATGTGGTTTGGGGGATTTGTTCAGCTGAAAATGTCAGTGGTTGAGATCCAATAAACTTACTGCACCCCTGTCCAACAATAACACTCGGACCTGGTGCGGTGCAGAGATCTGACGAATCGAAGCCAGCGCTTTTATTCAAACAGGCAGCTCATGGAAATGGACGTAATCAGAACGAAGAGACCTGGCCGTCCTGTGAGTCCAGGGATCTGGCAACACACTGTTCATCTCGGTGCAAACGGCTGGCTCTCATAACACACACAGGGTTTGCAGGACAAAGACCAACCAAGTTTTTTTGCATGTTAATATTTTTTGTGAGGAATTTTCAAGTTCTCGTTCTTTGGCCTGAATAACCACGGCAACGAAGTGATACGAATCTTTATAATCTATTATATAAAGCGCCAGGAGCAACTTCAACCAAGTGAAACAGCAGAAACTCCTCTTCATAGCCAGAGGGTTACAGTTCCAGTAACTGACTGTACAGACCGTAAAACCATCGCACGGCTATGAAAAAGCCGTCCTGTCCTGCTGATACTTTTTCCATTTTCCATCAGGATTTTCCATCTTAAGGGACGCGTCTGTGCGGGAGACATTTAAAAACTAGGCTACGCTCTACATCCCACTTCCTTTTTCCACCAGGAATGAAAGACAGCAAGAGCCAGGTCGGAAATGCATAAGGAGTGACTCTTCTCGCTGATGTGCTGTCCAGGAGTCATCCTTTCGAGCCAAACCTTTTTTTCTTCATGAATGAGCTTATTAACAGCAGCACGCAGAAGAAAGAGACAGAAATGCAGTCGTGTGAACTAGGTAAATGCCTTAGGGCCATGGCACTGCTAAGCCGACATAATTGGATCGCCTAACTAAAACAGGTCATGTTTCTTTTTGGAATCTGGCGGTAATCTCGAAAATCCCCGGCTTTCACAGTACACAAATTATAGGGGAGGTATGATCATTGTCTTGCCTTGCTTCTGGGTAAAAGATCTAATTGGAGAAAGAAATGTGCAAGCCAGCTTTCCTTTCAGCTGTAAATCATCTTTATTTCCTTTTCCAGAGGTGCCAAAGAGCCAATTTTGTCCCAGTCCCTGTCTCGGAATGAAACTGCAGACGTAAGTGTTCTGCTAATAGACAACTTGCTAATAGACAACCTTCGCTGCCAGGCAACTCTATAAAATTCATCTCACCTGGATTCTGTCCTCCTGTTGGTCAGCAATGCCGAGGCACAAAACCAAGGTCTTGTAGGACAGTCACTCATCTATCAAGACCCGGTATTTATCCCGGCCAGAGGCAAACCGCGACCGACCCGCAGATGTGCATTTTCAAATAAACGGCAATCATGACAAACTTAACAAGCAACTAACTCGTTCATATGCTGCAACGAATTCCAAGTTAGTTCTTCCACAGATTTAGAAGCTAGCCTCTGAAAAATAAAAAAACGGGACATTCAACAGACCATTATTGGTTATCGACCTGCTACACTGTGCTAGTAATAACACCGCCTTCCAGTTTTGAAGGAAAATGAAACTTGTAGCAATGAATGATTTAACTGGTCTATAAAAAGAGCCAGCCACCCGCAGTGCTCTAATAAAGCCCATGTGAGAATACGCTGAAACTCAGTGCCAAGCGTTTCTACGAGAGCTAACAGAGACCCGGCCAGGCTGGAGGAACGAAAACACACACTTCCAATCCTGAAAAAATTAAATAAATAGAGTAAGAGTGTGTGTCTGTGTAGGATTGGCATTTGCAGCTCTGCAGCTTAACACTGTGCCCTTGAGCAGCACAGATCTGCTTGCTGTGTTTTATGGTTCCCCCTTTTACAGAACAGTCGAGCAAATGAGCTCCAAAGTTTACGTTTCCGTAGCAGCCGGTACAGCTGCGGTCACGTGTTTAAACTCCCCGTCCTGTTAGTCTTCAATGTTTGCGCTTTTAGTACATGTGACGATGTCAGGATTAATATATCTATCCGTAAATATATCCGTGTGCGTGTGTTTAATGTATAGTGTAAAAATGTATACATTAAGCATTGCCATGTCGTGGGTGTGTATGACAGAAACAGAGAGCGTGTGCCAGTGCGCCGTCCGATTTTGCTTATGCGTCAAGGCTTTAATTTCTGAGGACGCTGTGTTTATTTAGATGTCTGTTAACGTTTTTTTTTTTTTCATGTATATTTGCAGAGTCAGGTTGCAGCTACAGGCATGGATTAAAGCCTGAGGACAGCTTTAAATGGCACACAGTAAGCAAACTTGACCGTTAATAATAATAATAAATAGGTTATTGAGTAATAGATACAGTTGATAAGATATATTTAAGATATATATATTGGGGCATTTTGGGACTTCGAAAAAGAGAATGAGGATAGATTGAATCAGGAAAGGTCCATGAGCCATGATTTAAAATCGGGAGGCCAGGGGGCACAATAGTGCCATATATGTTGGAGCACTACCCACTGGGCTACCGAGCAATCAAAATTAATAATAGTCTGTACTAGGGCTGTATACTGGCAAGGGCCTCATGATACAATACATCACGATATACTGCAATACAAAACATATTGCAATATGATACAATACTTATTGTAAACAAATAGTTACAAATACACAGTCGGAGACGCCCTTTTTAATCCGACTCTTATTTTCTACTGAGACAATGATTGTATATGTCAGCAACAACTACAGGATCGGAGGAGGAAGACATTTAACACACATTGTGAGTTTTAATCATATATTTAAGTAAAAATCAGATTAAACATAATTAAAATATGTATCGATACTAGAAGCTAGAATATCGATACACTATTGCAAAAAAAATATCACGATAGTTAGCTGTATCGATATTTTTACACAGCCCTAGTTTCTAAATTTTATGTAGATGCACATCGTTATTACAGGTGTCCTTCACAGGGCCAACATTTGGTTGTCCTGAATGAGACTACCAAGTGGTTTTGTTACGTTAGCCATCTTGCATGCACCAAAAAAAGGGTTGTTTCTTGAAATATTCCCAAATGAAATCTTTTCATTCTTTAAATATCTGTTAAATGTCATTGTGCTTGCTATAGCGGTGGAGCGAAAGTATTTTAAATCGCACTAAAAACATGATTCCGCTTGTTATTTGTCCAACCTCCATGCTTATGACGTGTATATTCACGTTTATGAACTTCACTGTGACTTAAACCTCATAATCACGTCTCTAAATCGGTTTTCCAGCTACGCCGTGGCTGATCGAGTACCAGAGACACAGTGTAGTTCTGGTACACTACCTGTTCGGGTTTGAGGCCGGGCGGCACCCAGGCGTACTCCTCCAGAGCGCAGCCCGAGTCGTCGTCAGATGTAGAGTTTCTCTGGAAGTCGTACAACAGCTTGGACACGGTCTTCTCCATCTCCAGAGGCATGAGAGTCACAGCATGATCCTCACGCCGACACTTGCAGTGGAGACAGATCTTCCTGAAGGATTCAAAGAAAAAATTATTTGACTTTGAAAGCGATACAGAGTCATGAAGCGGTGAAAATAAAACACTTCGAGGACGTGACAGCTAACGAGAAAATGTAGGTACAAGTTTAGAAGTCTGACAGCTGTTTTGCTCATGTGACCCAAATTACATTCGAATCCAAACAATCTGAAATCATTACACAGCAAGTTCAGCATGTCGGTTTTCTTTAGCAAAAAAAAAAGTCAATCTGCCAAACAAATCAAGATTTTAAACAATTCCACAAG
The DNA here is from genome assembly GCA_005784505.1 of Bagarius yarrelli. Lineage (NCBI taxonomy): Eukaryota > Metazoa > Chordata > Actinopteri > Siluriformes > Sisoridae > Bagarius > Bagarius yarrelli. The sequence continues at coordinate 1,101,363 of VCAZ01000126.1, forward strand.
GACTCATCAGTCAATATCAGCCATCTGCTCACGATCACACACACACATCCAAATTACTGCCAGAAAACTAGACAGGCGCTTTAATAAAACACAGAAATTTCCTATAAGGACTCCATCAAAGTCCCGAATCGATCGGGAAAAAAAAAAAAAAAAAAAAAAAAACGGTGCACATGTACGCTTGGCTAAACCGATAGAGTTTTTTTTTTCGGCTCCCAAACATGATCTTAAAAGAAGCGGTGTGTCTTTTCAGCTTTTTTTTTAATTATTTTTGAAAAGTTGCAGAGGTTATAATAAAAAACACTGACAAGCAGGCAAGACTTTCTTTATCTCACACACACAGTGTAATTAAAATGTATAAATAAAATCAGTTAAAGACAATACTTAAAGACGATATGCTTCAGGACAGACTGGTTTGCTAACAAATTAATACTGATGCTTTTTAAAAGGGAAGAGTCTTTGCTCTAAGAACTTTTAGCATCTGATCCGTATTTTGTATAACAGTTACAACACTCCATAACATCATTACATGTATCATGATATTGACAACAGAATTTACGTATGGATTAAGCTCGAGCTCTGTTTTTGGACTGTTTGGCTGCAGAGACTAACCAGATGTAAAATGGGTTCTTTTTTTTTAGAGCTAGAAAAATAAAATCACACACAAAAAAGGAAATCTGTTGATGAACCTGTTCTGTTTTAGAAAACTTTCTGTATTTTCTTCTTTTTTAATTCTGGGCTTTTGTGAAATTTAGAGATACTTTTAAAAAACCACAACCCGCAGCTTTAATGCTGAGTCAGACATGACTCAAAGAACCTCACAGTGATTTCCAGTAACTTATCACAAAAGGGCAGCATTCTGAAAATTTTGGTATTAAAACACAGACATACACACACAGACACACACAAAGACAAATCAGTGTCCTGTTCTGTGCATCAGTGTGCATCAGGTTACAGTGCCACTTCCCATGCAAATACACACAATGGCTCTTCAAAGCTCTTCGACACACTCTAGTAACCTGGTCACATTTGGTTACAACAGGAAGAGTCACTGAATATCTGTCTTACACACGCACGCGCACACACACACACACACACACACACACACACACACGCGCACACACACACACACACACACACCTCAGACAAACGTTTTACATCTGGTTAGTCTCCAGCAGGGCAGATGTAGCCATGCCAAAGCTTTCTGGCTCTGGAGGCTTTTGGTCAGATCTCCTAACCTCATCTGCCTTAAAAGAATCATGGACAAATCCTGTTAGCACCTCGGCTCCCTTGCAGACTCTCTATTGCTAAGGAAATAAATAAATAAACGGATAGAATAAATAACTCGCCACATGACAACGGGCTTGAGGAGACCACAAAGCGAAGGAGTTCTGTGGAAGTGGACGGAGTCATCCAAGAAGAGACCACACCCCTTTTCAGAGAACATGTTCATTGGAGGATAAAAGTGGTCAGTCAGAGGGATTTTGCTCATCTCCTTAAAAGTCTCATAGCTTTAATAAATACATCCCCCAACCCCACTCGCCCCGGCTTCACCCCCACAGCACACCAAAGCCACTTTGAGTTTTTTCTTTAATATGGAAATAAATGCTTTGCATGTGAATGTAGAGCACTCCAGGTAAAGCGACACATCACAGGATATACAGAATAATTCTTTGATGCTGTGCACGTGCATGAAGACACTTTGCAAGTCAACGAATGTGTCCCTCAGTGATGGAGGCACAGGACCACAGACAGACCTATAAGGCCTGTATATGTTGTAGACAAGGAAGATGGGAAATTTCGCTAATGACAGATTTCTTTGAATGTGTAAGACAGTAAAAAAGAAGGCAAAAAAGGAACGAGGAAAAGATTGACAAGATGGAGGAAAAGATAAGGTAATCAAAAAAAAGGATAAATGAATCATAAGAAGAAAAGAAGCAAAAGAAGAAAGGAAATAAAGGGAGGGACACATAATAGAGAAATAAATTCACCATGGATTTAGAAGAGAAAACCTTTCCTTTTTTTTGTTTTTTTTTTTAAAAAAGAGAAATTTTCAGACAACGACTGCAGCTGCTACAGTGCAGAAAAGGTCAGTTAAGTGTGTGTGTGTGCGCATGTGTGTGTGTGTGCTAAGGCTGAAGGAACATTTCATCCAAACACTCCAGGATCAGTAATGATGGATGAGCGGACGCAGGAGCTGCAGCAATAATGACATCACGCTAAGTGCACCTCATTAGCTTTAACTGTGTATCGGCCGTGACAGCCTTTTTTAGCAACATCAGCATTTCTGTCATATCGAATGAGGCAGTGACGTGTAATTATTTTAACTAGACAGATGCTCATTTTTAATTTTTATTCAACAATGGTTGTCGGATTCTATGACATCACAATGTTTTTAGAAACGGCTGTGTTTAAGTGTCTGGGTCAAAAAACCAGCATGGCAGAATCTGAAATACTGTTTGCAGATTTTGTGTGACATTTTAGAGTATCTTGATGACATCACAGGAAGTCCAGCATTAATCCACTTCCTGTGGTGTTAAATTTAATTAGACAAAAGACGTAGCAGTGCTTTTTTGCTACATCAATACTAGCAATCAAAATTAGCAATGTGCGAGATGATAAGCGAAATTAGCGGGTAATTCGAAGCCCACAACACAAAGTTTCAGAACTGAAAGTTAGGCCAGACTAACAGCATTGTGGGTAATGTAGGAAAATAGAAGGTTAGCGAAGTCATGTATAGTCATGTATTTACTGACGATAAATAAGTTGCTTGCGGTGGATTTTTACTTTCAACTCGATGACACTGTGCAGATAAAGTGGCGGCTATGTGTGTGAGGTCTGGAATGGTGTGTCATGACCCGGCCTAAGGATACAACATCCACATTTTCCGCCAACACAACATGGTGACTTGCTGTGTACACGATTACCAAAATATGACGCCAAACTGAAGCTCGAATCTGGATGGATTTATTGATTCTCTTTGATGATCATCTGACTCTTTTGTTAAACATTTGCATGAAAACAAATCTGGTTTTGTTTTCTGAGTGTCTCAGTTTGAACAAGAACTTAAAAGACTTTGCTACAAATCAAAAACCTTCTGGAAAAAAAAAACAAGGGCTGGGTTGTCACACAAACAAAAGACAATACATTGTCTATACCGTTTTATAAAAAAATCCTGTTTTAAAGCTCTTAATGCTCATCAGACAGACAGAGAAAGCTGAACACGTTGCTTTCATTTTATTACAAACCCCCTACACACACAGGAGACCTGCACTGACAGCCTTTAGACAAACACGTCGCCGCCTCCTCTCTCCAGACATGAAAGCGGCTGTTCTGTCCCCGGAGTGGAGAGTGAACTGCTGCCAGCCTGTGAGGCGTCCGGGAAGAGACGGCCAGCCGTTCACATTCCATGCTTAATCAGCCCGCTTCCACGACCTATCTGAAACATCAGATGAGATGTTGGATGTGTTTAACAATAGCTACAGGCTTAGCATATGAAGCGCTGCTTGGGTTTATGGGTTTGTGTGGGGAGAACATTCCACATCGCCAGCATACCTGTGAGGCATGCAGGATTTCCACAGCATCACTCTAGACAGACAAGACCTTGTGGACACAGCTGGGCATGAAAAAAAAATGATTTCAAAAAAACACCAAGATTCAGATCGAAATTCCGGCAGAAATCATGGAGAGATTCACTGGGGGTGTGGAGGCCACGCCTTCCTTATGAGGAATGATGGGTATAAAAGCCATGCCCATATTTCTTACCATGTGGTACCAACACTTTCTTTACACAGGCTCGTTGGCCACACATTCTCCACTGACACAGAGACCACGCAATTATATGAACCATCAGTGAGACCACACCTTCTCATATAATCACAGGCCACACCTACTTTGCTTAGACTGACACAAAGACATTGCTTCATTATAGAGTACTAATTATTTTGATATTATTTTAAAATGCACATAGGCCTGGCCTTTTTCACCTAAAAATGGACACTCCTTCTTTCCTAAAACTTAAAGAGAGAACACATCTGTTTCTAGAACACACAGAAGCCACACACCCTTTACTGGACTATAGCCATCAACATCTGACTTGCACATAGGCCACGCCTCCTATAATGAAACATAGATGTCTGAAATTGCATACCACTTAAGTATGTGCTAGATTTCATTAAGTGTTTACTTCCCACCTGTTAATCTATGTAGTATGCTTACGGGTAGTATGCTTACGGGTAGTATGAATAAATTTTGAATGTATTACATTCACTACATACTACAAGACAGACAACGTCACAGTAGAGCGAAGTTGTATTGTTTTTAACTTGATTAATGTTAATGTTAAAGACCTTGAAGCTATATATATATAAACAGCTTATAACGAGTCGTCTCTCCCGCAGGATCATGGGATAGTAAAGTGTAAATCGCAGAAATACTTCTACATATAGGCAATGTAGTACCGTAAGTCACCCAAAAACTTTTCTAGTTAAACATACTACTTGTCTCACCTCGTGTTCCAGACGTGTTTCATCAGTCTAAACTACAATTTTTTAAAATTGTGCTTAATGTTATCATGCGATTAGGATGTACTAATGTTGCACAGTTTAAACAAAATTGGCATGTGCATCCATCTGCTGCAATCCATCACAAGCTGAATACTCTTCCCCAGGGCATCCGGGCACCTGTGGCCTGGCACACAGCTCACGACTAACATCACACACCGGAGTGTCTGCATTCTTTGCATTTAGCACACATCCGCTTTTATTTCACGACATCAGAGGCGCCGTGGGGCAGATGAGACGCTAGAACAAATTTCAGCTGCCCATTTATTTTATGCTCTGTTTGTCCTCGGAAACATGCTTTAGTGCATAAATCTGCTCTCAGGTTGCCCTAGCCACCCACTCACGGCCGTCTGCTGATTCTTAAAGTAAAACTTACAGCCTGCTAGAGTAAAAAAATGAGCCGGACTAAAGCAGAACTACTGGTGGAGGAAATGAAGGCAAACGGCCTTCAGAGATTTACGTAAGGTTTCCCATCTGTCCGAACAATCAGATAGCACGTTAAAACCCGACGTGGCACCGGGGAGTCCGGCTCAGAGGCAGATTGCTGGAAACGTGTGTCAAGGATTGTATGTGGACTGAAATAATTTGAAAAATGGGAAATAAAAAGAAAAGACATCGAGTGAAACTGACAAATTTGGTGAATATAAACTGTGTACATATTTTTTTTATAAAATCGCATTATTTACAGCAGCACAAGCTGAAATCATTAAACATTCAAAAAAGCTTTAAAAAATGTGTTGCACTGATGGTGATAAACGAGCCATGGTTTCTCTCAATTTCGTCTCTCCTTAAACAAGCCTAAGCCGATGCACCTGAAGCACATTATTTGCATGCCAGACGTCCGTACGGATCCACACACACTTTCAGAAAGAAGTAACTGTGCTGTACTAAAACAAACTTTCCTCTTTACAGTTATGTCTCCTTCAAATCTTTGAGCTCTTTCCAGCTATGCTTTTTATTTTCACTCCACCCTGTGAAGAACACACTAAATAGCCCAAGAGTTGACTCAGGTGTGTTAAATGTCAACTCAGCGACCCTGTGAAACTATTGTACACACTGAGGTAAAGGCAACGCGTCCCGGCTCTCGGGCTACCTCGGGTCTCCCACTTTCACACACCAACGTCGACCCAGAATATATGCCTGTTAATGAGCTGCCTTGTTGGCCCAGGTGTGTTAGAGCAAGGAACACCAAAGAATACACGAGACAGAGCCTAAAGTAAATCCGAGGAGCCTGGAGTCGTTTTCGGTGATCTGTCCGATACGGAGTGTCGTCCCGGGGGTCAATAGCATGCTGCCATTTTAAAACACTGCAGACATGAAAACAGGACACAACTTGTTTTGCACGACTCGTGTGGTTATCGGTATCATTCCAGAAATTTATTCACTTTCAAATGTCTTATGGCGGCTCAATATCCCAGGAATACAATAGCGAGGATGAAGAAACGCACACAGTATAAGAAAGTCTGGACTGCGGCATCCTCATTATGAATGCGGCTTAATCGAGTTACCAGTTACTGACCCGGTTTAATTAGTTTAGAACAGAAGTCCCCAACAGGCCCCACATTCAGACCGGTCCTCTAATAGTAAATATGTTTTTATTTCTGACATAATATCTCTGTATGATAATAAAGGTTGGCTTTCAAACTAAAATCCCGCTTAAATTAATTATTTTGTAAATTTAAAATAAATACATTTTAAACCATCACATGTCACCCTCTCCAACCCCCCCCCCAATCCAATTAAAGAAAAGGATAATTATGTAAAAACGGAAATGACCCGGTGATGTATAATAAAGTCTTGTTGGATTTATTATCGCTTATAAAATGCAGCGAAGTAACAAGGTCAAACTGGGGGTGATCACTGGTGCGTACGCGCGCCCGCGCGAGAGAGAGAGGGAGAGATCTCGGCCATCGCATTCATATGTTAATGCGCACTGGCCGATCCGGACTCGATCGATCCTTTGGGGAGCAACAAAGCCAAACAAACCGAAAACAAAAGCTTTAATCCGACTTACAGGCGACGGGTCAACACCGCTGGATTCGGGGAGGAGAGGAAAAACGAGAAATTGTGCGCTTAAGTGTTCCAAAGCGGGCTTTAATAATTCGTGGCAGGAGCGCGTGCCTGGTCCGCAGCGGTGCGTTTAAAGGGTGCGCTGCTGCAAGAAAAAAACGGTCTTTTCATTATTGTGGTGCAGAAATAAAAATATATATATATATATATATATATATATATATATATATATATCTATATATATATATATATATATATATATATATATATATATATATAAATCATGTGCATAGGGTTTAAAACCCATATACACATGCAACGTGCTTTCTTTAATATCACCCGCTTATGGAAGAAAAAAAATCCTTCAAGTTTTCAAAGTTTTAATGACGCAAACACCCCAAAAGTGCGCATTGCGCTTAAAGTTCTATTCCTACCGTTTTCCGTAGGAGCTTTCTTGAGGGTTAGGAATAATCTCAGTACTTATGCAGGATTTCCATATTCCCAGCAAACTACAGGACCAGATTTCCGAATTAAGGCATGTTTCAATTTCTTCTCAAATGGCATCCGCGCACTGGGCAGAACAGCCTACGGCAGTAAATAAAAAAAAGACAAAAATGTCCTTGCTTTTTAGATTAGATCCTCATTTAAGACGGTGTCCTCCAGGCAAATGATCCCAAATTGGGACTTTTTATGCGCGATTATTGTTAAATTCCTTCTCCACGACCTCCACTATTAAATTCCCTTTAATAAATCAAAGCGCGGAGCAGCGCAGCTCCGAGATCGACTGCCTTCTACCTACTGCTCGGGTGCAGCCTGACCTGAGCGAGCGCTCGTCTCTGACCAATCAGCTTTCGGTATGCAAATAAGCAAGCTTGTGCTTTCTACAGACTCACCAATCACTTCGGTATATGCTAATAAGCTAAAAAAAAACAAACATTGTTTAAACCACCCCGTCCTGTTGGCGCTAAACCAATCACCGGGGAGTATGCTAATATTTCGACGTCGGAGAGGCGGGGTCAGCGAGTCAAGCGCCATGCGTTTAGTTATAATTAGGAACTCAATAGCCGCTGTTTTGGTGTCATTTACATGCAAATGAGTCAATTTCCCCCCAGGCTTTATCGCCCCAGGGGCAGTTAAAGCGCTATTCAGAGGCACAGAATAGCAGTAAATAATGTAACACAACGCTATAAGGGGTCCTGACACCTTTAGTTAAAAATAAAATAAAATACAGTATTAATCAAGAGGACCAGTTAAGGCAGGTCATTTTATTATTACATTACATGACTAAAATTACGGACAAAAAATATTCTGCAAAGCTAAAACTATAGCTTCTTTTTTTACCTATAGTTTAAATATGAGTGCAAATAAATTGATAAGCAATAGGACCACCAAATTGCTGAAAATGTTCCTGATTGGTTAATAAGCAATTTAATGAGCAAGTCAAATCTGTCTATTTAAAAGATGTATTTTGGGCAGGTTCACTTGGTTCGTATTCGGACCTCTCACATGGAAAAGTGTAGGAAACCCGAGAACCCTGAGAAAACCCACAAGGACACAGGAAATACATAAAGTTTATTGAACACACACAGTTTGCGGATTTCAGTACCAATCTGGCATCACCAGCAATTAGACTCAGGCTAAAATAAATATTATTTTGCTAATTATTAATTTAAAAAAACTCAAAAATGTCTATAGCACATGGCAGGACAGAAGATCCGCCCACTCTCACACAAGCCTTCTGATTGGCTATAAATTTGATTACAACTTATTTGCTCATCCCTAATTATATATACGTAATTACTAGTAGTCAGTATACCCCCCCAAACAATCTATGCATTTGTATTCATTCTTATGAAATATAATGATTTTTTTTCTCAGACATTACTAACACCAGAATTAGTTATTGCTCAACCCATAGAGCAATAACACAATCCCAAAAAAAATACATAATTTTATGCCTTCTTAATCAGGTTTTGCCATAAGATGCGAATTATAGCGCAGGGGCTGAATAATTTGGTGTACCCGAATTAGAGGTGTATTATAGTTTCTAAAAGCAATTTCGCAGCCCAGTTTTATAGTTCGCGGATTCCTTTTCCAAGGTAATAATTGCACCATGTCGTATTTTAGACGCACACATTCCTCACGGAGAAATGCGTGGCTGTGGAAGTAATTGTTAGAAACGAACTATAATGAATGGAGAGGTAATTTCCGATACGCATTCTCTCTCTTTCTTTGTCTTTATCCAGGTTATCGGGAAATGCGTTTGCTAGTCTTGGACTCCCCAAACCCACACTCAACTTGTGCATGTGTAGTGCTTCAGTGGTTTCTTCCAGGTTCTCTAGTTTCCTCCCAAGTACAAAAATATGCACTGTAAACAGATTGGCATTTCTGTCTGTCTGTAGTGGGCGAGTGCCATGTAAGAGGTTTACACCCCTGCTTTCCCAAAAGTACCCATGACCCTGTGCCGCTTAAAGAATACAAATGGATAAACAGATGTATGACATTAACACATGAACAGGTAGTTTTATACATCTATAAACCTTTAATGACTGGACAAGTCAATTGTACTATTGTCGCTGCTGATTGGTCTCTAGTTAAATGATTTGAGTTCTGATTCCCCAAAAAGGATGTGCATCCGAACGTTTAGACGAGAAGTAACAGTTATTACCAGTCATGCACTTTATTTCTGTATTTGGGAGCAGGTTGTGTTTTATGTAAATCAATATGCTTTGTGTGTGTTATGACACACATTTAATGTCCTACTCAGGCTTTGCAAGACATCCATTTCAACTGAAATGTGTATTATTGACCAGCACAAACGATCCATTAAACCCTTGTGGAAATCTTGTGTAAAAAGATACGACTCAGACTGTACACAGGCTGCTCTGTGTGGCCCAAACTCAACTCCACCTCAGACCACGTGTCCAAGCACAGCTAACCCCTTATCAAGTGGCGGATCGCAGTTTACCGCGGGGGCACGAGCCAAAACCAAAGTGTACACACACACAGCTATCGGTTTCCCAACATCAGTGCGTGGGGCCGAGCAAAGAACTCACACACATGCACTCGGACCAAACCGCAGGCCAGAGCCGCTGCCTGTTAACATGCGTGTATCCAGATGTGCTGAAACAACATTATATCCGGATGTGAACAAACAAGTAAAATAAGTGTTCTATGATTTTATAGCGTAAAAACTGATGCTGAAGGCAACTCAGTTTAGAGAGGATATTAAAGTCGTTTAAAAGTTTATACACCCATATAAAGGATAACATCTTCTAAACCAGCTTTAGTCAAGCCTTAGCCCAGAAGGGGCTTCAGTCCAGAAAAGAGTTTAGCCCAGAAGGAGCTTCGGCTCAGCAAAGAGTTTAGCCCAGAAGGAGCTTCGGTCCAGGAAAGAGTTTAACCCAGAAGGGGCTTTGGTCCAGGAAAGAGTTTGGCCCAGAAGGAGCTTCAGTCCAGGAAAGAGTTTAGCCCAGGAGAAGCTTCAGTCCAGGAAAGAGTTTAACCCAGAAGGGGCTTTAGCCTGGCGATGGTTTAATAGAGTGACAGACGTTAATTTAAGCTTTGTTCCAATCTACTAAAAAGATCCCTATATGAATCTATTGGCAGAGTTGTGTAGATGCACATGAACCTTTTCAGTAGATAGAGTTACCCTGCACAGGAATCTACGTGTGTGTCATCGCATACTCTCAGTTGTGTTTTAAATCAATCGAAGCATAATAGCTCATCCTTATCGTCCAGCTCCAGTACTGAGATTAACTTTGGGGTTTTGACTTCGAACTAGGAAAATTCCAAGCCGTGTTTTAGTTTTTGGATAATCCGTCTGTTTCGAAAAGACTTTGCAAAATATCCAGATATCCATTCCGGATCCACTGAGAGTCACCAGGAGGATTATATTACATTTTAAATGCTTGGCACAATAACGAAGCTCCGGATTCAATTAGCTGAATGTGCTTAAAGATGAAGAGAGTCTAAAAGTACGAGAAAGACTCAAAGAAGGAGCAAGAAAATAGACTAAAGAAAGACCGAGATTTAGAATGAGAAAGAGAAACTAAAGACAAGACTGAGAGCAAGAGAGTGAGAGAAAAAGAGAATGAGAAAAGGAGAGGGACAGAAACATAGACTAGAATAAGTGAGAGAAAGACTAAGAGAAAGACAGAACAAGTGAGACAGACTGGGAGAAAAAGAGAAAAAAAGACCACAACTAAGAGAAAGAGTGTGAGACAGAGAGAGAGAGAGAGAGAGAGAGAGATGGGGAGAGGCTAAAAAAAGTAAGGGGGGGAGAAAGAGAGAAACTGTGTGTGTGTGTTTGTGTGTGTATGTCTGAGAGAGAGAAAGCGAGAAAGAGAGAGAAAGAGAAAGAGAGAGACATAAAGAGAGACAGAGAAAAACACAAAAGCAAAAAAGACAATAACAACAAAAAAATCAAAAAAAATAGTAAAAAAAACAAAACAAAAAAATAAAGGACAAAAAACAGAGAAAAAAACAAAAGACAAAAAAATAAAAAAAAGATAAGCAAAGACAGAGAAAGATGTAAAGAGAATAAGAAAAAAAAAAAGAGAGACAGAAAAAACGATAAAAAATGAATAGACAAAAACTTAGTTAAAAGACAGAGAGGAAAGATGGGAGAGAGTAAGAATAAGAGAGAGACAGAGAAAAAGACAGATGAGGAGAGACGAGGTCTGTGTAATCCATTAGGCTGCACAGAGTTCTTTCCCTTTTTTTTGTTTTTGTAACTGAAAAGAGGCCCTGGGCTCCATGATGACCTTGTAGAAAAGCTCTTGAGGGACTCGGTTCTTTACGTCCCACTTTAGACCAGAGCTGTCCATCTTCAGGAAGTGCCGCAAGGACGTGTTCACGCCATCGATTCAGAAGAAGACCGTCCCTCTTAGAGCCTATGGGGAAGATGGGAAGATGTTTGTGCTTGGGTTTTCTTTTTTCTTAACGGCTACATCAAGAGTTTCGAGTCACCGGCGGGTCACAGCGAAACGCGAAGGAGCGTGGCGGTTAAAACGAAAACACGGATTTGCGTCAGAAGGCAGGGTTTTCGCAGCGCATTATTAGATTTGACATTTGATGAAAAGCAGCGGTTATTTAAAGAAAGAACAATAAACCCGGGAGTGATGAGTCATCTAATGCACTCTCTCTGGTTCTCTCCCTCTCATTCTCATCCTGTCCTAGCTGTGTTTAGCCTCTGCAGTCGTTTAAGATCGTTACTAGTCACCCAGGATACAATAATTCCAATAAAACCTTGCTGAGTTGCATGCCAACTTGCCTTCGGACCAAGATCAGACCAAAAAGACTCTTTAAAAATATTGAAATTACTGATGAAGTCATCAACTGGCACAATGTTACCTCGCATTAGCACCATTGAGAACTGTTCTGGCGAGTATGATCCAAATCTCATGCTCTGATTCTATTGGTGGCTCTTTTAATTGATGGTTGTCGCACTCGTTCTCCGATTTCAACCAAAACATGAACAACCCTAACTAATCTTAGCTCACAGATTTCACGTGTGATTTTAGCATTTAACAGAAGACTCATGCTAGCTATTTACATCCATGTTAGCAATCAATGCACTTCAGTATTCAATCCTGTAGTCTATTGCAAGCCACACGATTTATAAACATCACCTTAAATTTAAAGTTTCACGTCCAGGTTTCGCTCTTAGCTTTGTTAGCAAGTTAGCATAAGAGCCTACCACTCTATACACACTCTTAGTTGACTCAATACACATTTTATGACAGGATAAAACCAAAGCATCAAAACGAACCGTACGCACATCAGTACAACAGGAAGTGACAGACAGGAAACTGCCTAAGGCTTTGTGTTAGCGCTGACTCAGCGCCTCACTCAATGTGTGGAGGCTGATTGTACTGAACCGTGCTCTCACATCCCTCCTACGTCCTCCAGCCCACGGCGTCTTCCACAAGTCCACATTCATTTCACAAGTTGCTGATGCCATTGATGCTAAACTGTGGGAGTAAAGACGTGCTTTCTGATGCCTATTAGACTATTACATAACTATTTTAATATAAATTAATACATTATCACTTTTATGTAATGATCTGAATAAATATCAAGCATATGAAATTTTTTTAGTCACTCCGATATTTGTTCATTTGTCTAATAGACAAACTAGATAGATATGTATTCTTTTACCTAACTAGCAAGCTAGCTATTCAATCCTTCTAAGCCAGTTAGCATGCTAAGTAGTCATTTATGTATTAGCTGTTGAACAACTTTAAACATCTTTGAATAATAGGATCTGCAATAAAAATAACTAAAACAAAGAAAATAGTAGTAAAAAAGATGAAGTAATAATAATAATAGCAAAAATCTAGCTTGATCCAGCATTTTGAAGATACACTATAGAAAAATGTTGAATCCTGGGTGGTTCTGCAAACTCTGCAGATAGTTTAATGGTTTTAAAAGCAACGATCCAAATTCAAAGTTAAATAAACTGCTACACAAGTATGCTCTGTTCAAATATTTAGCTTTAGCCTGGGAGCAATCCGGCACACAGTGCCACGACTGAGGGACAATTGAGGAACTGTGAGCGAGTGAGAGAGCTAACTGAAGCAACACCGTTAATCATCACTCCTCTGGTAAATGGATTATGAGTGCGGGGTGTGACCTCAGCCAAAAATGAACTACACACACTTCCTGTGTGAGTCGCAATGTAGCCAGGACGGCTTTAGTCAGACCGGTTACATGGAGAAATATTAACTTTGGAGAGGTCCGCTGCATGCTTCAGGGATTAACCGGGGCCAGCGCCGGAAAGTCAGGAGACTCCAAAAGCCACCGGGTGCATTGCAAGTCAGTCACTACAAGCTGGAGAAACCATTGAGCGGCCTGATGGGGGGTGGGTATGAGCAGAAGAAAAAGCTGTAAATCTGAAGGATCAGTCTGTCCTGAGCTACAGAGGATGAGACATTCCAAAAGTCAAACTGTAAGAGGCATATGAACGGCAAAGTAAAGCTTATGATGTTGCACAGGAACGTCATTCCTAGTCGGAAGTGGGAATTTATCTTAAATTTATTATTTTTTTGAATAGCTCAGCTTAAGAGGCCCCACATTGGTAAATTGGTGGTGCTGGGAACCCCTAATCAAAAATCCAAAGCCTTCACTATTTTTGCCCTTAAAACCTACACAATAAACTTGATTTAAAGCGTTTTCGCCTTTTTCCATATGAAGAACTCGAAAGCACATTTTTTTGTACCTCAAGCACATTTTTTACAGCTCTTAAGCAATTAAGTAAAATTTCTTTTAGTAAAGAAGCAATTTAGTAAAAAGCAATTACGTAAAAGCCTGAGATTTAACTAGAGACATCTTATTTTACCCCATTAAGCCACAAGCTTCTGGAAAGCAGGTGAGTGGATTAATGTCATTATCTGGGGTGCCATCGAAAGCGGGAGGGTTTAAAAAATGAGCTGAGGGGATAACAAATACAAAAGATTAAAGTTCAATCCGACTTTTTTACGGCCCCGAACAAAAGGCGAGACCTGCCTGATAAATGGACGCGTATGTAAAAAGAAAGGACCGACACCCGAGACAAAGGAGGTCGAAGGGAGAAAAGGAGGACGAGACAGATTCATCCATCAGAGCGCCTTTTACCCTGAAGGAAACAAATTGACCCCAGGAACAATATTCCTAAGCGCTCACGCTCCAGCGATCTCGGTAGACGGTCGAGGCTAAAAGCGTGATGCAGAGAGCCTTTGCTGACATTTTAAAGGATATGGGATGAAGGCGAGTGGTCTGGAGCTGACTAGATCGAAACTGGAGTGCCTGGACTAAAATAGGGGACAAATCGAGGGACGGTTCAGGGTTAATTAGGAATCATGATGGCTATGTTGTAGAGATGAAAGGACGGTTTGGTATCTGCCAGAAACTCATCTCTTGAGAATCCATTTTGTGCTTGTATGGTTGATTTTTTACGCAAAACCGCCATGTAACCATGGAGACAGTGAAGTTTTCTGTAAGGAAAGGTATGTTAACCTCAACCACATGGAAGGAGTCTCCAATGTCAGAGTTAAAACTATACACAGGAAAATTTTTCAGCAGTTCCTGCTTTCTCTCAAGTTTCTTAGCCGTCTCATATCTATATATCTAAACGTCAGCATGTCGACCGGTGCAAACAGACCAGGTAGTGTTCACAAAATAGAGACATGAAGGAGAAAAAAAACACACACATGCACAAGGAGGGCATGAGGGAGAAGTTGGAGGAGTTTGTAGGCTTACATCTGGCTGCAAAGAAGTGTGACCTTGTCCTTAATGACAGGGTGGACACACTGCCAAGATGGTGTGGTTTTTATTCACACACATACAGACTAACACACCCTTCTCTGGCTCATTTGATCTGAATCTTCCTTCACAGTCTGTTTATTTCCCTTTCACTCATTCGAACCTGTTCCTCTCTGAGGTTTTAATAGGCTGTTCAAGCACCACGCAACATGGATGCACTCTCAAACACAGAGTATATTTGTACTGCAAGCAAATGTACCATCCAATGGGAATGGATGGATGAATGGATGAATGGATGGATGGATAGGCAGATATTCAAGTAGTGGGACGGAGGAAAAGTAAGTGAGTTCAGGGGTAAACAGTCTGTGCTGTGCCTCATTCACACAGTTTTCAGGTCTGGCAGTAAGCTTTTCACAGCACGCTTGTGTCCTGTCATCATGCGCACAGACGCTCCTCTGTTTGACCCAGCCGGGGGCAGAAGAGGGCATAAAGCTACACACACGGCTGATTCTACATCCCGTTAAGCTTGGACGCAGAAGAAAGACCCAAAAAAAGGTATAAAGCTTATAGTCCACATATACTATATACACAATTATAATTAGCTTGTATCAATTTAGCTTAATTATTGTATCATTTGGAGATCTAACAATGACAACAGCAAAAAAATGGGCAGGGCTTAGTCTGTCAATCAGAAAAGTTCTAGCCATTCTGTGAGCTCTTGTATGCGGAAAAGGGCTGACGGCATTTGTCTGTTAACAACCATGGATCAATTATGTAAGAAACCGGTGTAAATAAATGAGTCTATACTAAGAATGTCACATCATTTGGAAAAACGTTTAGCTGCTCCTCATAAGTGCTCATTAGCACAGTTGTAAACATGACAGCTTTCTTCTTCCGTGAGGGAACTAGAATGTCACAAGGTCCCTGACACACTACACGCACTTATGCCCCTCATTTGCATTTTCTTGTTGAGGGGTGCAAATGTGGAGGGTGTCCCAATTGGTTGTCCCAACGTTTGGGTGTAGTGTGAGTACTGGGAGAGGGCCAATGTTTCCAGCTGAACCAATAAGAAATGTGACACACGTCTTCTGTGTGACTTCTTTAAACTCGAAGATTTTCTAGTATGTGCCGCAAGTATTACATATTTAGGTTTGTAGGTATAACGTCTGAGGCTGGGACTAAGCCTCACCCTACTGGTAGCTGTGGTGTGACTGGGGGAACTGGCTGGTGGGTAAAATTGGGAGGAGAAAGAGGAAGTGTAAGACAACAAAATTGTTGGTTGCAGTTCTTTGTCTGATAGTTAATTATCAGGCAAAGGTTATTCAATGTGGCGTACGGGGTTAAATAACCTGTAAATTATGCTTTATTTGTTATCATGAAGCAAAATCCTATCAAGCTTCAGTGGGAAAAAACACACGAGCCGAGACGTTCATCTGGAGCCGTGTCCTGACCCATATACGGAGAGAACAAGACCCTGTGCACCTCTCGGCAGAGCATGCTGGAGGCTCTCCAGCCGTCCTCCGTGACTCAGTGCCAGTGATTATACATGGAGATTATTGTGAGGGTGAGGGAGCTTTAGCACACACGCAAAGAAGGACTGAGTCTGCTAACACACACACACACACCCCAGGGCTGAAAGTACAGACAGTGTGTGTATCCATAATAGCGCCTTCTGTCTTTTGCTACCTCACGACAGCAAGGCAGAGGCTCAGGCATGGTCCATCACACGCACACACACACACACACACACACTCATGCACGCACACACACCCGGCAGTACACCTGCTTCTTCAGAGCTATTTTCTGATCCTACTAATTGCTGGGTGAACTTTACTGAAATCTGAAATAACACACATTTGCGTCCGTGCCGCTTTCAAAGAAACGCAGTCTGTAATTCTGCAGTGACGAGTGCCTACTGTTATTTTACCCCCTAGTGTGTGGGTGTGGGACAAACCCAAATAGCAGACAGACGCTTCCTCTTTCACACACACACACACACACACACACATTCACCAGTTAAATAAACGATACATTTAAAGGGTTATTCATTCGCTCATATTAACATCAGCAATAATATATTTATATTAATTAAATAAATAAATTAGCCAACAACAGCAGAGCGAGAGTCTTGATCTGGTTTGGCCGTTTCTCAGCAGGAAGTCTTAAAACCCCCCCAACCGATAAAACCCAAAGTGTGTGTTGCCTGCGGTCATCGGCAGCTGTTGTTTGGAGGCCACGCCGGCACACCGCCAGCCACAGCGAGCGCACGATTGCTCTCGTCTCTCACACGCCTGTATACATCAGAAAGCCATAATCTTATTAACCGTCTCGTTAATACCGCAGACTTACTCGCTTACACCTTGGACAGAGACCGGTGGCACAGGGAAAGGGTTAAATGGTGATATATTGAAGGGATTTGGAAGCGGCTGATTTAGCAAATGTGTGTGATTTGCTGGAGATTGGAAAGGTTGTGGGATCAAATCTCAGGACTTACAAAGCCGAAGGTAGAAGCCCTGAGCCATGATTTAGGACCGTGGGGAAGTCCCGCTACTGTCATAAATCAATTTCTACGGTGTTTAAAAATTTTCCTTCATTTCTTTATTTCCGTCCAGACTTTCCTTAACAACTAGTTTTTAACGATGATGTGGCAGTTTTATGCTACGAGTACTCAAAGCAGGCTAGCGCTCAACAACCGTCACAAAACACGCCAACATGTGTGTGTGTGTTTTTAGCAGAAAAGTTTCCCTGAAAAATCCTTTAATGTTTGAGACATTCTACACATCCACATTAACTATTTTGGCATTTAACCCGAGCGACTTACATTTATCTTATTTATTTAACTAAACAGTTAAGGGCCTTGCTCAAGGGCCCAGCAGTGGTTAAAGATCTTTGGATCAGCAGTCTGCAGGAAACCTTCATGATGAACTTTAAGAGCACCACAGAACTTGGTACAGACCCTGCAGAGCGGCGAAGAAGAAGAGCTGATAGAAAGAGAGAGAAGGATAGAGAGACACCAAGAGATAGAGAGACAGAGAGAAGAGAGAAGAAGGAGAGAGAGAGAGAGAAAGTAAGAGAGGGAGAGAGAGAAGAGATGGCTAAAAAGAGAGAGAGAGAGAGAGAAAGTAAGAGAGGGAGAGAGACAGAGACAGAGAGAGAAGGAAAAGAAAAAGAAAGAGAGAGAGAGAGAGAGAGAGAGAGAGAGAGAGAGAGAAAGAGACAGAGAAAGGGAAAAACAGAAGTTCATCTGAACTCCAGAGAGACGGTAATAAAACCGAAAGGTTAGGATAGAAGAGCTGTAAGCCGCCTCCAAGCCGAGACACTTTGAAAGGATTTTAATGAAAAAAGAAAACAAGTTCTAAAATGGGTGACCTTATTAAATGTGTTCAAAGTGACTTTTAAATGTGAGCAGACTGGGATAAAACTGCAGGAGAGAAGACTTAATGCACGACTGAGTGTGGGGGTGTGTGTGCGTGTGTACGCCTGATCCCACAATCTACCGAATCAGCAGCTTCCATTACAACAGAGTTGCTTATAATTTACCAATAATATACTAATGATAAAATACTATTACTATAATAAAATAATAAAAGTATAATAAAATAATACAAACAAAACACACTTATTTATGCTCCTTATATGGAAAAGGCTAGAAAGAATAATGTAATAAATAAGTAATTAATGTCAAAACACTGTAATCGATTTATTTTTAAGGGGAAAATAAAACAATGATAATTATTAAATGTAAATGACTTTAAAGATTTAAAGATGTTATTTTGCTAGCGAGGTGAGTTTCCTAGAAATTAATGTTGTACTATGATTTATTATTGTAGAGCAATTAAATGACATTTAATGCCACAAACCAGTAATAAATCTGATTTATTGTACTTTTTAAAAAGTTATTTTAAACATTAAAAAAATATGTATTTTTCATATTTTATTTATTCAGTTTGTGTTTGTAGCTGCCTACACTGTTAACAGATAATTAGAAATAATAAAAAATTGAAACAACTGAAACTGGTTCTAAGTGTGTGTGTGGGGGGGGGGGGTGCACGCATGTATGTGTGTAGATGATGTGATTAAATGAAAATGTACAGTAACAGATCGTCTGTTTTCTCCGAAATCCTTTAGCAGCACGTCTGCTTTACTAAATCTCCCTTTAGCAGTCAATATTCTGTCCCTGAGGGCCGCCAGAGGCCCTGAACCCTCATCTGACCCCCGACACACGCACACACACACACAAGCAGCTGATCTGTTTATTGATCTAACGGATATTTGCATTTAAGCTGCTAAGTTTTTGTGAGCCTGAAATTCAATGTGTGTGTGTGTGTGTGTGTGTGTGTGAGTCGACACAGGATCTCCAAAATTTGCTGAGGCAGCTGGCCGAGATGTGTCGCATTCCTCAGCTGGGGTCTAAAATAGTTGCCTGTGTGTGTGTGTGTGTGTATGTCTGTGTGTGTGTATGTGCACGTGTATGAGCCGAGTGTGAACCGCCTTGTTGCTTATGCGGGCGTGTCGAGTGTTCCCAGGTCGGGGTGTATGAGGGGGAAATCCCGCCTCTGCTGAATTCTTGATTCTGATTGATCAGATGATGTTAAGAAACTTTTTATTTATTTATTTATTACTTTTTGATACATTTTTTGTAATATGGTGAATAAAACTTATAGTAACGACTAATTGCAGCAATTCTGTATTGTTTAAATGTTAGATTTTACATAAGGAGTCTCCAGTTTCAGTTTCCTGTCTTATTATCGCCATAAAAGAAATTTCAGCAAGGCAGGAAAAGTCAAATTATTACAAGTGACAGCAGGAACGTTGGTCTTCTGAGCTTTAAAGTAAAATGGAATTATAAACGAATAAAATAAACCGGTTGCCATTTATTATTTCCACAAATTTTTTAGTGGAAAAGGAAGAAGGTATTTAAGGATATGTTGTTAAGTGAACACACACACCAGAAACTTCCATAAGATGACATTAAGCTACACAAAATGCAAAACAAGATGGATTGAAAAAGATGGGTACAAGCACAACATATGTGTGTGTGTTTGTGTGTGTGTGTTAAATAGACAATTAATATGAGATTTTAGCATGGATTTGGCTCAACGTCTCTTAAAAGGAGTAATTTGGTCTCGCCTCAGACGCTCACTGAGAAACGAGCGTGTGTGTGTGTGTGGCGAACATTGTGCTTAAGGGGAAAACATAATTGTTTGCAAATGGAAAGAAAAATGCACTTTGGTGCAAATATGGTTTGGGATGCATGATTTTTAACACTCCACTCGGCACACACTCATTATAGAAAAAAAGTACAAGAGAAAAAGAGGGAGAAAGAGAGAGAGAGAGAGAGACATTACAAGAGAAAGAGCGTGAAAGATAAAGAGAAAAAGAGCGCAAGAAAAAGAGATAAACAGAAAAAGAGAGAGAGAGAGAGAGAGAGAGAGAGAGAAGAGAAACAGAGAGAGAGAGAACAGAGAGAAAAAGACATCACAAGAGAAAAAACATGAAGGATAAAGAGAAAAAGAGCACAAGAAAAAGAGAGAGAGTAAAAAAAGGGAGAGAGAGAGCAGGGGAGAGAGAGAGAGAGAGAGAGAGAGAGAGAGAAAGTAAGAGACGGACAGACTGAGTTACAGATTTATAGACATAACTAAACCGAGCATGTGATTCAGTCACTCACTCTGCTGTGGTCCACAAAAAATTCCCAAGCATTTACTTAGCCATGCACTCAGGGGAGAAATTACAGGATTGTGTGTGTGTGTGTGTGTGTGTGTGTGTCTGCAAGCAGACGCCTCTGAACCACATGCAGTGCCATGTGGGGGATTTGTTCCGATGACATCAGCGCAGATGCAGAAAGGAAATTTAAGCATCATCAAACCACCTTGACAAACACCTCAGTCAAACACACACACACACACACACACACACACACAATCGAGGTGCATAAGCAGAAATAAGGAAACATCTGGACATCTGATCTGCTTTGATGTTGATTTAAGAGCCTCCTGCAGGTCCGTGTTCCTCTTAACTAACTCTTAATAAAACGTGAAATCGTATCAGGTGAAAGAGAAAAACTTCAGCTTTAACAATGACCACTCCACTCCCGGACCCTATAACGAACCCCCACCTTTCTTTTCATGTCCGTCGCAACACAACTGGCAAAGAGGGAGGACAAGGGCATGGGGGCTTGCCCTTGTCCTCAAGTTTAACAAGTAAACAAGTTTAAGGTCATTGTCCCACTTCAAAGCAGCCATTTTTACTGTGCAGACAGACAGAGCGAGTGAAGGGAGAGGGGTCTGTAAGAGGGAGTAAGACATGCCAGTTCTCAAAGATCAGCAAAAATGAGGAGGGCATTAATTTTGTCCTTTCCCATTTGAGTGGAAAAACAAACAGAACCAGTCTTCGTGTTCATACAGCACAACCCTTCACACTGATCACAAAAAAATGGTTCGCTCATACTGTATAGTGTGCAAAACAGAGCAGGTAAGAAGAGCAGGAAGTCCTGATCCTTAGTATCCAAATTACAGTATGTAAAAAGTTCTCGGATGTCCTTTTACTACATGACGGATTTTAAAGAACGCATACGATAGGCAATTTAATCTCTCATGAGGCTACGGAAAAGATGACCCATCTTATGTGGAAAACAGATAAAAACATTGTCCCTTGTAACAATATTGAACTTTTATGATGTTTTTTGTCATGTGACCATATCATTCAAACACAATTTTATTCATACTAGCTGTAACCATATGTACTACTTATTTAGGTATTTTTATAAATTTAGAATTGAGCCTATATACTGATACGTTGACTTACTAGTGTCCCAACTAATGAGTTTTCAGATACGAGCCGCCTCTCGTCCGATTTTTTTCTTTGAGTTACGAGCAAAAATTTGGGTTATGAGCCAGATTCAGACACCCAACCACTAGTTGGCGTAGCTGTAACATCCGCCCAGCATCCTGTGTCTCAGTCGACAGCTAGTCAGACATGCGCATTAGCAAGTGAAGTCGTCTGATCTGTACATGCTGTACATTATACTTAATAAAACCAGTTAATTCCAGTACATTCTATTGTATTGTTTTTATACAATATTCTTTTTTTTTTTTATTTAAAAACATAAAAAAAATTGCTGTGTTTTTGGGACCTGGAACGAATTAATGGCATTTTAATTCATTTCAATGGGGAAAATTGATTTGACATACAAGTAATTTGAGTTTGGAGCTCCGTCACAGAACGAATTAGACTCAAGGTATCGCTGTTTAATCATTCCTTTACCAATGGTCCTATAAGTAAATCTCGCCAGACCTTACAAATTACAAAAAAGGTGGTCTTGGAACCTTTGAATGCTAAAGCCCATCCAAGAGGACGTTGAGACTGGATTTTATCCACTAGGACTCGAGGCAGAAGGTACCACCAAATCACAGGTCACAGTCAAACACGATGGACCACTTAAAAACATCAATCAAACTACAATACATGTTTTTGAACCAGAAAAGGAAACTGGAGGAAACATGATGAAACCATGGAAACTCCACACACACCAGGTGAAAGTAGAGAATCAAACATGAAACCCCAGAAAGTGCAAGGAATACTTGCTAAAACTCAGCCATTGTTTTGTAGTAAACCAGTTGAAAACTGGCTCAAAACTGGTGTTCGGCATAACCAGCAGAAATGTAAAATTAGTTACAGTGAAATGAAATTACACACACTTTGTAAACGTTACACAATTAACTCATTCACACACCAGACATACGTCAGCGGATGATTGAGCCAAGTCGTAACCTGCATGCTGAACTGTGTTAGTGCGCACACAATTTCTAAAAGAAAAAAAGTGATGCAGAATGCGGCTAAATAGACGCTACACAGGTTGAGGCTGGAAAGACGCACAAGTGTATACACTCATACACAGACTCTCTGTCTCTGGTGCTGTCTGGTCTGAATGATTTCAGTCTTCCTGCCAGACAGAATCTAAGTATACCCTGATTACTAGAGCATGTCTGACATTCCTGTACCGACATTAAAAATGTAGCAGTGTCAGGGGTTAAGAGGAGAAACACCCTGGATTACTGCGATGCTTTAGTAAGTCTGAACACACAGCACACTAGTGATACATTTAACCTCAAACCTTGAACATAATGACAGTAACTATCAAAATCCTTAGTATTTTTTAGTATTAATCCACCTTTTTTCTCTCTGTTTGTCCCTCTGGTCACATTAGTGAAAGTGGATGAGGGCCAGGTTTGGACTTGCTTCGTCATGGTGTGTGTGTGTGTGTGTGTGTGTCGACGTGTTCCAGAGAAGTCAGGATCTGATCTGTGTTCAGATTAGATTGGGTTTCTGCTGCCAAAGAGCTCTCAAAACATAACATAACATAACATAACATAACATAACATAACACAGGGGCTTTAACTTGTACAGCCAACACGAGATGAGTTTGGGAAGCGAATTAAAGACAATTTCGAGAACTTCTGGAACACCAGGATGTCCACACACCCACACACACACACACACACCATATGTTTATTACTATTGTCTTCATCAGAGTTTTTGAATAAAACTGTTTTACAGGTATTTTTAAAAGCTACTTGGAAAATGCTTTACCCTATATTAAATGAAGTGTCCCTACACTGAAACTACCCTCCGTGAAAATAGGGTAGCTTCAAAAGCAAAAGTAGCTTCCTACATCTAAGCTATTATTTTGAGTCTGAATCACTTAAAACACTGATTTCCGTCACACGGACGAGAGTCACATCGTACCGCCACCGTCAAGTCGGCAGTAACGCCCCAAAAGTTGTCAAACATGATAACTTGAAGAAGATCAAATTACCAACATACAGACGTACATTTTTTGTCAGCCACATAGCTCTGTGAATAACGGTGGTGTCACTTACTGATCTTGAATCTGTCAATGTAGCTTGTATAGACGTTACTGGACTACTTGACTAACAAAACACCTTCGCTACTAAAAAGCTATTTTATTGTAAAAAAAAAACAACGCTACCACCACCACGCTACTAAGAAACCTAGTTAAACTTGCGGCGCTGCTGCCCAACACTTTTATTTGTAGATGCAAACTAACTAACACAGTAATTTTTAGGTTTAGTATATTAGGTTCTGGTAAAATAGGCTTGGTCTTATCCATCATATCTCCACCCCAATTTTTAAAGCACTCAAAAATTACGCAAGCCGATAAAGTGACTGCTACGTATGCTTAAGTGTCGCAATACTTTTTTTTACCCCTATATAGTGTATGAGGGCTTATTATAAATAACATTGCAAATGTTCCTCGTAAATTCTTCTGATAGTAAAAAGCTTTTTTGCCTCAACAAAAAGGCCCCTAATTCAGATCATTTGTCAGAGAAAAGAGGAACATGACGAACGTTTACTCTTAATCCAGGACTGCAGGATAATCCTCTCTCGCTAAAACAAATAAACCACATTTGGAAAACACCATTAGGCTTAAAGGTTAGTGAAGTTAGTGCATTTTTTTTTCCAAAGAAGCTTTAGCTCTTGTTTAAGTGCTGAGTGAATAAGTAGGTACTCAGTCATCGTTTGGTAAAAAAAAAAAAAAAATGGACGACTCTGCGATTTCGACTGCGAGAAAATATTTCGGAGTGGAAAGACTCGGGTGAAAGCTGTTCTTTCTTAGAGCAAACCAGTTTCTGGAGAACAAGAAAAATGTGTGTATTTTACAAAAAAATTATAGGAATGTCAAACCAGGAAAACTATATTTATGTTTATCATTCTTTCATATAACCTGGCAGCATTAAACACACACACACACACCAAACACACTTTAGTATTTTTTCCATACACACAGTGTGCTCGCTTCTCTCACACCGCTCTGGCATGTAGACTGAAAGGACACTTCACAGACTGCAGGCTGGTGGAGCAGGAAGATAAACAAATGCAAGCGAGGCCTTCTAAGGCCAAAGACGCTCTCTGTGCCACTCAAGGAGACGCCTGTTTTGGAAAGTCCTGTGTTTTCCTTGTAAATCACAGACATGTCGGTCCAGCTCTTGTGTCCTAAACTGCTGCTGAGAGAAGAGCTCTTCGGCAAACACTTTCGCACGGTGACAAAGTTAAACGTCTCATTCTTAATATGTAGTTTTATATAAAACTTTAATAATTGAGAAAGCCAGAGATTCTAAAGATGCACATTTAAAACTCCGCCTATCACACATTTATACATTTTCATATCAGATCCTGCTTGGCTCTTATACTTACACACAATTAAACCAAAAACAAGAAAAAGCTTTTTATTTCTTTTAATACCAATTTTATCAAGTTAATACTCTATTTATAGTCGCTATTCATGTGCTCTTATGAAGCAACCATGAAACAATTTGGCTCCTGTCATCACTCAATAAATGAAAGCTATAAAGAGTTGTTCCATTACCAGGCTCGTTTTTCATCTCTCTTGCCTAAAAACCCCCCACAGCTTGTTTTGGTTAAGGCCCTTTTCCCATGGAGAACATACATCCGTACCTTAGACTGCTACACTACACTGACACTGGAGACTCCTTCCACGAATGCAAAGATTTCATCTGAAATCTCAATGATGCTCTATGATACATTTTTTTAAACGTTTTATTGAACATCCTTTTCAAGTCTCTGTCTCAGTTCCAACAACCAGCATCTTACTATAAACCACTGTCAGGACTGCTGTTATAAAACATAAGACTAAGGAAGACATAAGAAAATGCTACATTGGAATCCTACAACAAAGGAAACCCAGAATAATCAGGGTTCACTGGTGCACGACTGACTGGAAACTCGCACAAGCCTGAGCCCGCGTCGATAAAAGTAAAGCGTTACAGTAGCAAAACCTAAGAAGTGATGACTTAATTTCCTCCTCGTTCCCTTTGTGGAGCTTGTCGGCCACACCGCCGCCATCGTAAACACCTCTGCTGATTTAATCTGGCGGGTGTTGCTGTCGTAGGACGCCAAACCCGCTCTCTGGTGCTGCATGAGCGTGTTTTACTGATTTCCTTTGTCTGGTATCAGAGTACAGGCACTTAAATTATAGGCTCCTTCATCACCTCTGGATTCGCCAGCTGGCAACCTTCCTGCCTCTTACTGTCTCTTTGCCCATTGTCCTTTTTTTTCTCCTACATTGCTTTCATCGCTTTATCTGCTCATCCCGTTCTGTTGGCTCGATTTCTCCTGGTCCCCATAATGACTTTTCTTGCTGTCTCCTAATTTTCTTTTTAATTTTCGTGCTGAAATCTTGCTTTTGTCTGAGTAATATTAGAAGAACTTGACCTAGTTAACCAAGCTAGCTTTATCTAGCTAGCAAAGTGGCGACTAGAAAGATTAGAATAAAAGACGTGCATGAGAACTCTAGCTTTATGCATCAGATATGCATGTTTGGCACCTGGATGGACAATTTGCTCCATTCCAATGCAGCACACTGTCGAGTAGTGGTTAGCTAGCTAGAGACAGCAGGATAGCTAAACTTAGCTAAGACGATTAATTAACTTTATTTGGCTGAATAAAAATACAAGGTCCCAAAAAACAAGCTATTAAATATTAGCTAATGGTTGCAAAGATAATGTACTATCTAATTGTTAACTGAGTTAAGCCAAACTACCTAAAGAGTTAAACCTCAGTTATCAGCTAAATTTCTTAACTAAGCAAAGGTGTACACTTGGACAAGTTTTAGCTAGCTTCCATTTTTCTACAAATAGTGTCAAACTTTCTACATTAAGGTAATTTATAACGGGATTTTGATCAAAGGTAAAGTTTACTTCCATACTCTTTAGTGTAGTAGGCAAAACTGAATATGTGAGATGAGCAATATGTCTGAATCTTTAGTAAGTGAATTACCAATATAGGAAAAGTTTCCAGATGAGCTCCTGCTCTTGCCTGGATTTTAAAACGGCGTATGTTGTACATCCCAATTTTATTTATACTACCAGTACCTATATTATAAAAATGTACTTTATTTAACAGTCAGGAAGTGCTTAGTTACTTAAATGTAGTACATACTTTAGTAGTAATTTTAGACTCTTTTTGTGACTCAAAAGAAAAAAAGAGGTTCACTGTTACTCTTAATCCTTCTCTCAACACTCAGGTTGAATAAAGTGAGGGGGTTTAGATTAGGTTAGAGGATGAATGAACAAAATGAGAGAGGTTGTGATGTGTAATAGTCATTTTTTTTGGTTTCTGAACTCTTGGGTGCGTTGGGAGCGTTTTATTGTAGCTTTCTGGTGCTTAAAGTTGAACTTGTGTAAGAATGTTATTTCTAAGTAGGTTTGGATTTCTAGCATGGCCGCCAAAAGAAGCATGAAGAAAACGACTGATCGTAAAGAATAAAAACGTCAGAATCTAAAAGCCAGACATTAAATCATCCTTTCTCATGTGCGCTCCATCTGAGGCTGATTTGAGACATGCCTGTGGGTTTGGCTCGCGCCAACTCGACACATGACAAACGACAATAGAATTAGCACACGACCCCCTTAGGCCGTAAGCGATCGCCTTTAGCGTTTATGTCATGGCGGTGAGATGATCGAAGATCGTCATCGACCTTAACCGTCGACAAACGTTCACGTGCTGTAGACGCTGATTAGTTCCAACACAGGTTGCCAAGGCTCTCGATCTGTTACTCTATTTTCTCACAGGACTTCACCGACCTCAAAAGTTTCCATAAGGCACTTGCCACACTGATGCAATGTACATAAACATTTTTGTGTGCTCTTCAACGTTACCATTACAAACATTAAGGATCCAAAAGATAAAAGCCAATAAAATGCCACAAACTTAGAGCCATAACTTTTTTAAATTAACCCAATTAACACACCTGTTATTAACTGCAATAACCTGGCTTTTAATTACCGAAGCTCACTTTCTCAATCCAAATAGAGAAAAAAACACTCACAGGCATCTAATGCTTAGGAAAGAGGACTAAGGGAAACCACCCACATCTTTCCTAAGTCAGACATGCAAGACTTTCTAATGATGATGGTGGAGAAATATGCGGAAGCCTCACACTGAACATGTTCTGTACCATCCGACTTTAAAGAAGTCAAGATTTTCCTTAGACCGCAAGTCTCATCCACTATTCAAGTTATATCTTCCTAATAATTAGTTCACAAGTGCTTTTCAGTTGACAGTCACTAATGCTGTGATTCTTTTAAACCACTATCTGGTTGTGCAGAGCCCTTGACAGAATGTACCTCTTTTAAGAGTCTTCATAGGGAAATTTGGAAAACATTGGAATAGGGAAATTGGAAGTGGTAGCTCAGGGGTTAAGGTGCTGGATTGCTGACTGAAAATTTATGGCTTTAATTCCCATAACTACCAAGCTGCCAATGCTGGGACCCTAAGCAATCCCTCCTAAACCCTCAAAAAATGGGAAAAATGTAAGTCACTCTGTATAAGCTCATCCGCTAAATGCCACAAATGTGAATTATAATTTACATCAAGTCTAACCTTGAATGTATGTGTGTGTTAAAGAATGTAAACACAAAGTATTAGGTTTTAAATAAACATTCTCCTTAAATTTTCCTCTCATCCATCTGTATTTCTCAGTCTTTTTGTCTCTCTCATACAAGAAACAAAGCGCTCATTTCTGACAGATGAGGACTCGAAATGGCAGCTCCCAAGGCATAACGTGTCGAAAGCCTGTCTGCAGAGTGTGTCTTAGTGTGTGTGAGTGTATATGTGAGGGAGATCGGTTTGTTTCGCGCTCTTCTCATTTCTTCGCCTGGCTCTAGACAGGGAGAGGCCGTCAAAGTTCAGTGCAATTTGATCCTTTAGACACCGGATGTGTAAATTTAGTCCATAGACTCTTTTCAGCGTTTAATCTTACTAAATACAAAAACAGAAGAACGCTTAGCGGGAGGTAAAGTGTCAACTGCGATCAAATAGCATTCATTGTATATAAAGAAGTGTGTACTTATTATTTTTCTGTTCTATTTTATAGAATAGTGCGTTAGGTAGCAGCAGAAGAGATAACTAGTGTAAAACGCGTCTAGCAAGAGCAAAGAGAAAAAGCTCTCTGACTTCAGAAAAAAAATTCTGCGGCCATTAGTCGAAACTTACAGCTAGCTAGGAAACTTAGCAAACTAGATTATTCAGCTAGCTAAAATTAAATACTGAGTATCAACCTTAAATAATTCAACAATAATTATTACGCAACACTGTTGGCTAAGCTAGGCACGCATCATTGGGCCTAGCTTAGCCAAGTTGATTGATGTATCTACTTGCTTATTAGCTGAACTGGTAGCATGCTTTTGGCACAAAAAATGCAGGCTTCTCTTCTCTAGACACTCCAATTTTTGCTTTTTTAGCAATCAGTGTTTTGGAGAGTTTTATTTTTACACAGGATGACTTTTTATATTCCACTGTTAGCCATTTTTAGAGCATCTTTGTGGAGTTATGACCTTCTCCTGCCTCTAGGCTAATATTTTATGTGGTACTCTGCATGGTGTGTGTGTGTGTGTGTGTGCAAGCACCAATAAAATATATAGCCAAAGAGAGAAACAGCCCAGCAAGTCACCGGATCCATCTCTGACCTGCACGCTGAGCATCAATTGGCTCCGGCAGGGGAAACAGGAAACAGAGAAAGCAGCATGGGAGGAGGTGTGCATGCACGTGTGTTGGTGGGTGGTTGGTACACAGCAGGGTGGTGGACATGGTTTGGTCGGCATGCCAAAAATGAAAGAAATCAATAGACTAATCTTGAGAAGTTCACAAAAAAATCCTTGCTGCAATTTTGCCAATTTGTGATTTACTGCCACACCACTGAACTGAACTGTTGGTTCCTCTTATAGAACAGCAGTAAGTGTGGAGATAATGTGTGGCTGGATATACAGGGTGACTTTGACAGCCGAGTCACTGTCTGTCTGTATGACACCAAGATCCATGGAGGCCATCACAATCTGTCGTGCTAAATATGTCCAGCCCGCAGTCAGTCACTCACTCAAGGACAAGGCAAATAGGCATCCATGGCTGATAAAGATGTATAGAGTTTCTGCACCGTGAAGCACTGGGGCAATTGAATGCCACAAATCTTGAAGGTGACCAACAGCAAACAGACCCAGATAGGAAGCAAAAACCAAAACAGGTTGCCCACTGTTAAGGATCAGAGGTTGGGTGCTCTGTAGTTTATCACCAACCTTAATCTGACACACTTGCCTCTTATACGCAGAAACGTCTAGAGACCAAAATTACTGCCATGGGTTATCTGCCATGGTTCTCAATTACAGACCCTTACCTGGGGACACTAGGTTGCCTTAAACTTAGGGTCAGTGTAAAGGCTTTTCAATAGTTTTTTTGGAGGGGGGGGGGGTTTGGCAACTGTGTATACATAGAGAAATAATCAAAGGTTTAGGGGGCAACCAGAAACTCCAGGGGCTAACCCTCTGTACCACCGAGCAACCAATGCTAGCATTAATCAGTAATTTCAGGTTTGCTAGCCTTAACTGATGTTAGCATGACAAAGTAATCCATACTGTAATTCTGCATATACTTTCTTTACCTTCAAACATAGTTAATACATTAACCTGAGTTAACCCACTAAGCTTCCCACCACGTCAAAACAAATTACAAAAATAACAGAGGATGAGAATGAAGAGACAAAGAAAGAAGATGATAAGAAGGAAGAGCTTTGTCCACTCCTCCAACAGACTTGCCATCCCAGTCCAACTTATGTCAGAGTTAATTGAAGTGATCAATCAATCTAAGGTTGCTCACCAACCTTAATCTGACACACTTGCCTCTTATAGTCAGAAATGTCTAGAGACCAAAATTATTTGGATCAGTTTAAAACATAGTGGGTGGGTTATCTGCCATGGTTCTCAATTACAGACCTCTACAGTTAGGCTTCTTGGGTACTGCCAAATTGCAATCAGGTTTGTTGTAAAATATATAAATTGCGCCAAAGCTAGGATGACAGACTGGACTAGACTGGATAAAGGGAAAGTGGTAGCTCAGTGTTGGACCGCTGACCATAAAAACATTCAAAGCCCAAGATACCACTCCTCAGACCCCTTGGCAAGGCCCCTAACCCTCAACTGCTCAGATGGATAAAAAAAAATAGCTAACATGTAAGTCACTCCCAATGACAGAAATGTAAATAAAATAAAGAACTTGTATAATCAAAATGAAAATTGTTAGTTGAACATTCAGGGAAGTGTTGGTCCTTGAAGACATCACTTCTAGCATCTGCATTAATTTTGTACTCTCACTTAATAGTTTTGGTTGTTGCAATGTGGTGAATCAGAACTTTGTCCAACTTTGTCCAAGTTGATAGAAATTTTGAAAATAATGCCTGCTTATGGATGCTCGTTTGGTCATACAGTAATGAATCTGAATAACTGTATATATGGACACAATAAGCTGTTTCTGCCCTGTTATAGTGAAGGCCACATAAAGCATCAGTGTTAAAAATAAAGAGAGGGAGGGATAGGTATGCGGCACAGCTGAGAGTTCCTTTAAGATTTGTGTGCTGTCAGGCAGCCTAAATCACAACAGCTGAGATTGCAGGGTGCTGCTCGCAAGCCTTTTTAGGTTTTTCCTTCTTTGTGCTATATCATTCTTGGCTGTTTGTCTCCTTGCTCTTAGTCCTGCTCCAAATCTTCAATCGGGTTCCTAAATTCCCTAATAAAAAATGAGGGAAAAGCAAAAATATCTTCAAGCAGGCACATTTATCTTAGGTATGCTGATGGTTGTCCAAAAACCCTTAACTTTCTGTAGCAAACATGCTGTACAACTGGCCAAGTCAACAAAGTGTATATTGAAACTGGAGGCAAGACAGAACCGGTCAGCATGAGCAAATAGTCGAGCACATACCCAGGCAGCAAAGTCAGCAAAGCAGATGATGAGAAACGTTAAGAAAAGCATTACAGTGTTCTGCAGGATTTAAAGAAATCAACACGTCAGCCCTGTCTTGCTTTAAGACAGTTTGCAGAACTTACTTACCACTTCCTCTTCTTCAGCTTATCTTGGTTTTTGAATCGGATTTCAGGGAACAGATACCGCTGAGGAATCAATGTTAAGTACAGGGCAAGAGCTCTCACTTTTCCTTAATGGGAAAAACCTGCTCTGAAAAAACAGACAGAGCAAGTATAAGTGGGGCTCAAATCGTAGAGGTGGGACGAAGACAAATTTCCATCATCACTCCTTAATATATAGTAGAGATACCAAAGGTTGGAAAGATTCAAAGATTCTCAAACTAGTGCAAGCAGACCTGAGGTGGCCTGAATGCATGTAAATGTTAGGCTAAAGTCTAAACTCACTCCCAGAGCCTTTACCCCAACCCCCATCAAATTACCCCTTCCTCGTACCTTCCCTTGAACTGTTCCCCCATGACCACCCCCTTGTGAGTTCTGCCTCTCTGTTCTGTGCCATAAAGTCCCAACCAATCACAGCAGAGATGATCCAAGCGTTTCATTAGGAAGCAAAATGGATATTAGTGGATTGGTGATTTGAAAAAAATGAGATCAGATATGTATTTCAGGGAGTGTTTGTGTCTGGTATACAACAGAAAACATAGAGATCTTATAAAAGGCAGTAAAATAAAGGACCTGCACGTGGATGCCAAATAGAAAATTAGAAAAATAAAACAGCTTCACTTTTCCCCTCCCTGTCCAAATAACTAATGAAACCCAATCTGTGTGAGCGCCAGTGGGACCCAGTCATTCATCACAGCCATATGAACATGCTTTCACTTCAGCTCCAGCTCACAGTACGACTCCTTTAACAGCTGCGTATTTATGCACTGGACCTCCTGATCAACACACCACAGGAGATGAGTCACAACCCAATAATCACCAGGTACCAACATTTACCGGCACAACACCCATTCACCCTGAACGACATTCCAAATGCAGGAAAGGCTTTCTATATTGGAAACATATTCCAGAGGGTATCTTTCCTGTTTAATATCCGTTGCCCCTGAACGGGCAATGCAACAGCAAAATGTTACTAGAGCTACACCATAAAAAATAAAAGTACTCAGTCAAGATCTTTAAGGCTTAATCATAATTTATTTACTTGAGAAAATCCGGAATCACATCCACCATGCCTGAACACGCCAAACCCACGACACCCACTTAATGATGTTTTTGTGTTTGTATTATTGCATGGAAGCGTATCTTAGTGTCTTATTAGTATTGTGCAGGCTACAATTTGCCAATCTTGTGACGTTAACCATGCAAAACCACACCCTGTCTGAGCACACTTATAGTAGCTGATTCTTCTCTAAACTCTTCAGCATGCTGATGGAGAGCACTGGGCCATATGAGACTAATAAGTGACAATAGTCTTATTTAGGTGGTTAAAAAAACATAGGCGGGAGACTGTTACATGCCAATCGAAATAAAAATTCCATAGCTGTGGGCATGACTGTGTGGGCTGGATACCAGGCAACCTGCTTCACTCCAACATGAGCATTTAAAGAGGGTTTTTCAGAGTCATATCGGGTGGGAAGTTGCCCAGACTGTGCTAGGAATCATTGTGATATTTCACTGAAATATTTTTTAGTATTCTGTATGCAACTTATCCAGGACCCTTACCTGGGGACACTAGGTTGCCTTAAACGTAGGCTTTTCAATAGGTTATTTGGGGGGGTGGGGGAACAACTGTGTATACATAGAGAAATAATCAAAGGTTTAGGGGGCAACCAGAAACTCCGGTACCACGGTACCAGAATGCAAACAATGCTAGCATTAATTAGTAATTTCAGGTTTGCTAGCATGTAATCAATGTAATCAATACTTAAATTCTGCAGTGCTCTATACTTTCTTTATCTTCAAACATAGTTAATACATTAACCTGAGTTTTATGCCACAACGCTTCCCACCACGTCAAAACAAATTACAAAAATAACGGCGGATGAAAATGAAGAGACAAAGAAAGAAGATGATTAAAAGGAAGAGCTTTGTCCACTCCTCCAACAGACTTGCAATCCCAGTCCATCTTATGTCAGAGTTAATTGAAGTGATCAATCAATCTGATGTTGCTCAGAGAGAGGGAAAGCAGGGACGGTGGAGAAAGAATGGAGATTGGGGGAAGGGTAGTGGCTGGGATATCACTTAAATACTTCTAAAAGCTTCTTGTCAATGTAATGAATTTACTTTGTCAAAGCAAGAAAAATGATCCATCATCCCAACAGCCTGTGCTTAGGAGGGTGAGAAAGAGAAAGTGATCTGTTCCACTTTTTGTTCTCCTCAGGGATCTGTAAGGATGGTAAAGGATCGAGATCGGATACTCATAAAAATGGGAAGTGACACAGTAAGACAGGCGCTCTGAAATCATCTGCTTAGCTTCTAAAGCCATTCCTTTCCAGTGGTGGTTTTCGAGTCAGGGCTTCCTCAACATCTTATACACATACTTCAATAACATGAGAAAGTTTCTGGGGTTTTTTTTTCTTTATCCCAAACCTGTCAGTAATAATACTACTAAAAAGAAAACTCTTCTTCTTTTTAAAATAAACGAATGCCCAGAATCCCATCCAGAGCAATAACGGTTCGGTTTTAGCTTTTGTTTAGCTCGGTTGTAGCATGGATCTCTAATGCAATGCTGCTATTTGTGCCTAAATCTATTTAGAATCCACCCACTACAAGTTTAAATTTGGATACAGCTACATTAGACTTTTCTTTTTTAAAAATTCAATAGAACCATATCACTTTGCCCCCAGTAACAACACAGAAGTCAGTACTGCTGGCAGGTTGCTAATTCCAGCTCAGTTTTTTAGTCTTACCTAAATCATTGTTGGAAAATAGTTTCTCAATTTTGCTCACGCAGTTGTTTTATTTATTTGATATTCTATTATAACAAATGTAGTTGAGTCGAATCTCGTCTCATTTAAATCGTCTGATGAAACATTAAAATCTATCCAGTATCCAGGATTATAGGTCAACAATGTTCATGTTAATAAAATGTTTACATTTACAGCATTTATCTGAGTGACTTGCTGGAGAGCCCAGCCAATGGTAGCTTTGGCATTCCTGGGATTTGAACTCGCAAACTTCAGGTCCATCCCCTGAGCTACTACAACCTTTGTTCTTTTTTAGCCATGTAATTCTTGTTTTATTCTTGTTTATTACTCTAATCATAATATGCCACCCAATGTAAATGCCCTTTATTTGTCACATGTAGTTTACAGCACAGTGTAAGGGTTAAGGGTCTTGCTCAAGGACCCAACAGTGGCTGGCTGGCAGTGGTGGAGCTTAGATCAACAACTTGGGCTGCTGGTGGTGGGGCTTGAACCCAGGTCTTCCTGGTCTTCAGATCAACAACTCAGGCTGGGCTGTGGTGGAGCTTGAACCCAGGTCTTCCTCATCTTCAAATTAACAACCCACCTCTACCCCCAAAACGTATTGGTTAAGAAGAACAAGATACAAATGATTTGTTCGTATTTGACAGCAGTGTGTCCACAGGGCTGATGCACAGTCACGAGTGTTCAAATCACAGACTTTCATCAGGCCACATTTTTAAGAGAAGGTGGAGTTTCCCAAACCACAACCTGAGTTTGGGCCAAGAGAGAAACACACTGCACTACACACTTGCATGAATGCACACTTGTGCAGATACAGGCAGCCCCACACACACACACACACACAGCAAATTACAGAGTGTAGTCTGTAGAAAGGGTCCTGCCAAGCCATGAGCGAGTGTGTGTGTGTCTGGCTTTTATTAGGAAGGAAGTTGCAACACGGCGCACAGGCTAAAAGCGTTTTTAAGCGGCCGAAGAAAGTTGTGATGAAAGGAAATGAATAAGGAACGCATTTAAAGTAAATAATAGAATTCTGGCGCTCCACGTTCTTTGTTCTATACAGTATTCCTGGAAACGATTCTGTGGAGAACTGTATGAAATATGGGTTCCATATTAAAAAATGTCTATCAAAAAAACTATCCATTGAAAAAAAAAACATCTCCGAAAACCACAAAATTCTTTTCAAATTAATACAAATTATAACTATAATAATAATTAACACAAAAATGCTTTTAAGTTTAAAATAGCACAGCACTACTGCTCTGTTGTCTCGACTTTGATTGGTTAAAGGACCTTTAAAAAAGTCTTTACATTGCAGTGTGTACAATGTGGTTTGTGGACATTTTAAAACTTTTTTAAAAAGTTAACATAGACAACAGCATTAGCGATTCACCGTGGCACAGCATAAAAAAAAATACGAGCATGGAGCCAGTCTGTATGGTTGATTGTTCCATTGCTTTCCAAGAAAGAGAAACTAGAGAGAGAGAGAGAGAGAGAGAGAGAGAGAATCAGGAAAACAAGAAGACAAAAAGAGAGAACGAGACAAAGGAAAGAACAAACAGTTGTAGCGATGGAAGAACAAAATCTGGTCAAACACAAAACCAAAGTAAACAGTCATTTGTCAAACGTTCCACATGATGTGACAGCTTGTGGCTGTGTTGATGATGCTGGGGATGATGAGGCTTCTGATCACAGGGCAAGAAAATTGAGGGAAATGGGGGAAAAGAAAAAAATTGGAGGCAAAAACAAGAAGAAGGAAGAACGTTAGTAAACCACTTCCCGACACATGTTTCCGATCTGTTTACCCTTGTGATAAAGATGCCACTCAGCAGAAAATGCTTTTTGTTCATTAAGAAAATAATGGACTAATAGACACAAGTCTGACTTGTAGGCTACAAATACGTCACATGAAAATAATGATAATGGAAGATTTAATGTCTTCCATGTCCAGTTTCGGTTTATTCGCCTGGTTGGATGTTATCAATTTCCCCTTTTTTTCCTGAAAACTTATAATCAACATCTCCTGGGATTGAAGGGCCGGTTCCTTCTTCAAACTGTCTGTTCAAACACAAAGCGTTGATGAACCTCCCTCTAACTCCCAGCAGGCCAATTAGGCAATACAGAGATCAAGATTCTCACTCGATCTGCCAGTTAGGCTGAATTGGATGTCAGGCGTCCCCTATAGATAAAATGTTCAATAGCTAAGTAGCTCCAGTTTAGAAGTAAAGATAGGCAACGACATGGCTTGTCTTTCTCTTTGTACTTTTGCTTGTCTCTCCCTCTACTTGTCCCTTTTTTGGTCTGTTCGGTTTCAGTCCATAATTTGAATTTCCGTTCACTTTGAGGAATTTTACGCTTCTCAAATTAATCCTACTTTTGACTCCGTTGCACATATGGATGAGGAATTTCTAAGAACCTACTAACTCTCCTCTTTCTTAGAATAGTTTTCAAATTACTATCTTTCTCACTGGAAAATCTCAGTTTGTCCATCCAGAAGTCCCACCCCAATGTTCATTCACCCACAGTAAGGTCTGATCACCCTAAATGATAACAGACTTTTAGAAATCCTTGTCCTAAATCTGTGATATGTTACTGAAAAGGACAAAAAGCCTGTTTTATACACAATTTCCAACTTGCATGCTAAATGAACCGGAACAGTTACAGCGATCCCGGCTGTCCTCTGGTAAATCTTAGCAAACAGAGAGCTGATCACTTGCAGGCTGGACGTGTTGCCTTAGCAGACAGGAAGAATTTTTCCCCTCTTGCTCAACGCTTTGTGGGTTTTTCAGGGTGTAAACATACAACAACGCTCATCAGCTCTGAAGCCTCTCCAGGCCCGATGATGAGAAACACATGGTCCCATTACAGAGCCTTTAAAAGGCCAGAACAATGAAGAAGTCAATTAGATCTTGCCACAAAATGGAGCAGGGAAAGAAAAGTTTCTGCAGGTCGGTCATCTTATTCAGCAAGTCTCCCGCTGAGACTTTCTCCCCCATGTACACGCCAACGTCTGCTCTGGGAGACCTCTCTGTGTGATACCGTGGCACAATCAATCAAGTGTTATTACCTTTTATTGACTAAACCAAGCTGAGCTCAGATAGTCTGCACATGTATTGATTCCTACCAGCAGATGCTATCAGGATCCAAAACTAGCTTCTCCTGCTACCAGAGAAATTAAGTCCAGCTCATGAATAATTTATTTGGTGTATTTATAGCGCAAGCTGGTCCAGCCAGAGGTGAAAAGGTGGGGAACAAAGTAACCCTGGAAAATAAATTGTCTTGGATAATAAAAAGTGGTCAGGAGTGCATGACCCTGGGAATGAACCTGGTACCAGGCCCACACAATGGTGACACTGGTCTAGGAGACAAAATACTGATCCCAAAACCTTGATATTAATCCTTTTATAAAAGGACATTGGTAAAATAAGACCTTTGTCCCTTAACTTGTGGGACATTTTAAAGTTACAAAGGTTTAAATTTCTTCTGAACAATTGTTAAAAAAAAAAGAGTTTGTTTTTGTTTTATGGATATTTGGCATTTTTGTATTAAAGGTAACAGGTAGGACAGTGTTTAAAGTTGTTGGACTGCTATTTTGGAGCTTGTGAGTACAACAGACACCACCTGACACCACCAATCTGCCGCCACCTGGCCCCTAACCTTTAAAGCCCTGAGTGTCTACTTTGCCATAAGCTTCACACTGAGCGCCACTGTGGAGTGTGACATAACCGTGACTTTTAATCAGGTAATTTACACTAACCTTCATTAACATGCTGATCAAATAGTCCAAATTCCAGCATTTCTTTTAACGCTGTACCAAGTTATCAAGCTCAGCGTTTAGAAAAACAAAACAAAATCTTAATAATTGAAAGCAATTTTTTTAAAAAGTTGTTTTTGCCTACATTTGATTAATGAAGTGTTTCTAATGTTTCAAAAAATTCCCAACGGTACTAAATTTAGCCTTTTTTTGTTCTGAGAGGCTAATCATTTCTGAAGTTGTATAACTACACATGACTTAACCAGTGCAATTGTGTCCAAAATCAAACCAATTGGTGTATTTAGTCCTTCAGGCTCAGTAAAGTTGAAGCTAATTAGGCAACCAAAATGCATCTAAGACCATGACTACCATGATAAAAAAAATCCCCAGCAGAACTTGTGTACACTCTCAGGTCACAAGTTCGCATACCAACAATAATCCTTAACGCAGAAGAAATCAGCATTAGTCACATCGTTTATAATGGGAAGTGGTGGAGGTGAAGGAAGCCAGTATGTTAGAGAGAGAGAGAGAGAGAGAGAAAAAGAGACAGATCAGAGCCCAAACAGAAAGGAAACGCTGAAGTTAACGGCACTCCAGAGGTCTGGCAAATCTTTTATGAAGTCTAACTGCTTGGAGGAAAAAGGCAATGCGACAGCACCGTGTAAACTTCACAAGGCCGCTGTCGGCTTGTCTTCCAGCTCCGCATCGTTGGCTTTTATTCCACCAAGAAACAAAAGGAAGGAAGAAACCAGGAACCATTTTTCTTTCCGCAATAACTTGTTTCCCCTTCTACTTTTTCTGCTGCTGCTATTTACACAGGCCAGGAGACACATCAAGTGCTGAACACAAGGGAATCCCTGGAACCTGATTCCAGGCCAGCAGATGTCTTATATCTTTAGGAGACATTAAGGAACAGAGAAAGAAAGAAAGAAAGAAAGAACAGTCTTTCACATCTAAGAACAGAACAATGCATCGAATCAACTGTCTGGTCTGGAAAACAGACATTTGGATCTGAGAAGCGTGTGCCAATTGTCAGCGTGTCTCGCACGTGAACATGTGCGCATTTGTCCGACAGCGCTTGAACAAATAAATAATCCATAAACAACAGCAGGAAAAGGTGGAACGAAGCTGCATCGCTGTAACACAATCCCAGTCTCCTTTTCACCGCTTCTCTGGAATGACTCATGTCCCAGAAGCCCCCGACGCTCCTCTCGTGCCAGGCCAAACAATACAAGACAATTAGCACCTAATGCAGTCACTATTTTATTAAAAGACTATCAACTATTCTTTGTGCTTAATCGAGGGATTTAGTAACATGTCTCTGGAGGTGTTGCTTTTGGCTCCGAATTAGAAAAGGGTGATCGAATTATTATCTTTGGCACTACCTTCTCTGTCAGTAAAACTTTTAAAAGGGTAAAGAGAAGCTTGAAAATTTTAAAAGATCCAGTTAAAGTTGAAGGTAAATCACCATATTAGATAATAGAACATTTATTAGTAGGAAATTCAGCCGAAATACAAAAAAACTTTAGCCTGGGTCCTTGGTGTAGTTAAACTCTAATGCTTCCGCCATAAATACATCAAACCAGAGCTAAACCATCGAGGCGTGACACGTAGCACAACAGAGAAGCCGACACTGTATTCAATCCTTTAGGTTACCCACTAACCCCGTTACATTGAATCCTTCCAAATGGATTTAGAAAGTTGGAAAAATGCACTGAAACAATTTATGGTTTGATGGAATTTATAAACCTTCCCCTAATATTTTGACAACTTAGGACTTAGCGATTAGTCCTACTGTCTGTTATACATGAGACTAATTACAGCCCTGCATACATTTATTAGACAACGTTCAAGTAGATAGAAAGACAAAAAAAAGGCTTTTTTTCGTTTTTTTAAGTGTTTAAGGAAAAAGAAAACCTTTTACCTTACCGTTTTTTTCATCTAGTTTTTGGAAATCGTTAATAGAATCAAAAGAACACTTGATAGGCAGGAACCCAAATACATACAAAACAAAGAAGTCAATCTAATCAAGCCAAATCTAAAACTTATGGTACACTATATGGATAAGGAACACAGGAAGCATATTCTGACTGTGGCATTATGACTGACTGTCTGTCCACAAATGAGGAGCTATTCATTTGTCTCAAGGCAAATCTCTTTAAACATTTTATGTGTAATCTTC
The DNA here is from genome assembly GCA_005784505.1 of Bagarius yarrelli. NCBI lineage: Eukaryota > Metazoa > Chordata > Actinopteri > Siluriformes > Sisoridae > Bagarius > Bagarius yarrelli. Next base: position 1,141,823 of record VCAZ01000126.1, read on the forward strand.
AGTAAAGGGTTTGTCCTGGTTTGGATCAAGGTGGCTCCAAACCTAATCCCAGTAACACCGGGTATAAAGAGGGAAATACACCATGAACAAGTCTCCAGGGGCAAATCAAGCTATCTACAAGCATGTGTTTAAGATAAAACTAAAGAACATGGAGGAAATCCACTTAGACTCAAGTAGAAACTTAACGCAAATAGTACCCTGACCTTAGAATCACCCAACAACCCTGGAGCTGCGAGGAAGCAACAACACAACATCTGTATCAGTATTATAAACAGATTTAAAGCTTACCATTAAAAACTTTTCTGTAGTTTAGGTAAAGGCCAATGTCAAATTTATTGTGTCAGGTTTTTTTTTCTTTTATCTTGTTCTTCTCTCACTTTATAGATTCCAGATGGCAGATGCTTCTGGGTCAGTTTTCAAAATGTCAAGTGCCTTGTGTGCTAAAAGCATCTCGAATCCAAGCGTTTAGGGATTCCTTAACATTCGGAATCTAGGCCAGAAATGTCTCGGACGCAACCGGCCATGTCTTCAGTCTGTGCCGCATTTTAATCTCTGGCCAACTACGAGTTTATGTCTGAGATAGGATCTCATCTCAGGTTAGTTGTGGCTGTGTTCTGGAAAGACCAGATTCGGATGAGTTCATCGCCATCATTCCGTAAAGCTACACGGGCAGATGGGGAAGATAAATGCAACCCGAACGTCATTGCTCGTTTCCTATCTGTCTGCTGTCTTTTTCTAACGTATCTTGTGGAGTCTATTGTTCACTTGTCTCTCGTTTCGTCCCGGCCTAGGACAGTGATTTAGCATGCTATTCAGGGTTAAAGGTCAGTTTGGAAAGTCTTGTGATCCCAATGGGTGTAAGTGCCTCTGTCACCTTTTCTCCTTATTTATTCCCAGCTGTGATAACACATCCGGAAGTTTCCTTACTTAAAAAAGATGTCAGTCATGAGTACTGGAAAAAAAAATCCCATCACTATTTAGGCTAGAGCTCCAGACAGATAAAATCAGAAAATCTAAAGTTTTGCTATAGAAGCTCTTCTGCTCTCACAAAACTTATAAAGAAAAAACAGATTCTGGAAATAGCAAAGAATTTTTATATTTGAATTTTAAAACCACTTCCTGTTCATTTCTTTTTTTTTTCGTTGCATAATTTATTTTTTTTATTAGTAGCAGAACATCCAAAACAAACAACCAAAGGCATCACTGCATGTTACGTTTTTTTAATTTAAGAAATGCATTATAAAAATGATTTTTTACTTTAAAAACCATAAATAATTCAAACAACATTTCCTATTAGAATTCTTAATTAATATATTTTTAAAAAAAGATAAAATATCTGCGACTACAGAACCTGCATGAATAAAATGTTTAACATTTACAGTATTCGGCAAGCGCTCTTATCCAAAACAACTTACATTTATCTCTTTTTTATATAACTGAGCAATTGAGAGGTTTAGGGCCTTGCTCAGGGGCCCAGCAGTGGTAGCTTGGTGGAGCTGGGAATCAAACCCACAATATTCAGGTTGGTAGCCCAACACCTTAACCATAAGCCACCACATCATCATTTGATTGTATCCCAACAGTAGGGTGGATTTTATTATGATTTTTGGTATTTAAATGTTATCCGATAAACATTTTTTATTAATTATTTTTTTAGCAAGTTTTCATTTTGTGATTAAAGTTTTTTATATTTAATTAACTAAGTCTGGGAATTAAAAAAACTTAAAAATTGACAATGTCTAGTTTGCATGAATATATAAGTGTACTAAAATAGTATAATAAATAGTATAAAACAATTCATATTTCAAGTCAGATATTTAACACAATATGAACTTAATTTAAAGAGGGAAAAACCCAAAACCGGGTGTTTGATTAAGAAGCGCAGTGGCTTTGCTTCGGAACATACAAACTCTGCTTACAGTTTTTATTTATTATTGCTTTTGTATTATTTTATGCGTCTCGTGCCGGAGGATAAAAGTAAAGCATGCGTCAAGTTTAAAGCGCTGAAGGAGAAGAGGAACGCACCGTGTTCCCCCCCGGGTCACCAGAACAAATGAAGTCATTTTAAAGAAGGGAAAAAGTTTGCACTTTACATGGGTTGTGTCTGAAATGTGCAAACCAGATGTTCCTCCAAAGCAGAAAAAAAGGGGGAAGAGGAGAAAAAAAAAGTCTGACAGGGAGAAAGACAGAGAGAGTGAGAAGATAAAAGATGTATAGAGAGAAACGCTATATTTCATTGTAATGCTTTAGCAACTTAAAGAACAAATCAGAATGCCACATATCTGTTACCACCACACGGTGTACTTTTCCTAAACTACCGATTGGACAATTGAGCTATCTATCTATCGAGTCGTGGCTTAAAACTTTACCTAAAGATATAAAAGGCATAAATAAAGAGACAACCTGGGGCGAAACTAATGAGAACTCCGAGGTCAAAGGTTAGAGAGTGGGGTCAAAAGCTTTCCAGCTTCCTTACCTGAGAAGATTTATGGATTCGGGCAAGCTGTAAGCATGTGACCACTGCACTGCATAATCGTTAGATATTTGCAGTAAAGAATGTCCTAATTTTTATTCCTCTGCTTATCCGGTGCTGATCAGGTTTGTCGTAGAGACAGAAAGTGAATACAGATGAGGAAAACCGGGGCTGGTGTCACCTTCATTTACCTCACTAAATTATAAATACAAGGTCAAATCCCTCTCTCTTTCTCTCTCTCTCTCTCTCTCTCTCACATTCGCTCACTCTCCCCTTTTTTTTCCTAGGTTCATGTCCTAACCTATATAACCCTAATCTTCCAACCGTTTATTATTCAAATTTCAAGACGTTGGAATCAATAAGGTTCGGTTAGCAGCTTTAATTATGCGAAGTGTCATTTTAGCCAAGTGATTTTTTTTCCTTGGTCATTTTCCATTAAATCTGGGAGATATGTTGATCATCCTGACAGTATGGTCTTAACTTTATTACTATACTGTCTTTAAAGTCTAAAAATATCTCTTTGATGGCCATTGGCAAAATTATTAGCCACTGGTAAACTATATGAATAATTATTCTGCTATATGCTGAGGGTCGGGTAGAGCAGCCGAAAAGAATCAAAATAATGACTCACGTAAGAGTAAAAATGACTTGATTAAGAGTAATAAAAAATGAAATGATAAGAATACTTAAGTAGTAAGTTTTTAGTTACTTTGGTTCTAATTAAATGAAAGAAAACCCAGAATTCAGAAAAAAATACTAACTACATAAAAAAAGAACATAAAAAAAAGAGGGAAAAGAAGTGAATGTGTGCGATTTTATAGTAACTTACAGTAAGATTAAAAGTATCCATAGTAACAGAATCATTATCAAACAGTCATTATCAAGATCATAATCAGGATTTCTCAGATTGGAGCTGGAATTCCTTTACACTGACATCAGCACTTGTTTTGGTCACATTGAAGACATCATATTATGGAACTGTTACATTATTTCTTGGGGTGTATAAACTGATTGAAAGTGTGTTTCTTATACTAATATTTTCACTCATTCTCCTTCGTTGGTCATTATTTTTTTTAAACTGGTCTCTCTTTAAAATTGAGCAGGTCTCATGTACAAATTTCAGACGACTGCAGCCAATTGTAAGACTCGCCATCATATTATACATATCAAGATGGAAACTAATTATTTACTAACTAATTAGAAACATTTGATAGTAACAGTGGAATGGCATCAAATGTAACGGCGGAAAAGTAGATTTTTGCTATGTAAAATTGAAGTGGTAGCTCAGTGGTTAAGGTTTCGGACTGCTAATTGGAAGATCGGGGTTAAACTTCCAGCACTACCACATGGCCACTGTTGCTTAACCCCCGAAAGAGACTAATGTAAGTCGCTCTGGATAAGAACGTCTGCCAAATGCCGTAAACGTAAATGTTATCCTACTCCTGAAAGAACATTTTTTTTCCAAGAATCTTCTTCTTCTCTTCCTTTCAGCTGTTTCCTTTTTAGGGGTCACCACAGCGAATCATCTGTCTCCACCTAACCCTATATTCCTCTACACCCTCTTCACTAACACCCACTAACTTCACGTCCTCGTTTATCGCATCCCTATACCTCCTCTTTATCCTTCTACTTAAGTAAATATGAGGAAGTAAATATAACACATTACTACCTACTTTTGTATATTCTAGATATCAGACATGTTCTTTGTGTCCATGAGCCCACTGCGAAAATAATGGCCCTCAATTATATTTACTGGAATAGCACCTAAGGCAAAAACTGAATAAAAGTCCTAACTAGGTGCAGCATTTCTGCTTAGAGCGCGGGATCAAAGGAAAGCACAGTTAAAGACTATAAAATCAGTTTCCAAGCGTGGCTAATTGTAGCCCAGAGGATGCGTCTAAGCTCTACAGACTTATGTATTGTGTGCCAGAGTGTGTGCTGCGTGTTAAACCATGACCGGATTACGCTTTGCACTACAAAAAGATTACAATCTCATTGATGCAAAGAAAATCCTGCGGAGAAACAAACAAAAAGCTAGAGTTGTGAGGTGTGTATGTGCAACAGGTCAGCGCTGAAATCACTTCCTGCAGGACGTCTCGGCTTCAGCACCACCAATTACCCAGCATATTCACACCGTTTATAACATGCACAAACACACACCATATTAATATTTTCAGAATAATTGTTTAATTTCAGCCACACACACACACACACACACACACAGATATAACCGTGCTCTCGCGGGAAGCAGCTTTTGTCGAGGTGTTGATATTTCCCGACCACCAACCTTCCAAACATACAGGACATGATGTACGGCGCTGTTTTGCGCTCGTCAGGAGGCCGACGTTCACACCACTTCAAAGCCCTGCTCTCTAACACACTCCGGCGCGAGCAGAAGGACGCAGAGGTGGTCTAATTAGATGTGACGTTTAATAAAGCGGCTTGGGATAAAATGTGGAGCCAAGGGTCTGAGACCATCTGCACTCTGGGCCACAGAGCAAATAATTACAGGCTTTTGTCCAGACAATGGGTCGTCTAACTGCCTCAAGTGTATCACTTATGAAAAAAAAAATTAAATTTTATCGCCCAAATGTGGACGTAACTAACAAAAGAACTTAGAAGGAAAACACATCATCGAGGAACATGTTCCTGACCACAAGCTCAGCACATAACATCATATTAACACGGTGGCTCTTACAGTTAATAAAGCAGCACCGATCTACCATTTACAGTGCTGGCAAATTCTGATTCTAAAACGTTTACTAAAGGAGTCTTCAGTTTCAGTACCCCAAATCCTGGATTTTGGGGATTATTTTCAACCACATTCCAAAGTTCGGTATTTCTTACTACATTGTTGCTTTAATGGAATCCAATCTAAGGTAAATTTGGGAAGACGAATGCTGCTGGTTGAAAGTATCTTTACATCCTGATAGCAATCATTAGGTGAATTAGTCTAAATGTATTTATATGTACTTATTAGGGCTTTCAACGCTAAACGCTAAGCGTTAACGCATGCGATGAATACAAAATCTTTATCTTTAACGCGTTAAACGCATAATGAATACAAAATCTTTATCGTGTTAAATAATTTAACACAAAAAATTTCCTGAAACGCACCAAAGGTGCATCATTAACGTAAATTCACATCACACATCTCAGGTTGTGCTAAACCCGTGAGTAGTGCAATAACTCCACACTGGAACAGTGTATACAGCGTGTAAGTAGACAAAGGAAACAATTAGTTTATGTTTAATTTCATTAAAAGTGTGTGATTAATTACAGTTAGTCGCACAAAAAAGGGTGCAATATATTGCAATTAAAAATTGTATTTATTGACAATCTTTATATTAATATATTCTGTGAAAGACGTAGAACCAGGAATAGTTTGTCCAATCAAAAGTTCACACAGACAGGATACGTCACCGCGTTCACGTACTGTGAAAAAAAATGCTGAAAATACTAAAAATAATATCGATGTTGTGTTTGACATTGTTGGAGGGTCTGATAGATGATGTCATGGTTACAGTATTTCTTTTGGACAGGTAGAAATATGGTGTGATTGGATTTTGTTGTGTTTATATGTGTAACTTATGTAGTTTAGTTCAACTACAGCAGCGGCGTATAATAGGGTATTATTATTATCTTTGGTATTATAGTACTGTTATGAACTGTAATATAACATTTTCTCACATAATGTATTTTCCATGATGTTCTACTGCACCTTCAATTCCCAGCAGAAATACATTAATCTAAAATGGAAAAAACTACCATAGAACAAAAAAAGCTATGGCTATGTTGTCCGAAATTATAACCTATATTTTACAGTAAAAGGTAAACCAGTAAAAAACTCTCCTTAATGAAAATAGAGTGAATTTATAGGTTTTAAAAGCTTCCTGCTAAGTTTAAGCTTTCCATCTGTAAATCCATAGGGTTATAAATCCTCTCTCCTCATGTCACATGCAGAACAAACTGTTTTTATTTCTATTTAAACAAAAAAAATGTCTCTATAGACGAGAAGAATATGGACGTCCCCTCGCTGCGAGCTCTTTTCTGGCCGTCTTGATCGGCACCATATGGGAGAAGTATTAGCACTGACACAGATCACACAACGCTCCACTGCGCCGCTCTCTGACCTTGGATGCTCCTCAGGACGAGGATTAAACCACACTGAGGGTAAAGTAAGAGCCCCGCGGTGCCCTGCTGGGGTTCCGTCCCTCACTCTAATTCCATTTTCTGAACATATTAGTATCAGAGTGCTTGGTTTTCCTATTCATTACGGTTCCTGTGTGCCACTTGGAAGCCACTCAGGAGTAAGGAAGCTCTCTGCCAAGACAAAGTGAGTCGGTTTGTAGCACTTTTTAGCAAGAGTCGTGCTCTTATGGGAGATCTGTTAAAACGATGCTTTTTAAAATGAGTCACACTTTTTCACTCTAAATCCATGCAGAGAGGTTTGAGCTTCCTCTCGAGTTTCTCTCAGAAGCACTGTTAAATGGTTGAGCGAGATTGACAATCAACTCTCTCTCTCTCTCTCTCTCTCTCTCTCTCTCTCAGTTATGAGGCTTTTAAACTTTGCAGCCATAATTATTTTTTGCTAGATTTTATGATCCCCAATATAGCAACATTAGCAATAGTTACACAAAATGAACAAGAAAAAAGGTCATGTGACAGGAAATTTTTGTTAAAATGGCAAATGAATGCATTACCAATAGTCTAAAGTGAAAGTGTTACTTCAATCAGTGCTGCTGCATTCTAAATTCTGATTGGTCTAAACTTTGGTAACACTTGTTTATATAGTGACCGCTAATTACCAGAAACCCGTGTGCCCCACTAAACTGATTTAAAGCAAAAGAAAGTCATGTAAAATATTTGTTTTGCTACAAGCATAATATCCGGGTTGTGATTTTAGATTAGCCGCGACTAGAATGATTCACAGCGCTAATGCTAACACATTTAAAATAAAAGAACAGCAGAGCTGGAGTTAGAAATAGGAAGTGTAATCAGCAGCCGTTAAAGTCATTCATCCATAAGTCTTCTCTCTGAATTACAGCACTGGGATTTGAGTTTGACCCATTCAGTGGCTCGGATGGCTCTTTTTTTTTTTGTTTCAATTCGAATGCCCGGTTTCTAATATAGCGGATTTCGGTGACCATGACTCATGCGTCTTAAGTGTCTTATTAAAAAAGGAGCAGTGAATAAAAAAGAGAATGAGGTATGGATTAGAAGTCAGTGCAAATTTTTTATTGTGTAATGGAAGAAAAAAAAAAGGGAAACTGAATCATGACCCTCTTGGTGTTTGGTCAGGACCTCCTGCAAAAAAAAAAAAAAAATCCCTTCCATATGCAGACCTCTGGCTCCTGCTTGACCTTATTAACCCACAGCACATCCTTTATCCGAGTCCCTGTAACGATGCTCGGCATGGACGGAGGGAAACCTGAGTGACTGCTATAAACAAGAGCTGCTCATGCTTGTGAGTGTCTGCTGTCTGTTTATATGTTTAGTTAAAAGAGGGAGAAAGGCAGACAGAGTGAAAAAGTGAGAGAGAGAGAGAGAGAGAGAGAGAGACAGACAGACAGAGTCAAAGAGAAAGTTAGAGACATAGTTAATGAGAGAGAAAAAGAAAGTCAGAGAGAGAGAAAGAGGAAGTCAGAGAGAGAGAGAGAGAGAGAGAGAGAGAGAAAGAGAGAGAGAGAGAGAGAGAGAGAGAGAGAGAGAGAGAGAGAGAGAGAGAGAGAGAGAGAGAGAGAGAGACAGATAAAGAGAGTCAGAGAAAGTTAAAAAGAGAGAAAGGAACCATGTTTTTGTGTGTCTGTTACTCTAGAGCAATATGTTTTAATCAATTGCAGTTATACGGCATCTTATCCAGAATAAATATCACATCATGATACATTTCTTAAATGCAAAGTTTCATTTATTTAAAGGTAGATAACAGTAAAACTGGTTGATGATGATAACAATAAGATGGTGACTAACAGTAGCGAGGGCTAACATACCCTAAGGATGAAATCGTAGCACCGCCCCTAAAGTCTATAAATGACGCCTAAGGCTGCTTTGAATGGCTGTCCAAGAGACGTATGACTGACAGGTAACGCAACCAATCAAATTTCCTTTTGTGTTTTCTACACTAAAAATTTTGCATACTTTTTAGCCGGACAACCGACATACACATCTCCTGAAAATCATGTACACTTCAACCAATTAGAGGACGAAACACCTGAAGTTTACAGCTAAGTGTGCTGTAAGCAGTATTTAGTACAGTTTATTCTAATTGGTCAGAAATATCAGCTTGAATATTAATACTATGGCTAGTTTGTTAAAATAATTTTTGCACCTATTTAGTCCTGTATTTGTAAAATAGTTTTCAAACTTAGGACAGAATCAAAATGTGAAGACTTGTAGGTCAAAATATACACTGTATGAAAAAAGCTAATATTCCAGCTGAAAGTTCTGACCGATTAGAATTAAGAATTCACAATTTTCTGTAATAAATACTGATTAAAATAATGTTTAACCCTAATATTATTATTAAATAATTTTATGAAACTATGAATCAATTTTAAATAACCCAAATTAAGACTTAATAAATTAATTAATAAAATCAAGTCATTTAAGCAAAACAAAATATGTAGAAGTTTCAGTGTCTGTGGTAGCTGCAGTGGCTGAGCTGCATTGCTGGAGAAACTTAGGTAATCATTTACCATCTTGTTGCTGCTTTATTGTGTTTTTTATTTGTGTTTTTATAAATTTCCTTACTGCTTTACTGAATTCATACAGATAATCATGTTGTTAGTTACTGAGGTGTGTGTTGGTTACAGTGTGTGTAGTCATACTGCACTCTGCTGCTCAGGGGGTGTAAAATGATAACACGGTCTCAGCAGCGTCATGGAGATCGCAAATATTTTTTAAACAGACCATGACATCACGAGCAAAGCGAAAATTTCACGCAGAGCTTAAATTCTTTTTATTTACATCCACAGTGTGTTTCAGTGTCCAAGAATGTGTGTGTGGTTGCAAAGAAGAGGTTTCTTTTCCCGTTCTCGCTCTCAAGTATCTTATCATTAATCACACCAGACAGCTGATTGCCAGCGGGCCAAAGCGTGCATCAGCTCCCCAAAGCTAACTCGATACGCTACGGCACAAACTCTGAGCGTTTCACACGATGTGTGCCAACCTCGGAAGCCCCGAACCCAGACCAAAACCTAATGTAGGTTCAAACCAGACCATGCTAGCAAGTTATTTAGCTTAAATGCGGTTTAACAGTATAACCTACAAGCGCCCCTGATAATCCTGGGTTTCAAACATTTTAAACAGCTTGTGTTATTTGTGAGCGGAATTGTTGTTGTTCAGCTTTTACAGCTTTGACCCAAATGTTAAATATTTGCGATGAACAGATTTACACACATGCTTGCCTCATTTTTCTCTGCCTCAAAAAGAAGTGTGATCATAAAGCACCTGCTGTACATTTGTTTTTCACACACACACACACACACACACATACATACATACATACACTTACACACTATAATCCATATGTGGAATGAGCGGAGACAGATGGCGCTATAAAGAGTGCTAGGAAGCGAGATATTTTCCCGCTTTATCCCTAAAAACAGACCATGACTCACTCATGCACGTCAACTGAAACCTTATCTCAAAATGTATCAACTCCATAATAGCTAATGTTTAGTATTACACACACACACACACACTCATGTCAGGTTGGTTGGTGTTGCCTGGATACGATTATTTATTTGGTTTAATTACAGATCAGATGCATGAAGACGCAGCAGACAGACAGCAGGACGCGAGCTGTGATCTCAACCAGAACCTGGAAAAGTTAGAGAAACAAAAGATGAAGAGTCTCTTCTGTGGAAGTGCTTCATCTTAACAGCTTGTCTCTTACACTTCCCACACACTTCTCGCGTCTTACAAGTCGTTCGTCTTCTTAGAAGGTATTATTTACACAACTCAAAGATTAGTTTTTTACACACATACCTGTGTATGTCTGTTCTTGTTTTGTAGACGTGTGTGTGTGTGTGTGTGGTATCTTTAGCCCTATTCTGACATTATTAGTTATGCAAGGTTTTAATTTAAGTTCTAATTAAAGGAAAAACAGGAAGCGATAGATGTCCTGATGACGTATTAATTCTGATTTGTGGAGAAATCAGTTTCTTTAGCATGAACAAACAGGAAGTGCGCAATCGTTTCTGTTACCAATAATATGTAGCTAAAAAACTGGGGGCTTTGGCTATTAAAGGCGATGTGTAGGGCTGTCACGATTATCAAATTTGTCAATTATTGCCTGTTTTAAGGCTTTGACGATTAATTGTTTGTTTTAAGGCTTTGACGATAAATTGTTTGTCGAAAATTTGTTTGACTGTAAATATTTTATTACAGATAAATAGTATTTAAGAAAATCCATATTTTGTGTCCTGTCAGTGGTGTCTGCCATCTGTTTAGCATCATATAAATTAATTTCTGTTCTCAGCAGTTGCATTATGGGTTGTTAACATGAGTTGCGCTGGTGATGTTGCGTTATTGAAGCGAGCTTGGAGCGTCAGAGAACCTCAAGACTCCGACTTTCAAATCACACTCCACTCACTTATTCTGGTTAAAAGTAGGGTGCTGCAAATACTACAGCTCCCCCTTGTGGCCAATAAAAGTGTGGAATAGTTGCGGCTGAATTCAACGTTTGCGGTTAGGTCAAATAATTGCTATCATACGATTATTTAATAAAGACTGTGACAGTCTTAGCGATGTGTTCTGGTCATGTGACCTGATAATCAATCTTGTGAAGTCGGAAGACCGACAGAAAATAAAAAAATTGTAGTAATGCAATAAATGTTTCGAAAGACAATCAGGTTCGTATTAAGATGCCATAATGATGACTACGATAAGTAATTTTTAAGAAAGCATCTATTCACATGTTTTAAACATTTACAAATATTTCAACAAAATATTCAGATTTTTATTCATTCATCAGTAGAAACAAAAGTTTACGTTCAAAAAGAAAAAACAACCACAATAAAAAAAAAACATTGTAATATCATAAAAAAAAAATTTTATTTGATCGATATGCAAATTAGGAACGGCCCTGTGTTGAACCTCATTGGCTCTGACATTTAGTGATGTAATAACACTCAGCTGTAAAAGTGGAACAGCTTTCCTAACGAGATGTCCAGCTCTTTCAGAAGCACTGAACTTTCAGAAGCAACTTCCACATCTAAAACACCAACATCTTTTCATCATAAATTATGCTTTATGTAGTTCAGGGTGAAGAATCGGTCTCTCCGAACCCGCTGCCTTGTGCGATTATCTCAAAGACGTTATTAGGCAAACAAACAGCCCTCAACCCTGTGATTGGACGCAGATGCTAGGACAGTATTGGCTTTAATCAGCTTTATAAAACCGCTCCGAAATGAAGTCATCACCGCCCGACGGGAATGTGACATAATTCTCGCAGGGTCCTCGTTTTTTTTGTTTTTCAGTTTTCATTGTATGAACTTGTTTATCAGTCCGTGATCAGTCATAAACTGAGGCGGGTAAACAGACGCATCCCAAGACAATGTTTCAGACCTTCTGGACATGATGCGTGCCAGTCGAACGCAAGTGTCCTGATTAGCCAGTTCTCTGAAAAGCGTTATCTGGTGATTGGAGACAGGAGTCGGGGGGTAACGTGATGCAGGGAAGACATTAGAAGGATAAAAGAGAGCGGGCCACATGAAAGTGTGTGGTAGAAAATAAACAAAAATGACACAAATAAACAAAAAATCCGAACTTTAGATGAGAAACAAAGCACACACACACACACACACACACACACACACGGCTTGATAAGTGTTTAAAGGCTTTTGATCTTCACCATGAAATGAGTTACTTTCCCAGCACAAACACACACCCTTAATTAAAGTGGTGTGTGTGTAAGTGCACGTGTGTGTGTGTGTGTGTGTTAGGCAATGTTAACTGCTAGAGGTAAAGAAAATGAACTGGAGACTCGCTCATTACAGTAGGTGTGCCCACTGGAACCAAAGAAAAACGGAAATATCTGATACTTTTTAGAGAAAGTAATTTTAACGGTTCGGAAGATGCACAAAAATATCATCTCATATAATTTTTTCTGTATTAATTATTTTTATTCTCTGTCTCTTCTGTCTTTATTTTCAGTTGTATTAATTTTAATTAATTGACAGGATCACACACATGCACAGTTTTGCTAAAACGTCAGAGCAAAGAAAAAAAAACAAATATTTAATATACATAATACCAAGAAGGAGGAGAAAGAGCATATAAAAAATAAAAAATATAATATATTATAAAAATATAAAAAAAACTATAATATAAACTATAAATATAACTGACAATAAAATAAATCTTATTTTATTCTTATCTGCCATTGTCTTTCTACACGTGTCTCTCGTTTCCAGCTCTTTTTTTTTTTTTTTTTTTTTTTTTTGCTCTCTCTCTCTACATTACTGTGTTTCTTTCCCCTTTCTTTCTTTTTATCTCTTTTTCACTCTCTCCAATACTGTCTCTCTCTCTCTTAATCTATTACTACGTGAGTGTCTCTTTCTCGCTTTCTCTCTGTCTCTCTCGTCTCTCTCTTTCTCTATCTCTTTTCTCTCTCTCTTTTCTCTTCTCTTTCTCGCTTTCTCTCTGTCTCTCTCTCTCTCTCTCTCTCTCTCTCTCTTTCTCTCTGTCTCTATCCTTCTCTCCTCCCTCTCTATCTCTCTTCTCTCTCTTTCTCTCTCTCTCTTTCTTCTCTCTCTCTCTCTTCGTCTTCTCTCTCTCTCTCTCTTTCTCTTCTCTGTCTCCTCTTTTTTTTTGTCATCTCTCTCTCTCTCTCTCTCTTACTCTCTCTCTCTCTCTCTCTCTCTCTTCTCTCTCTCACTCTCTCTCTTTCTCTGTCTATCCCTCTCTCTCTTACTCTCTCTCTTTCTCTTTCTCTTTCTCTGATCTGTTGAAGTCAGCGGTAACTCCATCATGACCCTGGATAATATTTCAGACGGATCTTGGGTGAGTGTCACACGCCGCATGAACTATCGCTCAGCTTCAACATCAAGTGCAACTTTTCGTCTCGTCTTCGCCCTCTTTCCCACTACAAGGCTATAGTATTTAAAGATAAACGACTTCTTGCCCATTATAACGACGTCTCCCGTTTCTTATTTCACAAACCTCTGGATGGAGCGCGTGATCCCGGGTCGCTGCAGGTTTCTTCACGTTTACGCACTAATCAACTTTGGGTTGGGGCTCATTAATCAGAGACTGTGCGAGGCTGGGCGTGTAACACGAGAGCGCTGTAAGATCTGAACGAAAATCACTGGCTGCACATTCTTATCAAAACAGCGACTTGGGACAACATGCCAAAAAAAGCGAGCTGGGACGCTTCTGGAATCTTCCGGAAACTCAAAAAGTTTCAACAACGCTGAAAGATGCAGCATTACACAATCATTTGGGCTTTGTGTGCAAAACATCTTCAACCGTGTCCAATCTCAGGGTTTGCTTTGGGTCCATTACCAAGATATCTTTATAAACATAGGACTCTGTGCGTCTGCAATAATTTTGATATCTTTGTAAGGAACATTTAGTGCCCAGGCACACCGAGACGCGTCTATAGGCGTTTTGTCCAGACAGATCCGGAATTTCGGAAGAATGAAACCATTTTGAAACCAGGTCCCACAGTGGATCAATGTAAAAAATTCTCTTGAGTTTTTGTGTGTACAGCCAATCTGTAAATTTTGTGAAACGATGATGTCGTCAGCCTACGTCTAGACCTTCAGTCAGACACCGTTACGTCAGGTAACCATGACAACAACAACAATGGAACACTACATGCTTATGTTCCTTTGCTACTACGAGGAGAAACAAATGATTACAGACAACAATGTATGGTGTTGGTTTGAATACCGCATGTAAGGTTTGTGCGCAAGTCTTCTTTTTTTCTTTTTTGTGTATCTCTGTGGCCGAATTATAGCGCCACATACTGGTCTGGCATGTATACAACACCGTTTTTAGTTGTTTTCAGTGCCTCGTGTGTACGCAGATATTTCTTGAGGAAAGAATAGCTAAATAAATGTGGATGTAGCCTTAGACTGCACAAAGGATGGGGTTTCGTTACAAAACAACCAATGTGTCCTCACAAGATCCCTGTGTTTCATTATTTTACCTACATTAGCAGGGACCACCAGATCACCAGGTCCCCACAAAGATATGAATATCTAAAAGTTCTGATTAAGTTTCTTGTGTGTGTGTGTTTTTGTGTGTGTGTGGAAGAAGAAGAAAAGAATGAGACTATATATGTCAGCAAGACTGTGTGTGTGTGTGTTTGTCTAGTTGGACTTGGTAGATATGTGTTTGCTTTCTGACCTCTTTTATTCGTTGCCAAGGTGCTGAAAGTGTGTGAATAGAGGAATCACCGTGGAAACAGGCTCAGGGACGAAACTTCTGTAAATGTCACTGCTGATTTGTTTCTTTTTTTTTTCCTAGACTCAAACACTCAGACTTACTTTTGATTGAAAAAGGAGCGACGTCACAGCTCCACCTAGTGGTTGTGAGCGTGACCGGAAACTGGCCTTTTTGGGCTTGTATCTTTGATCTCACAGATAAAGATCAGCCATGATTACAATTAACCCAAAATAATGGCACACGTTTGGTTAACTGTAATTGTGGCAATTTTTTATCCGTGAGATCAAATGAAAAGCAGGATGTGTTTTGAGACGAGTGTTGATCTGTGAGCTCACAGCTGTTACAGTGTAACGTTACCCTCAGGTGCTCTATAACGCCAACCACCTCTGGAGGAAATGGACTGGTGTGTGTGTGTGTGTGTGTATACATGTGTACATGCTTCATGATCAAAGGATGTTGGACTTAATTCAGTTCTTCTATTAAGAGCCATCCCCCCCCCACCCCCATTATCGAAGGCTGCTTCTTGAGCACACACACACCTTTACACTAAAACACACATAGGCCAGTTTCAGGAGACTGACATCTACAGAGCATTGGCACTGTGTAACTCCCCCTTTCATTGGCTGAGAAAGAAAACATGTGTCCAACATTTTACACCCTAGTATTTTCAGAAAGATTTTTGCCATTTGGGATGACCTTTGACCCAAAAGACACACGCTTACAATACAAAAGGTGTATCAGAAATGTGTAGACTTCAACTGCACATCCTTCAATCCACACAATTTAATGTGTGTGTGTGTGACAAGGCGACGGGATAGAAAGCCTATCAGAAAGTTAAGCAGCTGCAAACGCTTCTCACATTTCAGGGCTCGGCCTCGAATTCAGTTGACCTCTGACCTCCGGATTCAGGGGCTTAAATAGAGCGCGTCCGTTTCCCACACACTTCTCAGAGTGCTAATCGGTAACGCGCCCCATCATCTAAGCGTGCTGCTGAGCTACGAGCGCAGATAGCATCAATCTGTCTCGCACAGCACCACGTCCTGGAGAAATTCCACACCCGGGCATGCAGCAAATGATGACGGCGTGTCAGACGACGAGAGTAATTACCCCTCAACGCACGTCACACGTCACATGATCTATATCGAACCCGGTGCGCCCCTGGACTTTCTTTACTGTTTTTATAATCAACTTTGGTAAGAGACCAAAGTCTGTTGTAAAATGTTTTCTTTACAATTCTTTACAAGTTATTTCATTATCAAAACGAGTCAGAAAACACTGTTAAAATTTAGTATAAAACACAGAAGTTATTGAAAACTATTATGTATATTTTTAATAATATAAATATAAATAATTTAATTTATATAAAATAAAATAAAAAGTTGACATTTATTTACTATAAATTTACATGAAGCAGTGTTAAGGAAGGAACCTACAGGATTACCATGGCAATAGTTTGGTTTGGGCTTAAACCTAAACATAGAGTCAGGATTTAAATAAAGTAAAATTTAAACAACACTTTTAATTACAGTATTGTGCTATTTCTTCCCGAGTCTCAGCATGAGCTCCGCCTCCAGCTCGACCGGGTGGAACAGCTCGGCTTTACAAGCAGGAGTTTTACTGAACGTTGATCTTTAGTGATTTGGTGTCTATAATTACCTGCTGTGAGATTTGAAGTTACGTGTGTGTGTATATTTACACAAATATAAATATATATATATATATACACACTAAGAAAGTTCAGGCTGAGACTACAAACTAGTCCTCATTAGAAGAGTAAAGTCGAGATGAAGACTGTGATTAGAGAGCCGACTTTTCTGCCCGTGACCTTCCAGACTTTTCTCAGAGTCGGGTCGGATTAAGCTGGTTGGAGGTTAGGAGGCGGGAACCACGTCGCCACACAATGGAACAGAAAAAGTAAAGCTATTTGTGCCTGAAATAGTCGTACCCCCCTTTTCTTTTCAGCTGCTTTTGTTCCAGATGACATTTCAAAAGGAGGATCGGAGTCATTAGGGCCGAGGTTTAGCCGACGTGGGAGGGAATTAAAGTAGATGAGCCTTTAAACGCTTAGTGTCAAGCGGTTCATAGATACACTTATACTGTCATGTTAGATTTTACTGAAGTAAAAAGTCGCCATCTAAACACTGAGATTTCGCTAATTCTGATTAGCAAAAAAAAATCACTTTCAGCAACAAGGAAGACCGCCGAAAAGACGAGTAGAGACGAGTAGAGACGACTTCTAAACTTTATTCAAAACACCTTAGGTACTTAGGTGAACACTGCTGCATGAAATGTGTGTTTGTAAAAAAAAAAAGATGAGATGATGTCATCGGAGGCGGGAAAATGCTCATATGGTACAGAGAATATTTATCTGTTTATCCCAATTCTGATGGTCTCTTTGATAGTCACATGACACTGATTATGGGGGGGGGTATGATATATTTTAGATAATAACTTGGGCTTGATGAAAAAAACACATTTTATATGCTCACACACACAAGCACACAGATTACCTTGTCCAATCATTAGCTCAAAAAGTTTAAAGGATGATTATGCATTTACACTCACACACTTACACAATCACACAGTCCCACACACACTCACTTACTTACACACACACTCACTCACTCATCACTCACTCACAATCACACACTCCCACACTTACACAATCACTCACTCATTCAAACACTCACTCACTTACACACACTTACACACTTACTCATACACACACCCACCTACGCACTCACACACACAATCACTCACTCACTCACTCACTCACTCAAACACTCACTCACACACAAACTCACTCACACACTCACTATCACACACCCACACACACAATCACTCACTCACACACTCACTCAAGCAAACACTCACTCACTCATACACCCACACTCACACACTCACTCACTCACACACAAACTCACTCACACACTCACTATCACACACTCCTACACTTACTTACTCACATACACAATCACTCACTCACACACTCACTCATGCAAACACTCACTCACTTATACACTCACACTCACTCACTCACACACAATCACTCACTCACACACTCACTATCACACACTTCCACACTTACTCACTCACACACACAATCACTAACTCACACATGCAAACACTCACTCACTCATACACCCACACTCACACACACACACATTTACTCATATACACATATACACAAACTCACTCACTTACAATCATACACTCACTCACACAAAAATCACTCACACACAGTGTTTTGCGTATTTAAAGAAAAGCCCATTGTATTTTATCCTTTTATGGTTAAAAGTTTGTGAAGCGAAATCAATGTCTCACGATTTCTGTCTCAAAACCAGTTCGATTTAAACACTTCCCTTTTCATCCTGAGGCAATTAAATACAGAGAAGAATCATCCATCCCATCCCGCACGCACGTCGATCCCGAGCAATTTGTTGCAATCGAATCAATCGCGCTGCTCTCGACAACAAAGCAGTCTGTCGCCGTGACTACCCCGGCTAAGAAAACCACAGGTCATTATCCCCAATCGGATGCACACACAGGCACGTAAACCTAAAACCACACACACACAGGAGGTCAACAGCACTGTCAGTGAATCACAAAGGTTGATTCGTAATTCATCAAAAAGTTTGGAGGCGAATCCAATCAGCAAGTCAAGTCAAAGGGCACCAAACTGACACGGACACTCGGGTTTGCTAATAAGATACAGAACGTAGAGCTAACATGTAAAACAGATGCAGACATTTATCAAACGGAGTGAACTCCTTTAACGCTTTCACAGTGACGAGAAAAAGTCTTAAAGCTGTGTGTGTGTGACAGAGAGAAAGAGAGCAAGAGAGAAAGGAGAAGTCAATTCATCTACCATAAAAAAGCTAAGAGAGAGTGATGGAGTCGGGTTGCTGGTTAACAGGCTGCCTCTGTTATGTAGATCTGATCAGGTTAGCGGAAGGACACCGAGCCGTCCACATCTGCTTCTGGAAAGCTCTGAGGGAAAGTTGCTCCAGAGGCGAGCACTTCACCCTGACCTTCAGCCTCGTAGCAGATGCCACACTGTACACCGACACAGCCCAGTGCTATTAAGGCTACGATGTTTTAATATGTACAACTTTTATTAATAAATATACATTATATAATAGGAAATATATCCTAATAATAAATCCTACACTTTTACTACATCATTAGGGTCAGAGTTTATTTTTTAATCTATGTAACAAATGTAATTTTTGTCTACACAATAAATTTCTATAATAAAATGTTTCTCTACCTCTAGGGGGTGCTAGTGTGCATTATGTTTAACTTGCTTAATAAAGTTTCTAATTGATGTAAATGAATTTAAACAACTAAAAAAGGTTAAATCTCTTCTTATTGAGTTTACAATTATGGAAGGAGTCCCCAGTTTTAGAACCTTCAGGTTCCCAGGGACGCTGTGTGGAAGTGCTATAGAAAACAGTAGTAATAGGTGGACGAATAGATATACGGTATACTTACATAAACAAGCTTATTAGGAAAATAAGAAAATTATTCTGTGCAAATAGCTATAAAGAATGCAACCGCCTTCTGATTTTAATTTTCAACCACCACGATACCTTCCCTACCCCCATACTGTTCTCTTCTTACTCTTCCTCCATATCACTTCTACATTTACTCCGTCACTGGTTTAGATGCAGGCCTCTGAGCACAAGGGAGATCTTTGTCTAATCCTCGCTCCAAGTGCTGCTAATGGTTAGCGTTGTGAACGCTGAGTGTTATGGATGGGACTTCCCCAGCCACACGAAACATTTGTGTAAAACAGGATAAGTGCCGGCGTTTCCGAGGTCCCTAAGAGGGTTATTACCGTCCATGACATGGAAGCAGACAAGTAACAAAGATGGTAACAAGAACATGACCAAAGCTATGCGCAATAAAAGGCTTTAAAAAGCCTGGAGATTTGTACTAGCTTGTTGTGGGATTTGCAAAACCTCAGACCAAAATTTTCTGGGTTTTTATGTATGCAAGGCTGATCTTACAGCAACAAAAATCCAGCAGGTAAAAAGGGCAAAAAAGGGGATCGGTTTGCAAGCCTTCACTAATTCGATGCTAATACCGGTGGTAATGATCCCGTTCGTTCAAAGAAAATCAATCAACTGAATAGCAAGCATTAATAATTCAACACGTTTCTTCCTGTCCTCAGCCCTCAGAGGTAACTCTCTGGCTGTGACATGGGCAAAAACAGCTATATAAGAACCTGCTCAATGTTAATCAGGAGTTATTTTGTTGTTGGTGCTCAATTCTGCTACTTTAAATGAAAAAAAATTCTATAATAGACTTAAAGCATAAACGTCCAAGTACAAAAAATAATCAAAAGTACTACAGAACCGGAAAGATCAGAAAGAGGAAGAGAAGGACAAAAGGACACAGAGAAAAAGGATGCTTTCAACTGGACGTCTTTTTAAAAGTTGAGCATAAAAAAAAAAACCTGCTTGACTGCAGCAGATCCCTGGCACCTTGTGAATATTTAGAAAGTCATTTATTATTAAAGGAATTCTAGCTTGGATGAAGAATGGAAACGTGAGTCCAAGTGCATCATTACTTATTAAATTCACTAAAGTAAGAAGGCCATGGACTTTTCACCAGAGGAGACCACACCTCCTTCACCAGGACTGACAATTACAAACACTCCCACCTTCTTCAGAGGTCTGGCAGAGGTCACAGCTACTTTACTAAAACTGGCAGAGGTCAGACCTGCTTTTTCGGACAAGCGGAGGCCACACCTTCTTTAATTTGAACTGACCTGTACAGAGGCAATACCTACTTCACTGAAGTCTGCAGGTTCCGGTAAAGTAGTTGTGGCTATTGTCAGTTTCAAAAAAGGAGATGCACCTTTCTCACTCTGTCCGGCAGACCACCTTGACTAGAAATAGCAGAGACCTCACCTCCGTGACAGGTACATAAAAAGGTCAGGCAGAGGTCACGTCTTCATCTATGGTTTTCTTAGAAATCTAAAATTGACCACACCTTTTGTCCCAGGTTCTAACAAGAAGTCTAAAAGAATTCACACCACACCCAATTAGGCCATATTTACTTTTCTGTAATAGCCAGAGGACTAACAGAGGTCTCATCACTACTGGTTTAGGGAGAGGACACACTTCCTTCAATAGTAGGATTCAGGCTCAGTTGATACATGCTGCACTAAATTCCAACAAATGAAAAATTGTAATGGTCTTGTGTTGTCTTTGGTTCACCAGAATCCTTTGGTGAACACAGAGGATTTTTAATTATCCAGTGAACCCTGCCTAAACTCTTATTTTCTTAAGGGTATACACCCGATAGTGGCGGGAGAAACAAATACGTTTACCTGATACCTGCGGCTAGCAAGTCCATCTTGCTCTGTTTGCTTTGCTAACTGCCCTTTCAAAAGGATCTAAAGTGTGTGCATGTGTGTGTACACCTGCCTGACTGCTTTACCTAATCTCTTATCATCTAGGGTCAAATTGTGGCCACATACCTCATCTAAGTATCCCCCAGCACGCCCACCACCACCACTACTACAAACACAATCTTGTCAGAATAGCAAATGCCTGTATTTCAGCCTTCATAAAACTCTTCAGGAGATGCTATTGCACTGATGGCTATAAAGTCACCCCATACCGAGCATAGTAGTCAGTCACATACACACACAAAGACAATAGGCTCCGGAACTCAGTAAGAAGCGTCTGCAGTCACTTTGCCAGGAAGAGACTCTGATTTTATTGTAGTGCTGCAAAACTCGGTAATTAAGGCTGCATTCCTGAGCTGACTGTTGCCCTGTAATAGTTTACAGCAATGGAGCAAGCACGGGCGAGCTTTTCTTGCTCGCAACAACCAACCAGGCAACCAGCCCTGCCTTCCTCTCGACCTAAAGACTGCAGTGCAGGAACCCAGATTTGCATTCACAGCCAAATGGAGTTTCTATAAACAGAGCATTGAACTGAATTAACTTTCTGGGTAAAAAAAATCTGAAATGGGGAATTTTGTGTAGCTCAGCAAGTAGTTAACTATGACCATCTTTAACGTTTCACACACTTTCCAGGAAGCATGAAATACATAAAAAATGCTATTTTTGGAAAACAAGCTAGCAAGCCTCTGTTGAATTAGAGTAACAGACTAGTGCCAGGATTGTTATGTGACCAATGAACAAGTAAATACCCTCCCATCTTGCTACCAAAGAGCCCAGGACGGTCTTAGACTTTACTACAGCAGCACATTCAATCTACTTTTGCTTTTCCAAGAAGAAAAATATACATCACTTATTCAATTCAAATACCAGTGACAGAACGACTAGGTAAGTGGTGACTCAGTTAGTTTATGTGTTGGATTTCTAAATCTGTAGCACCACTAACCAGACATCGCTGGACCCTTTAACCATCGACTGGTCAGTTGTGTTAAATAATTAAATAGCAAGGTCTGGGTAAGGGTGTCTGCTGAAATGCTACGAATGTAAAAAATAACATCTTGTTTGTGACCAAAGATTATTGACACCTAGGAAGTATGTCCACCTAACCTGTACAACAAGGACATTATGGATTTTGCTGGACATAATGTTTTAGTAGTAAAACAAGAATTTAATTAAATGTGACCTTTTTAGCAATACTAGCAAGCTAACTAACTTGACAATCCTAAAAAAAACAACAAAATGAACACTTATCATCTTCTAGACTACTAACAGGTAAAAATGATGTTACATTATTATTATTATTGTTTTCCCTGGAAAACTATACCATAATTCAAAATCCACAGAAACTCAAGTCATATTCACTCAAAAATAGAGCGTGATTGTTCTCTACCCAGTAGAACCTCTTTGCCTTTGGCATTTTCATTCCACACCAGCATCTCTATGCCGTACCCTCAAACACCACAGAGTCGCTCGAGCAGGAACATGACTGGACACTCTAGAATGGCATGAATATCCGGCTCAGCATACACAGTTATCTTAGGAAGGGGCTGAGCAGCACACAATAAACACACTGATAAGTCTATTCAGTTTAAGCCGAGACTGAACAAATACGAGACTCGACTCGACTCGGATTCAGAGCTAAGCTGGACGTCGATCCGTCAAGAGCACAGAAATACGAGACTTGCTGGAATTCTTCAAAAAACCCAAGCTAACGATGGAAACTGCATTATCTACGCAACTAGTGCCATGTTCTCATTACAAGCAGGAAGACTCTCTAAAAACCTTCAGAGTGAATCCGATGCTCCAGTTGATAAGAAAAGACATGTTTGTCATGGGGTGTGTGTGTGTGTGTTAATGGGGTGTTTCACCTCCATTTGTGCATGACAAAGCCAGGACACTGTTCTCCACACACATTACACGACTGGCCTCTTCCTGGATCATCCAGTGCGGCAGGCTAAATTAGGAGAAAAAAAAAAAAACATAAAATAAAACCTTTTTACTGGAATATTTTCTCTGAACAGCAACAAAAAAAAAACCTCAACCCAATGTGATCTATAGTCTAAATAAAAATTCTTCATATTTTGGTCCATTTTTATTTTTGGTTAATGGTCTGATGAATTACCCACAATGCATTCTGAGAATTACATCAGTGGGATTTTACCCTTGCGTCATCCATATTTGAAGAAAGCGACGCAAATGAAAGTTCTACTTCTAACTGATGCACTAATTACCATTAAAGATACCAAAGGATAGAACAAATGGAAAGAGAAAGTCAGATTCTTTCCTCAGGTGTGGTTTATTTGTCTAAAACTCCCCCTGCCTCTATAAATCATCTAATAGGTAGATATTAATCTTCAGTTCCTCCATTTCCAGTGATGGAGATGTGCGTTATTCATTATTCTTTAATGAATAATCACAATATGAAGGAGAATGTTTGTCTCAAGTCACGTGACAGTCGGTTTATGTCAAAAACTACTCACAGATATAATTTAAGCACTAAACTGTGCAGAAGAAAAACGCACTTAATTTAATGATCAAGTGCACCAGGTGCGAAACTCGCGCGCGCACACACACACAAACACACACACACAGCGTTTAGTGTGCGGGTCAGTACGCCTCACGCAATATTCTGCATCAGTGCGGAGAAACTTTAGTGCGTAAAGACGCACAGTGGAGAAATTAAAAGAGCGCGTTTTACTCACCGGTCCGCTGGAGTCCCTTCTCTTCGAGCTTCTGCTAAACATGGCAGGTTCCGAGAGAGAAAATCGAGCTGGGAATGAAAGAGGACACTCAGAGGAGTGCGTGTGTACCTTTGTGTGTGTGTGTATGTGTGTGTGTGTCTGTGTGTCTGTGTGAAAGAGTAAGCGCTTGTGCGTGAGTGCATAACGATGCGCTTCCGGTTTCCTCCTTTAACTCAGCTTTTTTCTGTTTTTTATTTTAATTGGTAAAGCCTGGTTACTTCGAACAGCAAATATGTATTTGGCCTATTTAAAGTTTGATTAATTGTATTGGAAGAAAACTATAATATATTAAAACGCTATTTCTTAACACATATAAGTGCACTTTTATGCCTAATCAAGTTTTACTTAAACATGTATTTCATATCATCCTGTTTTTATAGTGCTTTAAGAAAGATTTTTATTTTAGTACTGATACTGTACATACTGTACTGTATTGTAGTAATGTTGTCTCTGGTTGTCTAGTCTGACTGCGAGGGTAGGAACAATCTTTCAGTGCTCTCAGGTTACAGTTAGCATTTTCCAAAATGTCCCACTAGACCATTAAGTGGGTACTACCTTACAATTTAACTAGAATTAACAATGTTATTTCTTTAATTATTTAAAGCTATTTAAAGCCCTTAAAAATTACGATTTACACCATTTCATCTCTGCCTTGTTTTATAGGATAATCAAGTGTCAATCGCATGCAAATCTATGTGGGAGTGGTAGATCATACAGAAACTTTTTTTAGTATTGTAAATCGCATTCTAAGGTTTGGGACCTACTACTCGCCCCACAGTTTCGCCAACTTTAATAGTGCGGAGGTTTGCGATTTCGGCCAGTGACTGTCATAACTGACAAAAAAAAATAAAACAAATTAATTAAAAATGTATTCGACTTAAAATTTTAGTTTTTATTCGTTTAACGATGAAAAGTGAGAGAAAAAAACACTAGATCTAGAAATAGATTAGATTTATGTGATGAAGACAAAAGAAAAAGGGAAATAGCAAAAGGCATTTTTTGAAAATTTTTGTTGAGATTTTTGATCAGAAAAAAATTAACCAATAAAAGCCTTGAGAAAGAAAGGAAATGAATCCACCTGATAAGGAAAAGCAAACAAGAAATAAAACTTTATGACAGGTAGTTTTATTGCGATAAATTTCCCTTTAATTGATCCCTACAAAATTATCGACAGACACGAAACGAGGTGTACGTTTATATATTTATACATACTGTATATGTTTCAAACAAAATGACATCTGGTCACATCTGTAAATATAATAAATACAGAAACAAAAAAAATATTATCGTGTAAATCTATACAGACCGCAAACTTTAAAAATAGGCTCCCTTTTTTAATAAGAGGATTTATTTACCAAGAGGAAAGATCCTTAATCATCATTAGAGAATCATTAATTATTGTCTAATAACTGATAAAACTTCACCGTCCCTTAGTTTGAGGCACAAACGATTTTTTTTTAATTCTGAAAATACCAACAATACCAGTGGTTTGAAAACCGATACAGAAATTCACAGAATAAACACTGTGGACCAATCAGCACATGCCTGAGAAATGATACCATAACATTTAAAAAAATAACACTAATAGTTAATTTTGTCCTTATTAAAAAAAAAGTACCCTGAAAATGATACATCAAAGAAATGTAATAAAATTAAAACAAATTACCACCATGTTTTGTGAATGAAGACATAAAAAACATCACAAAAAAAATCACATAATAACAAGTCGATAAAACATATGAGCAGAATTTGTGAGGTATGTAGAAATAAAAATAAAATACACACAAAAAACATTAATTTCCATTTCTTAATTCATCTGTAATTTTTCTATAATTTTTCAGATTTTATTTGTAGGTAGTTACGTAATAATTATGGTTATGGTAAAAGAACCAAATGGTAAAAGAACCAACACTTTACAACATGCTGGAAAGTTGGATAAAAGTCTTTCCTTACATCTGTTTTATTCTTTATTCTTTATCAATCATGACTAACATTTTAACTCTTGTCATTTATAGTTGTAAACATTCACAGATCCTACGTAAGGTTTTCTTAATATCCGTAACCGAGAGCCTACCAAAAAGTTTGGAGACATGCTAACAGATGCCAGCACAAGCCTTAAATGACAGCACAAGGCTGTACAAAATGCTGCGCTGCCATCTGTTGGCGTGTCTCGAAACTTTTTGATACCTCCTCGTAACATACCCACCCTGATTCAGACCAATATTAATTAAAAAATAAACAACAGGGTTATGCTTCACCTCTGAGTTCTATATTGTAATATAGGACTGCACAATATATCAAAATTACAGAAACATCGCAAAAGTGCGATATGCATATCGCAATCGCAAATGTATGGTCAAAAGTTTAGGTTGATGCGGATAGTAAAATACATGGCATGCGGATGTTAATTGGGATATGCGTGCAAATGCTGTGACGCAAGACAATCAACAAGCCGTGAAGTTTTTATAGCGAGCCAATCTTGATAAATCCGAGACACCCGCAGCTGCCAAAAGGAAGAAGAACCTTAAAAATATGGCAGCATTATTGTTTTTAAAATAAGTTCTATGTAGAACATGTAAATCTAACATGTTAAAGGGGAAAACGCTGCAATTCTTTACATTTACCCCAAAACCAAACATAATTACGATCAGCTATGCTCATCAGAAAGATCTGGTGTCAGACACGGGTGAATATGTTCTAAAAAAGATATGTACTTTTTTTCAAAAATTATGTTCAAAGAATATCGCATTATTTATCATGCTATCACTTTTTTTTCAATATCGTGCAGCCTTTCTAAATATAGTACGTTCTCTGATGAATGGTATCATGTTACGACTGTACAAAGAAACACAGCCTTGACAACAGGCAACAGTTCACACATGGCTTTGTCTGTGCTTTTTTTAAAAATAATTGTATAAAAATATATGTGGATTAAAAAATAAATAATTCAACACCTTCTGTACATTATTTACACACTGACAGCAGGAAGTCAGGGGGTGGCTGAGGGACGCTTTTTGTCTTGATAGTCTTTAGCACCATGAATAGAACGAGAAAGAGAGAGAAAAGAGAACCCCCGAAAGAGGAGAACGTCCTGAAGAAAAATATGTTGCAAAAAGTTTGGAGACATGCTAACAGATGCCAGCACAAGCCTTAAATGACAGCACAAGGCTGTACAAAATGCTGTGCTGCCATCTGTTGACGTGTCTCGAAACTTTTTGATACCTCCTCGTAACATACCCAATGTAATTTTATTACATTTGGATAAATGACATTCGAGTGATTTATCCCAAAATGAAACATTTTTATCCTGATAGGTGTGTTCACTTCAAAGAAGACTTCAACCCATCCACAGTGCACAAGATCTCTGTCAAGATTTTGAAAGGATGTGTTAGACCCTCATCACCCACCTCTGATTTATCACAAGGTCCTGAGACTTGTACAGACAAGCCACTAAAACACTTGTGTTTATTTCTGTTAGTTTATCACCCAAATGTGTGTAGTTATAAGAATGAACAATGTCCAGGCCTGTAAGGTGGTTAAGGCTCATGTGACTTGGATAAGAAGTCCTGAACTGGAGGATGAAGTGCATTTGCCGCAGTAGCCACCACACGTTCCTGTCACTCTACTGCCATCCTGTGAAACAAGCAAGGAACTGCAGGTTAAAGAATATATATATAGATATATAGATATATATATATATATATATATATATACACACACACACACACACACACACACACACAAACCCGTTTTGTGAAAAGTTCCTGTTCTAGTATGAATGATTTACATTTACATTCACAGCATTTAGCAGACGCTCTTGTCCAGAGTGACGTACAAGAAGTGCTTTGATTTCTTTGAATGAATTTCTTTTGTTACAGAATCAATCATTTCTATACTACTATTTAACTCAATAACATGATATAAGTGTAAAAATGAGAGACATGACGTCCGGGATGCATCAGAACAAAAAAACTGAAACAAAAAAATTGGCTTTTTTTATGTTAAACACTAGCTGTTCAATAGCGCTCCCTGGTGGTGCACTTGAGGCTTAGGAAGAGGGAAAAAATGAGACAATGGGTTTTCGGTTATAGAAAAGACATGCTGGTTCTAAGCTTTTTGGTTTAGCTTACAGAAAGTGTGAATTAAGAGCCCAAGAAAACAGGGTGGAGAAGCACCCTACTGCGGGAACTTGCAAATAAGGGGCAATAAGGGTGTAGGTGAGGATTAATGGATCATCGGCATGCTTGCATGGTACCTGGGACCTGTGGATATCCGCCACAGCATAGTTTCCTTGGGAAATCCACTGCGTACCCTCAGCCACCTGAAAGCCTGTTCCTGAGAGGTTGAGACTGAATCGTCCCTGAAGTTTCAGAACAGAAATATACACTCAGTAAGTTGTGGTATCACGAACAGCATCTATTTATGTCTATCCTATCTCATACATTCTCAATAAATTCTATATTGTAACTATAGTGCCCAAAGTTGTTCATAAGGAAAGGTAAAAGTCAATAACTTAAAATTCAAGATGACATTTTAAGCATGAAAAATCATTAGGGTTCACATGTGCAATGCATATAGAGAGAGATCATAGCTATAAATGTAGTCAAGGGTGGTTCTACCAAAATTTTACCAACATTTGGATACTTATACAACCAAACAGCAAACGAACCACAGTATTTTGTGTAATTTCCACATTCTTACAATGCCCTCTGCTGGCTGGATAAGGAGTATGTATCAAACAAATGAACACAAAAAAGAACAGGACCTCCATCGAGGATTGACCGGTTGTGGCGAAGAGTTTAACACAAGGTTAAGGTGCTGAGTTGTTGTTTGGACAACCAGGAAAACACTGGTCAACACCACCCAGGTGTGTTTTATTCACTGCAGGCCAACAAAACCTCAATCAAGACTTTCTGTACTTTTTACAGTACAATTCATAACCCAGAGAAATCATTCCCACCTGTGGGCAGCGAGCGGCGCTGTAGCAGTCTCCTGCTGTGGCAAAAGGAACCTTATGACCTTCTCGAGTGTAGGAGTATTTCCAATCTGTGGCTAAAGAAACAAACAGTACCAAAAAGAGACAGAGACAGAATTAGACAGTGTGTGTAGTGGCTTAGTGTGTGTATATGCTGTATTTATAACACTTATTTAAGTTTGGAGTAGTTATTTTGATTGTAAACAGACTTTAAGCTGACCACTTTTCCGACCAAAGGTTGCCACCTATGGCATAATAAGGATAATTGATACATTAGCGAAAGATAATGCAAGGGCAAGTCAAACCAATCAAATCCTGCCTTGTAATCTTAAGCTTTTTTAGGGAACGTAAACCTGCGATCTTGAAACCATTAACCCTTTCACGCTTAGACCCAATTGAATCCTTGGCAAACGCAGGCAAAGGTTAGCGCAGCGGGACAGGCTAGTTGGGTTTTTTTTAATGCTAATCTACACTCTACGTCTGCAGGCTCATGGACGTTAGACAGAACTCTAATTAACCACAATGTTTATTCTGGATTCTCTCATGACCCCACTTTCCAAACAAGTTCTCCACTGAGGAGAAGATTAGCGTCATTAACCTCTCCAGATGCCAAGCTAGCATTCTCTAAACTAAATAGGTCAAATTGTGAGAATACTTACACATACACCAGGCTCTTGTTAGCATCAGGTTTATATTACACTCATGAAACTCTCCTATTGTTTCTTCTGAATCCTTTTTTTTTTCTAGAAAGAACCCTTCTGTTTATATCATTTGAAGTTAAAATGATTTCCTACATAGCTAGACCATCATAAAGTAGTGTCTAGTAAAAGACCACATACCGTCATCCCACTGGGGTGTCTAAAAACAAAGAATTCCACCACCATCTCTAATAATATGTATGGTCTATAAAATCATAGTTTTTCCATAGGAGACCTACCCTGATTCTATTTTGGTATAGTCCCAAATTATGGTTATTAAAGAAGAGTCGAGGGCCATGATTCTACTGCACCACAAATGTCATAATAAGGCCAAGTTCCATAAAATATAGTCAAACTATTTTGGTACTTATCAAAATTATGATACCACCACTTCGGTTGTGTCTAAAATACAGAAGTCTACATAGTTGTTTTAACAATTTATGGTTCTAACATAATAGCAGTGTCTAAAATATTACTGAAACATCATCCACGTTCTAAGAAATGGCCATGGTACTACCATCATCGGCCACACATTGTGTTTGTGTTAATGAACTTTATGGAGACATTAACACAGAAAGTCCAATCTTCAAAGATTACAAGTACTACCAATATGGTAGTATCAGGGTATTTTAATATAACTATTCATCATCCTTTAGAGATATGATGCAGCATGTACCTTGTTATTTTGACACTGGTACTACCATCATGGTTGTGCTGCCATCATTTTTAGATCATGGTACTACTATTATTCTTATATCCAAAAGACCCTGATACTACTATTATGTTTCTCTACCATCATGTTTGTCTACAGAAAATTCTGGTTCTACCATTAAGCTTATCTTCAGATCATGGTACTTCACATCATGGTTATCTACAAAAGATCGTGGTACTATGTTTGTTTACAGAAAAGCATGTTTCTACCATTAAAATTATTTCTAAAGAATGATGGAACTACCATCATGTTTATGCTCAAAATATGAAGGTACTGCCAACATGGTTAATCTCCAGAAGATTATGGTACTACTATTATGGTTGCTTCCAAAAGATCATGGTACTGCCAACATGGTTAATCTCCAGAAGATTATGGTACTACTAATTTGGCCATCTCGTAAATGTCATGGTTCTACTATTATGCGTATCTCCAGAAGATTAAGCTTATTTTTGAAATATCAAATATCATTGTCAAAAGAATGACACGACTACCATCATGTCTATCTCCAAATGGTTATGGTTCTACAATGAAAGTTATTTTCAAATAATAACTGAAATTTCATCATGCTAATTTCCAGCAGAACCTGGAACAACCATCATGGTCTCTTTTAAAAGATCAAGGTTCTACTGTCAGTGCACTGGTAGTACTTCTAGAATATAGAATTTCTAATCCTCCAGGTTTTGTAGATACATCTAGTATAAGTTAATGAAGGTGAGGACTCACACTTCATGTTTCCCACAGCATGTGTTAGTCCATAAAACAGCAGCCATGCCTGAAGCTAGTGGTGCTGCCACTCCACACAGCGTTCCTATAATTTCTGTTATTTCCTGTTCCTTTTTTGATGGAAAACGAGCCATATGTTTTGCTTTCACAGCACGTTTTTCTCTCGGCCATCGGATCACACAGAAGGCTGACCAGAGGGTTCTATTCCACCTCCCAACTCCTTGACTGTGATGCACGTGCAAAAAAGAACCTTTCACCATGGCTGTCCCTCAGGGAGACATTTTGGCTTCACACCATCGCTTGGAAACCAAAATGCAAGTTTTAAACAATTCAGGATGTTGATGTTGCATTATTGGCAATGTTATTAATGGATTCTATGTAACAAGAGACTGGCATCTGTCACAATTTCTGCTTTAGCATTGAAAATATTCATCGAGACGGCCTGTGGATAGAGTTACAGCGAGAATAATACATTTTTTGCTGAGGATAGAGAAGTTCAGATGTGCTCCTTTCTGCAGATGTGAACTTTCCAGATCAGCTGTGTGTGTGTGTGTATGTGTGTGAGAGAGCTGTCAGTTTTGGCTAAGAGCAGATGCAGCTGTGGGAGAGAGAAATACTGCATGTCTACTGCAATTAACCACTGCTATAGGAACACTAGAGAATTTGGTTTAGCAATATTTTTCATGATATTTAACCATTTTTTTGTTTATTGATATCGGTGTGGAAATAGCAGATCCATATTTTATAATTGCTAGCCTTTATTTTCCGTTACGCGTCAGTTACTTAACCGAGTGTAACTAATATTTTTTTAGTGTGTTATATGTAAGTGCGTGTGTAAAGCAGCATTTGACTTACTGATGATGGTCATCTTGCTCAGATCCAGGCGGACCCGGGTGAAAGCGGACAGTCCGGCAGCGGTGTAGTCTCGCCGACACTGGCACTCCTCTCTGTGTATCAGATTTGAGGGACACTGCGTGGGATCTATCAACCTGGAGAACGGATTTAACAAGAAAATTTTGATTTAATTAATTAATTTTTATAAGTAAAACTTTTACAAATAATAAGCTATTTCAATAAACTATAACGATAGACAGAAGTGAACTATAACTATTTCTGATCCAACAAAATGAATGCTATACACAGGTACAGTTGAACGGATGGCATTTGTTGAAATGTCAAAAATTGACATTTTCCAAGAAAATTTGCATCAGCACACAAGGAATTTTAAGCACACGAGTTAATCAAACAGAACCGAACGCCGGCGTACGTTTGGGAGCCGTTTACAACCTTTTTTTTGTTAGTGGACAGCCAAGCAAAGTCAACTAAAGAAAGATTTCGAATGTAATGATTTTTCACTCAGCGAAAGCTGCTTTGGAAGAGTCAGTTTTTATAAGCTATGTGATTTTACGTGCGTTTGATTAGTGCCGTGGGTCTAAATCATTTTATATTTCACTTCAGGTACGTGTATTTTTGATATATATACAAAATTGTGATTAGAATGTTGAAAGGTGGTAATATTTTGTCTTTGTCGCAATGGATTGTCTGCATTTACATTATTTTTTCATAGGAAAATTTGTATCACAATTCTAATTCTTGTCCAAAGAACTCGACTCCAGGATGGATTCAATTCGTATGCCGAGGTTCCACTGTATAAGTATTCAGGGGTTAAATTGGGATTTGTTGTGTGTGTGTGGGAGGGTGGGGCATTAAGGTGTCATGCTTTTAAAGGGGGGCACATGTGCATGCTAAGTCAATGAGTCGATTCATTCAAACAGCCGATTCCTCAAATGGGCTAATGTTACTTTGACGCAATTGATTTGTTCCAAACACCGAATCATTTATCAGTGAATCGAGTGTGTTGGGGTTCTGCTGTGTCTTTCATTGGAATTGTTACCTGTATGCAAAAACCTCTGAGAAGTTCTCGCTCTCTCCGCTTATGAGAGTAATGTATTCCTTGGGATTTTCTGTGTGCATGTCTGAACAGAAGATCTAAAGTGAGAGAAAGGAAGAGAGAGGAGGAATGAAACTGGATGCACAGTAACGGGATGAGTGTAAGGCAAGCGTGCGGTGGACGGGTCTCACGTTACGAGCTTCGCCCTGCACACTGAGAAGCTGCTCTCCATCAGATACAACACCATTCTGCACCTGTACATCCCTGCAGCTGAATGGTAACACGCCTGAGAGAGACACAGCGAGAAAGAGAAAAAGAGAGAGAGAGAGAGAGAGAGAGAGAGGAGTGAGAGAAAAAAGGGATTTATTCTGCTTCACAATACAGGTGGCTGTATAATAAACAATTAATCTGTACAGTGTGTGTGTGTGTGTGTGTGTGTGTGTGTGTTTTACACTCACAGTCCGGGTTGGTACAAGGCCTCCGACCCTCTGGTTTTTCACTGGAGTCACACTCATCACTGAGTTCTCCTTCTTCTGAAAAACACTGAACCATGCGCTCCATCCAGCCATTAGCACAGCTCACTGAACACTGTACACACACACACACACACTCCTAAACTATGCATTTTCCATTTAGTTGTATTTTTTTTTTTATAATTTTTGTTTCTGATACACACAATACACAGATAACAGATAGAAAGACAGTAACACACCCACAATATGTACATACATAAGGCACACAGACAAAAAATACACAAGACACACAAAAGAGGAACAAAATAACAAGACAGGCACTTGACATGCCTACATGAGACCCACAAGACAAACAAGAGTCACACATACACAAGGCAAAAACTTATAAGACACACACACATTAAGTATTAAATCAATTTAAAAAATAAACCACTCACAGGTCCCCAGATTCCCACTCTCCAGCTGTGACTCGAGGGGCAGGGGGCAGATCGGCACACCCGATAGCTCTCAGGAGGCGTCCCTGGGCAGCCGGGTGACCCCTGGTGGCTGTATTCATAATTCTCATTCCCAGAATGCACCTCACTGCAGGAGACCCGCCTCCTCTGGTAGCCCTGACCGCAGGTGACCGAGCACTAAGGGTGAGATAAAAATAAAGTTTATATTTACACTTTGGGTCATTTTTATCATGTAACTGTAACATCGTAGGTTTTTCTTACCTCGGTCCACTCCCCGGCGATCCAGACAAACTCACAGGGTTGAGTGTTACACGGTTCGCTGTGGTTTGGTCTCTTCTGCGCCGGACAGAGTGACTCATGGATCTCGTCCCTGCTTTGATTCAAACACACCACGACGCGACTCTTCCGGCCAGAACCGCATGTCACGCTACACTGTAACAGTAAAGCTCATCATTAATTTATTAGGATGATCGTAGTAGATCGTACAGTAAATGTGTTTCTAAATCTAATCTGCATACCGTGACCTTCCACGTGTTAAAAATTGTGAAAGTAAATTTATGGTAAAAAGTTATTTGTGAGTGGAAGACAAATCTTCTGACCTAAAAAGAATGGTAAATGGAGAGTGTGCATCAGATGTCCAGCAAAAGGATTACACGCGTAACTGTAGTACACGTGTGTGTGTGTGTGTGTGTGTGTGTATGTGATTTATGCCCTGGATTGTGGCTGATTATTCCAGCTGTGTTTTGTGAGGCGATGCCCGCTCTGACTTGTCACACACACACCATAAACCTTTCAACTCTGTCGAACACAAACACATCTGCGCAATCTTCATCTTGTCGTCATCTCCAGGAGCCACAGGAATCTCTTTCATTACGCTCGGGCAGCTGTAGCCCGGTGATTAAGGTGTTCAGAAGATCTTGGGTCAAAATCTCAACTGGGCCCCCGAGCAAGGCCCTTAACCCATAACAAAAATTAGGTCACTTTGGATGAGGGTGTCTGCTAAATGCCATAAATGTTAATGTAAGTAAAGTGACTGTGGGAGGGACAAACTTACTCGGAAAGTAGCCAATCACAGGTTTCTGTAATCTTTATGTATAAGATGTAAAATAGCACAGAGAAATGCCCACAGAGAAATGTTTTAAATAAATATGCACAAATCCTGACTTTGGATTGGTCAAGCGAGTGGATAACAAGATGACTGCAAAATCCTTTCTAAACCTTTTTTGTTGATTTTAAACTGCTAATCAAAAAGTTCTAGTTAACACTAACTAATGATACACAAAAACTAGCTTCAGTGGGGTTAAAAAAAAGGCAGGTGACTTAAACCCACCTTTAATGCTACTACGCTCCACAGTATCAGTAATATCTTTATCATGTATCATAGAATCATAAACAAAAATTCAGTTTAATGTTTTCTGTGTGTGTTGAGAGGTCCGTGGGAAAAGTACCTGCGGCAAGGAATCTGCTCACATGTTATACGTAAAAAAAAAAGGTTTTTTTCCTGCTCTAATGAACTCCAGCTGCGTCTCGTCCTCGGTACCGTGCCAGCAGGAGACACGCTTCCCAAAGCAACGCTGTTTTCCACTAATGAGATCTTTTTTTACTTTACTTCTGCATGCTCTGATTTCTCACTGCTAGCTGACCTAAATGTGAAAGCGACTGATCTTCGTCGCTTTAGGAAATTGGACGTGTTAACCGCAGCATCTGTCAGACACTAAGCGCTGTTTTAAAACATTTTAGAGACCAAAAAAAGACATAACAGCAGCTCCAGGCCCTCTTAGAGCTTCTCTTTGAGGCAGCAATACTCAAAAAAATGTGAATGGAAAAAGTGGCACTTGTGGGCCTTTAATTTGTTTAAAGAATAATTAAGATAAAAGATAAGCAATAAACGTTTAATTTTTTTTAATGTAATAAAAATGGAAAACCACAACTGATACGTTTTTTTTTGTTTTTTTTTAATGAAAATAAACCTGTTGCTCTGATTGGTTGTGTTGCGACTGTACACAGAATAAAGCCTTTATCTTTTTTTTAAGGCAAGTTTTATGTTTATTTAACTCTTTTTTTTATTCTGATCCCAAGCTTTTAATCTGTATCTGTTTGATGATATTTACGTGACTGACTGATTGGATAACTGGACGAATTTGTGGGTGGATGAGTGTGGATAATCAATCGACAATAAATCCACTCATCTTTCTAGCTCCGACCAGTCATTTTTTTTATTTTATGTAAATTCTATATTTTATGTGGTTTCCCTTTCAGCAAAGAGAATTTCTATGGTGGGGTAAAAAAAAACAAAAAACCATGAAGTCATGTGATTTTCATCAGAGTACAATCTCCTGTTCCCCTCATCTAAAGAATTCTCTTTCTCTCTCTCTTCCTCTCCCTCTCTCTCTCACTCACTTCCTTCAAAACCCCTTTTCTGCAGTCCCGCTGCCCTACCAGAGGCCAAACTCTCCGGACTGAGACAGGGTAAGCTATTAACACATTTTATTGCTACCACTGTGAAAATCTAGGTTGACAGATTGCTAGATGAATGAACTGAACAGTCAGTAGGGTAAAAGCTGCTGGTTCAACAAAATGTAAGACAGGCAAGAAACTTTTTAAAAAAATGTTTGTGTGAATTGCTGAAATATTCTTTCAATCATATTATAAATACAGCACTTGGTCAACATATTTATCCGGTACTGTACATACCTCCATCGGCTTCCTATAGATTCTAGGCAGCTAATCGAATCAAATTGAATCAAATCAAATCGAATCTTAAATCTGTTTTTTTTTAATCCCGCAGCTGCGTCACTAATTTATCTTCTCATAGCATTAGCTTTAATAATATCATAGAAAAATTATATTAACAGTTAAAAAAAATATGTTGTTTCTGTAGCAAAAAAATCTGAGATTCTAAATATAACACAGTTTTATATCCATTCTATTTTCCTGCTTTGGACGTTGTTCCTCTGACTAGAGCAAAAATGAATCGAAATGATTTTAATTGTTGTTTAAAGAACAGTCGGGTTCACAGTTTAACATCTAAAAGTACATTGTTTTGAACTAAATTCTTTAGTTCTTTTTTAATTCTTTGAGTTTTGTTTAAACATTTGAATGCTTAAATCTGATTGGTCAGAAAGTTTTGATTAATTATTTGCATCTATGTTATAATCTTTAAGGTTGCCATATGAAAACATTTTTGGAAAGTGTCCTCTGTGTCGCAACATTAAATGTAACTCAAATTAAATATCGGTTCATTGCAGCAGATTCTGAAAAACATGTAAATATAAGAAAATGTATTCCTGAGGGGAAAAAAAGAGAAAGATCAGCTCTCCCTCTGCTTCAGCTGCGGTTTAGTGTTTGTGTGTCTGTGTGTGGTGTGTTCTACAATAATAGGCAGCAGACTACAGCTGGGGTCACGCCAGAACACCGGTTCTGGATGAAAGAGTTTTCGGTTCTCACTGACTGAGCTACAGACTGTGATGGAATGAGGAAGTTCCTTGGAAATATTGTTGGTCTGTAAATCAGACAAGAACAACAGACTTCTGTAACAATCTACTACAAAACATAGGCGGATCTGCAGATAGACATGAAGAATGGATGAATAATGGATGGATGGATGGATGGATGGATGGATGGATGGGTGAGTGGGTGGATAGATGGTTGGTGAATAAATAGACGGTTGAATGGATAGATGGATGGATAAATGAATGTATGAAAAAATGGATGAATAGATGGATGGATGAATAAATAGATGATTGGATGCGTTGATGGATGAATGGTTGGATAACTGGATGAGTGGATAGGTGGATCTATGTATGTATGAATAAATGGCTGGATAAATAAAGGGATGGATAGTACTAAGATTAAATCAGATAGACAGACAGACAGACAGACAGACAGATAGATAGAATTGGGAATTGTGTTATATAAAGAAGTCTTGACGTCCAATTATTTTCAGCCTGTTAGCCAAATCTTTTACCACTTCCAGACCCAAAACACTCTGAAACAAATGAACCTGAACGTCTTACATCTTTTGCCCCTGACCCCTTCACAGCTCTAACTACCCAGTCATTTGGAGAGACATCCACCCCAGCTAACAGATCTTCCAGTATGTTAATCATCCTAGTCAATCTGCTTTGCTCTTCTGCTCCCCTGTAGGAAAACAAGACAACACACGTGGCTCGTCTGCAGTTCTCACACGTAAACACTCGCCAGAGGTTTGTGTGTGTGTGTGTGTGTGTGTGTGTGTGTGTGTGCCAGATGTGTATGCTGCTGAAGTCTCCCTTGAGTGGTCGCAATGCCCCGAGAGAAAGATGAAGGGTGGTTTAGCTCAGCAGATGTTTGCATGCACGCTGGGAAAATTGATGCCCTACCTGATACCGTCTCCACCTCTCTCTGGCTCTTTCTTTCTATCTCTCTCTCTTTCTTACTCTTACAATGCAATCTTTCTTTGGCTCTCTTTCCATTTCTTTTTTTTTCTTTCGTTCAGGCTCTTTACAGGATCAGTCTGATGTTCAACAGCAATGTAATATAAATTATGATAAAAATCCATCTTTCCTTGTCTATACCCACTTATTCCTAATCAGGGACACGGGGATCTGTGGGGAGTCTATCCCAGCTGTCATTGGGTGAAAAGTAGGGATCTCCCTGGGCAGGTCACCAGTCGATCACAGGACCACATACAGACAATTAACCAAACACACACACACACACACACACACACTCACCCCTATGGGCAATTTAGAATCACCAATTAATCTAACATACATGTTTTTTGACTGTGGAAGGAAACCGTGCAAACACAGGGAGAACATGTTGGGAAGTGGTAGTCTAGTGGTTGAGGTGTTGAACTGCTAATTGGAGGATCAGGGTTTGAATCCCAGCACCTTAAATTGCTCATTTGTATAAGAGAAATAAATTTAAGTTGCTCTGGATATTGGCGTCTGCCAAATGCTGTAAATCCACACAGTAAGACCCCTCCAGTGGATACGAACCTCTGACCTTCTTGCTGTAAGGCAACAGAGCTAACCACCAAACCACCGTGCTGCCCAATGATAAAGATATTAAGGCTGAATAAATAATAATCCAGCTGTTAATAAAGATATACAGTTAATTACACAACACATCTGTACACATCTTATCTGTGTTCTTGATACTGCTCACTATCCTTTTTCTTTGTCTATGTATGATGAAGTGCATGTGAAAATGTACCTCTCCCCAGATGCTCGTCCTCCACTCAGGGCACTTTCCACCTTTGCAGGACTTCCGTGTCCGAGGGCGAGGCAAATGCAAGCAGTTCTCTTCTCCTGTTGGCTGGCCCGAGCGGCTGACGCAGGTCACGTTGCGCTGTCTGAAACCCTTTTCACAGGAGGTGGAGCACTAGTTAAAAAAAAAAAAGAAAGAAAGAGAAGGAAAGCCATGCAGGGGAAGTAATTAGTCACGCTTGTAGAGGAACCTGTAAGAATTGTGCTGTGGTGGTGGTGGTGGGAATTATGGGTCATTGAAATAAGGAAAAAGAAAAATGAGCTTAGATCAAATTGATAGGACGGGATTTTTTTTTTAAATTTTATACATACAGTGTTCAGTTTAATATGAACTGAGACTTAATTGAAGATGTTTTAAAAGGAAAAAAAAAAGAAATACTCTGATGAACAGATCCTCCTGTAAACAGTGACTAGTATCCAAGGTTACACTATTAAAGTCTAGACACCTCCTCATATCAGAGCACAAACAGCGTTTGTGAGACACTCAATGTGGCCTTGCAGAATTTTTTATTTTTTTTGCTCTGTAGGTTGAGAGTGTTTGTTTTGTAGTAAACCTCGCCCCCTGTGGCATCTCCACGTAAAGCCCATGGATTCGGCACCCAATCAGAAGCGATTTGGTGTTAGCTGATAAATGCGACGCGACAGGTATACGAGCGCTACAAATGCAACACACAGAGGAAGCGAGAACCAGATGAACTTTGTGTGTAGGTGATGGGAAAAGCCCTAAACAACAGTAGGGCAAAATTATGCCAAGGAAACACTCAGGTATCTGCATGAACTTAGTTCTTTCTATGTTTTAAGCACTATTTGATGGTGTTCTGACATGATCACGGGAGCACACCGGATTACAGTGAAACTCGGAGGTACGGAGTGTACCTTTCA
This sequence comes from Bagarius yarrelli, assembly GCA_005784505.1. Classification (NCBI taxonomy): domain Eukaryota; kingdom Metazoa; phylum Chordata; class Actinopteri; order Siluriformes; family Sisoridae; genus Bagarius; species Bagarius yarrelli. The sequence continues at coordinate 1,181,912 of VCAZ01000126.1, forward strand.
TTGTAACAACTAATAAACTTTTATTACAAACATCTGCAGGCTTTTTACATCAGTGTACACATTATCAAATCCTCAAACAGCACCGCTGTAAGACTGGAACATATACATTACATGAGTGTGTGTGTGTGTGTGTGTGTGTGTGCGTGACGTAGCTACAGAGAGGACTATTACACACGTCACTGGTACATAAAAATATTATAAATCATTATTTGGAACAATAACATATATAGTGTACAGTATAATTAAACTGTATAACTCAAATAAAAAAAAACTCTCTCTCTCTGTATATATATATAGATTAGATATATCATATATATATATATATATATATATATCTATAGATATTGTTATATATATATATATATATATATATATATATATATAGTTGTGATTATGATTGTTATGATCTCTTTTTATGGCCAGCGCCGTTGTGTAATAGATTAAGGCGCCGGCACCGGCATGCACATTTGCGATCTGGCGACCCGGGTTCAATTCTGGCTTGGATCCTTTCTGGTCCCCCCCCCCTCTCTATCTCCCTGATTTCATCTCTTTCTGTCCTATAAATACAGCCAAAATGCCCCAAAACTATTTACCTTAAGATTTCTTTAAAAACCAGGTATTAAACCACCTTTATATAATTTTTTTTTTTTAAATATCCTATACGTCCACTTATGAAGCACAACATTTTCTCCAACTGTAAGTTTCTTCAAGTTATGACCCAGACAACAACACAGTGCCGTGATAAAGAGTAGTTTGATGATATACGCATTGAAACACAATTTTTAACAAATGTGACATTTAAAGGCTGTTTATAAGCATGTTTTGACTGGCCTGTTATGTTAAAACACTTTGAAACAGTATACGCATTATAAACTGATAATAAACACTTAAAGATAGCATCCACAAGACTTTATAAGCCCTTTATATAAATAGATATAAATTGACTTTACATTTTAAAAGATTAATATATGTCGAGTTGACATAGATACTCAATCAAGCCTGGTTATCAAAAACCTAATAATAAAGTGAACATTTCACTTGAGGGTGCTTTTAAAAAGGTGTTGACGGTCATAAGCTGACATAAATCTATATTAAGGTTTTATAAATGTTTTATAAATGTCTCTTATATGTCAGCTCTTTTAATTTTATTTCGTTATTGTACAATGACAGAATGCAAAAGGCAACATTTTTGTAGCTTAGTGCACTTCTGGTATGTCTTTTTATTACATTAAAATGCATGAATGTGTTAATCTGTAATGTAATCGCACAAAACATATAAAGAAGAGGGTATAACTCAGCATTTTCTTGATGAATGCTAATAACTGATTTAACAAAAGACTTAAGTGACATAAGGCTAATTAAACTTTTATAAAGGATTATAACAGGGTCCGAGTCCCTAAGTCAGCTGTTCTAACGTTTGCATGCAAATAAGCCTGAAAAATGTCAGAACACAATCTTGGAGATCAAGCGAAATTCATATTACTCCGTATTCACACGTAGTAACATGATTATGTCAGTTGTCATAAAGGGCAATATGTAGCTTTAATGTAGTATTATAAATCCTGCTCCTTAATACAGTTTTACTGCATCATTTGCTGATGGTTATAGAAGGAGGTTTGCTCCTTGTGGTGGGATTTTGGTGGGAAGGTTGCCAGTACCTTATAATTTTTTTAAATGTCAGATCGTTATTAGGTCTTTTACAGGAACTCGGTTGTTATTTAAACGACAGGTGCTCAGCATCAGGTTTTATGTGCAATATTCTAGCATTATGATCTAAATACAGTGCTGAACAATAATAAACATACCAATCTTTAGGATACAGTAAACTCAAAAATCTTTATGAGGTAAAATTCTCAGGTTTATTCCTGTCTAACTAATTAAACTAAAAAAGTCCATTAGTTCATAAGGGGTTTTTAATTCCCACTGCATCGCTGTTGAACAAACAGAGCCATCGAGGAGGCCACCGACATCCGGTAGTTCCTTTTCCCATAGAGCTCATAAAGTATTTTCTGAGAAGCGCATCAATGTCGATTACACATCTGAGAAAGCATGAGAAGGGGCCCCACTCTGGATTAAAGTTCACCTCTGACCCCATGTGACCTTCCGCTGATCTCCACTATTGTTCCGGCACAGTGTTCTGATGGTGTAATCCTCAACACCACACCGAAACTAAGACGCGTTCGTACAAAGCTATCTCCAGGCTAGAAATTATGGAGCTGGAATAATATTTCTTATAAAACAGGGGGGGGCTTTAGGACCTGGAAGGCAGCACTAACACAACACTATACGTGCTAGTGTATTGTATAGTTTACACCAGTCTGACATCAAGGCTTTAGTATATATTGTATAAAAATACCATTTAAAGAAATACACACAGACACGCATACAACAAAAAAAAATGTAATGACATTTCTACAAAATTAAAAAAACAAAATTACAACGAGCAGCAAAAATAAATACAAATACTTACATAAAAAAAATATATATAAACCTGACACAACTTTCCTGCCATCACGTTAGTGACGATACGAATAAAAAAATGGTGAAAATGGAAAACCTGGCAACGTTATTAGTTTTTCTTATTCGTATCTTACACAACTGTTTGTATCGGAGTCAAAGAGTCGACTTCGCTGGATGAAGTTAGTGTGGCACAATACTGCATCACGCTATTAAAGTATTTTCTAAATAATTATGTACAACAAGAGTTTCTCAGAACAACAATTTGATGGTTTAAAAAATACCAAAGGTAATCATCTTAATACAGCATTTTTTAAAAAGGAACAACATAAAAAAAATTACCTTGTGGATAAATACGATGATTTGGTAATCGCCATTAAATGACATTTAAAGCCGTTTGGTTTTGTTGCTATTAGAATTTATTTTTTGGTGATTAAGTAGCAAAAAACTGTAGGAAAAATTTGGACCTGGAATCTATAAACAAATCATGGCTTGCTAAATTTTGTTTTAGTTTTTAAAAGGCACAATTTACAAATGTTCTCCTCAAATCAGATCATTTCTCTTAAACGAGAACGAGGCCAGAGCTCAAGGAGGATAATACTGAGGTAGACATTTACATTTCTGGTATTTGACAGACGTCCTCATCCAACATTTATCAACTAAGCAGTTAGGGGCCTAGCTGAGGGGTTCGGCAGAGGCAGCTTGGTGGCCCCTGGAATTAAACTTACAACTTTTTGATCGACAGTCCAGTCCCTAAACCTTTAGGTTACCACTGGCCACCAGGTAGCCGCTGATCACCAGCCCATTAAGTCCATTTCAAAACCCAAAATAAAAAAAAAAACTGTGCTATAATTGAAACCAAACAGAGAAATAACTAAAACTATTATAAACTATATAAGCTAGTGTTCAGTATAAGTCAAACCTCTATCTGTTTAATATGCAATGTAGTGTTCATAATTTACAAAAATAAATATCAAAAACAACAGTAGGGTGAATTGTCCCTTCTTCTTCTTGTGTTAAAGCACCATAATGAGTTTCATACTCTGAGTGGTGAAATGAGGTACGGCGGCGAGCGGCGAGGTGAGATTTATGGCGATCGGAGTGTTCCTGATTAAATATGGGGGATAAAACAAATAAAAACTAGCGATGGATTTTGTATTAATCGTTGAAATGAATTGCAACTTAAACAAGTAATGCGCTACAGGAGATGAGAAGACATTCGCAACTTCTATACAAGACAAATTTTTACACCTTGTCATCATTTCCTGTTTTTTTTTTCCACTTGAAAAAGTCCTTTCTTACAAAGTTAATCAGAACAACAACTACTCATACCAACAGCGTTTATGCTACAGTTGTGTAAAATGTCTTAAGTAAGTAAAATTAACTTGCTTAACCTGCTACAATGCCGGATTTGGTCTCCGCCCACTTTGGTATAGAACTCAATACAGGCTAAGCATTCTGCAATTCTGCGATTTAGAGACATAGCGTATGTGTTACGCCTTTGTTCTGTTTGCCCCTTTGTTATACTGTTGCAACAAGAGCTCAGTGTGTGTTTGGGGTTAGGACGGGTAAAGGACAGGACGGACAGAGGGAGGAGTGTTATTACGGGCGTACCGAGCTCCACGGGTCGGCTCTCCAGTGAGAGCACGGCTGCATGTTGCACTGCTCTCGGTCAGGCGGTTTGTCCAGAATCTCACAGCTCTGATCGCTAAAGCGTTCACCGCCGGGCCGCTGACAAACCACCAGACGTGTCTTTATTCCCCCTCCACAGGGTTTCGAACACTGCGGACACACAAGAGAAAACACGCTTTAATAGAGCATCTGTCTCAGACTGGTCATGTGACCTTCCAGAAAAATCAGTCGTTTATTTGTGTTTATAGAAGAGCAAATACAACCTTGTGTGTGAGGAAGAAAGAAAAAAGGAAGAAAAAAAAGGAAAGAAAGAAAGAAGTTTTCTTAAATGTGTTCTGAATTCTAATTTCCACCTTAACAGTGAAATGTGTGTGCGGGTGTGTGTGTGTGTGTGTGCGCGTGTGTTACCTTGCCCCAGTCTCCGTACACCCACTGCGGACAGGCTCCAGATTCACAGGTGCGCTGTTCTGCAGGTCGTACGTTCTCGTCACACCTGTCAGCTGGGTACCCGTTCTCATCCTGGCACACTACCGCACGCCTTTGGAATCCTCCGGCACATGTGCTCGAGCACTGGGAAAGGCCGGAAGGAAATAATAATAAGATAAAGGACACACATATTAAGACATACTATTATACTTCGTCAACACAACATACTTTCTGGTGGAAACAAAGCAACGTCTGTATCAGAACAGAGTATAAACCTGAAATAATATCAGCGTTGTGGTTCCACTACAGGAGTCAAAGGACCTAAAAGATGATGTCAGGGTTGCAGTATTTCTTTTGGACAGGTAGGAATTGAATTTTGGTGTGTTTTAGTAACTTGTAGTTTATATAGTTTGTGTATCCCTACAAATTAGTTCAACTAAAGTTCATCGAAAATCATGTTCTATTTTTATCTTTGGTATTTTAATACTGTTAAACTATATTATAAAGTTTTGTAAACGATGCATGATGTATTGTAGTAACATTGCCTCTGGTCATTTAGTCTGTGCGCTTTCATGGCATCAGATGATGGGGATTTGGACAGGGACAGTTAGCATGTCCTACTACACCTCTAATTTAGGGTAGAATTTGGACCCAACAAGTAATCCAGAGGTAACGATGGTTAGAAAATGTAAGGCTAAAATCCTAAGAGGAATCCAGATCCAAACAGTGGACCAGAACTACTGAATGAAAATAAAATGAATGGAATAACATTTTAACATCTTATAACATGAACATCCAGTTTGTAGTCCAACCTTTTTGAAGAGGTTACAAAGATATTCTCTTACACAGAAACACGACCCTCAACCCAAAATAGTCTTTCTAAATCCAGTCTTTGCTGCATCCTTTCTGAGAAGGAAGACTTGAAAGAGAAGAAGCTATTCTCGACTTCTATAAATACCTTCAACAGACGTATTTATAGAGCAAAACGTCAAGACTCATTAAGGACACAATGGCCTTTATCTATGGATAGGAAATGCTGATGATTCACAGGGATGGAGGTCAGCAAGTGAAATGTACACACTGACCTTTTACTGTGTGATTAAAAGTCTAAAACCTGATTATGTTCCTTTGAATTTGGCTTCATACAAATAATTTTATGGTGGTTTTCATGCAATACTCACCGCTCCCCATGGTCCAAACCTCCACTGCGATGGCGGAGACGACCCTTGGGTTCGATCCAACCTGCTGATGGGTGGGTTTTTTTTACGGGCATCTTGGTCAGAAGGGAAGGAGGCGTGGTCTGTGAGGCGAGACGGGCACTGGGGCATGGCGCACTCTTGTTCTGTCACCGGGCGATCGTCCGGGTCGCATTCTATCATGTCCACCACCTGGTCACTGAAGTTCATGCAGAGAACCTGACGAGATGCTTTACCCTGACCGCAGGAAACGGAGCACTGTGAATACACACAAACAGACAGAAAATCAGTACAGTCATTTCTGTATAAATTTACACACAGGGTTCAAATGAACGCTTCAGAATGAAATTCTAGAACATTCCGAAAAGTCATTTGAAAAAAATTTATTTTGTCTTTTTATTATTATAAAAAATTTAATACAAATTGATTCTAAATTGCCCATAGGAACGAGTACGAGTGTGGCCCTGTGATAGACTGGCGACCTGTCCAGGGTGTACCCCTCCAGCCTTTCGCCTTTTAAGAGACGGCTGGGATAGACTCTAGAATTAGAATGAATGAATGAAGGAACAAATGAATGAAAGATAATTGAATACAAATTTTAACAATAAACACGATTGAAGGAAAAAAATGAAGACAGAGCAAAGGGGCGGGGCTTAATCTGTGTGTGTTTTTTGTGAAAGCTTGAGATTTGTGTTTTAACACAAACAAACATACTTGTTTGTATTTAGCAACTTTTTTTAAACACAGGGAACAAAAAACCTTTTTTTTCATTTCAATCCAGATGTTAGCAGGAGTGTGTAACACTACACCAAATTGATACATCTGGGGATGAGGGATGGAGGGGGGGGGGGTGTTTCTTCAAGACCCGGAATTTGATTAGGTCTTTAGAATGTTCTGTAATTAACTTTGGGTTTGTGACATTTATTTATTTAAGGCAGGGGTTTGTTTTGCTTAGAGCAGCACTATTCTGGCCGAACAGGCCGTATGGAATCATTAGAAAACTTTGTAGCATGAAGAAACAAGCTGCTCTACAAGCCTGGGTGCTCTGTGTAGACTGTATCTGTGTGTGTGTGCGCTGTGTTTACAGATGTTTCCCATCAGGAGAGCAGCGCTGATACTCCCACTCTCACCAAAAAACTAAAACACACACACATGTACACACAAATGCAGAGAGGCCGGAGGAGGGTCTGTATGTTATTTATGTCAGAGATACTTAGCGTAGTGCTCCAGGAAGACATTCATTTCCAGGCTCTGATCGCACATACACACTCCAGCTTCCTTTGCTCTCCTTTAAGGCACCAAACACAGACGATCGGTGGCCGATGCTGTTATGTCAGGGGCTCTGTCTGATATAGCATACTTCCTTATCATATAGCAGACGAAACTGCGAGCATCCATAGCCTATACCACCATATTCCTAATAGGGGTTACAGGGATCTGCTGGAGTCTAACCCTGCTGACATTGGGTGAAAGACATGGGTTACCCTGGACAGGTCACCAGTCCATCACAGGACCACATACAGACAAACAACCACACACTGTCACTCACACTCACTCATTTGGGTAATTTAGAATCACCAGTCATGTTTTTATGTCTTGTTATTAATAAAGAGCAGTAGGTGAGCTATTGTCGTACCTGACTCCATTCCAGCACTTTCCACTGACCGCAGGCCAACACAGAGCAGGCGTCTGTAGCAGAAGGTTTGGGAAGATGAGCACAGCGAGAATCCTCTGCGACGCCGCCACGAGTGTCGCGACAGCTGACGTAGCGCATACGTATTCCCTTCCCGCAGGTGGCGCTACACTGTGGCACAGTGGCAGACAGTAACTAGCGGTCACACAACAATACACACATATATATAGACATAAAGGAAGTGACGGCTGAGATGTCGTACCTGAGTCCATGAGCCAAATCGCCACTGGGTTTTGTGGCCAGCATGAGAGACAGGTATGGTGTCTGGAGAAACGGGATGAGTGATGGGACACGAGAAGACTTCACAGTCCTGTGAGAAGATCAAAAGCAAGGAAGAAAGGAGAAAGTTAGGAAGGAAGGATAGAGCACGTGAGAAATAAACAGAGAAAATGGCAGAAAGAAAGAGAGAGAAAGAGAGAGAGAGATAGAGAGGGGGGGGGGTAGAGATGGTAAAGGGGAAGTAAGAGTGAAAGATAAAGAGAGACATTGAGAGAAGGAAAGACAGAGATCGATAGCATAATGAACAAAGCTGCATAAGATGAAACTTACTAAATATTTTTTAGACATAAACCTCAACATTACAAAACCGGCCTGTCTCCTATTCTCTCTCAAACACACACACGTCTCCGGATGGACTGCATCCTTCCAGACTTGCCAACATCACATAGCCTGACATGCTCCAGGTAATCGACTTTGATGCAGTCATTCAAAAAGGAAATCTGTTGGCACTGCATCTTTTCCTACCTGTCTGCCTGACTGTCTATCTGTCTGTCTGTTTATCTATTTATATACATTCAAACATCACACTAGTATTTTAATTTTAATCTCACACACACACACACACACAGACACAGACACACACACACACAAATGTGTGCAAATGTGTCTGAAACAAAGTTAAAATCCACCCCATTAGGTACTAATGTGAAGCTTTGTGTGTGTGTGTGTGTGTGTATGTGTGTGTAAGTGAGAGAGAAAGATTCTCATGTTTCTTCTTTCCTCTGTGTCATTTCAACAGTGAATCTTTAGCTTTAGTACAGATTATATGAAACATGGCTAACTGACACACAGACACACACACTTTCTGGATAATATAATGGTCTCACCTGTGTGTCAGTGGGGCGTGTCGCTGCGTTACAGTCAGTGTCGTCCCTGACCGACCCTGACAAACTGACGACACACTTTACGACTCTTCGTTGATACCCAGGGCCACAGGAGGTGGTGCACTAAAGCCACAGACACACACACACACAAAAATAAGGGTCAGATAGGGACAGCGGTCCACTGCGCTGTCCTTCTCCATTCATGGCAACAGGCTATGAGCTCTTTTTATCTTTCTCTTGTTCTTTTTCCGCCTCATTGCAGTTGATAAAAATGAGGTCAGGCCCGAACGAGCGCCGGCGTTTTTCCATCCAGCTCCATTTCATGCCTTCAAACGTATGTTTCATCTAATGGATGAATTTATCAATCCAACTAAGAAAAAGTCGGATTTCTATCATAGTTCTGGACTTGAATTAAATTTGCAAACTGTTTTTTACATAATGTTTGTTTAGAGATTAAGCAAATATTTTCAGACATAAACTGCGTATGTTTGTTGCATACACATCACATACACACATACAAACTGTGCAGACATATACAGTGTCAGTGATGATGGGTTTTAATTGTGTGTTTGTGTCTTTACCGGGCCCCAGGAGCCGAACTGCCAGGATGCACATTCCTGCTGCTGACATGCCTGCACGGAGTCCGGTTTGTCTGAGTTGCAGAAGCGCTCGTCCAGCCGCTCGTCTCCGAACTGACACCATGTCTGACGGTGTTTATAGCCTTTTCCACATGTCACCAGGCACTGCGAAAACATGTTACAACGTAAACACTACAGGTTGTGTATTATTTTCCTAATAGGCATGTACTATACACTAACTATTAAGTGTGTGTTTAAATTTTCCATCAATTGTGCATCTGAACCAAACAACCCTAGAGGGCACTTTATCCCTTTTTCTCTATCCACTGAGACACTGGATGGCACTTTATCCCTTTTCTGTATACACAGACACCCTCGAGGTCATTTCATCACTTTTGTGTATTTAATGACAACCTAGAGGGCACTGCCGACACACTAGGGAGCATGTTTTGACACGTGAAATTGCACCCTAGAGGGTATTTCAGCACTTTTTCTTCATATGTACCCTAAAGGACATTAACTTCATTTAATAGGAGTTATTTGCTCCACTTTATATATTGTATGCCACTTTGGCTGCATTTTTTAATCTGTTTGGACACAAAAGAGCCAATTATTTATACTAAAATGATTTATTATTATAAGATATATTTAGGTTTTACCTCTGACCACTCGCCAGTCCTCCACTGTGGACACTGAAATTCGTTGCAGGGCTGGACGACAAGTTTGTCCCTCGCGTTGCATTTTCCCTCGTCGTTCTCAGGTGATTTGCACACAGCGCTTCGACGGCGCGTTCCCCCTCCGCAACTTTTAGAGCACTACCCAAACAAAACACCCCTTAAGTTAAACACTGTCACACTGTTAACAAGCATTGAGAAGTCAGCTGATTTCCACTCTCACCTCTGACCAGGGAGAGTACTCCCACACGCCGGGGTTACAGTCACCACGGCAGACCTCTTTATCTTCAGGTTTGTGCTGATGGCTGCAGTTTCGGTCATCCACTCTCTGAGACTTGCCCTCATTTCGGTTGTATTTTATGCAGTAGATTTCTAGCGTGCGGTATCCCAGCCCACATGTTGCTGTGCACTCGCTTTTATGTGCCACGTGCCACCTGGACAATGAGAATCAATTGACACTTTTCATTCTACTGTAAAAATGGAAATGGAACTCTGTAAAGGTCCCAATGCCCCCATTCACCCTCCCTCCCGCCAATGAAAAATGGTCTTAAACCTTAGTGCTTTGTTAATTCTGTCAAATCAGCATTTGTGTTGCTTTATTTTGTTAGACAAAAAAATGGTATTTAAAGGTTATTCCGAGGTCACGCAGCCCAACCAGCCAGCCCCTTCCTGCTCCGAAGTCACCCCGAAAATTCCTGATGCTGCTTTAGTATTATTAATTGTAAACTCGCCGAGTTATACCTGAGTTCGCAGTCTGTGTTGCAGGGCTCAGCGATGGTGACCGGACGAGGTGATCCATGACACCTCTGATCAGAAACCACCATGTGATCGGGCTCGCGGTTGCACACGATTTTCCTCTTTCTCTCTCCTAAGTGATGAAACAACAAACACAACACTCTGAGAAACTATTTTTAGTAATATATACAAATAAAAAAAATTATGATCGAATAACAAAATTAAATCCTCTGGTCACCTAAGACTTCTTCTAAATTCCTTCTTTTGTAAAACATCAGGATAGTAGAAACGGGGTTAAATGAAAGCAAATGAATTGACAATTCAGCTGTTTTGATGTCTGTTTTTGTTCTTTTACAAAATAAAAGCCAACATTTCTGTTAAAGATATCCAAAGATCAGCGCCTACATGACAGAGATATATTTTGGAAGATAGTGCAAAGGCGGGAGAGATCTGAACACAAAAACCAAATCCCAGATGTTTGGACTGTTTGAGTAATCTCGGTGGTTTACAGTTTTAATGTCCTCATCGACCTCGGCAAGAAACCAGACTTTGTTGAAAAAACTAAAATGGCAAAAAAACCGCTAAGGAATCTTTATTTCTTGCAATTTTATTCTTGCAAAATACTCTTTCTTTATCCTGGGGTTTACAACAACACAGCAGACACAGAGAAAATTGCTTACCTTGGCACAAACGGCTACACTCCTGCCACGGCCCGTAGGCGTCCCAAAGAAACTGCTGAGACACGTCTTCAATAGGGATGTTATAAGAATACCGGACGTCTGGATTGAACAAGTTACCTACGGACAACACCTGGAAGAGAAGGAGAAAAGGATGAGGATGATGACAAGACGAGTATAATAAGATGATTGGATACAATTTTATATAACAGTATTAAAGAAGAAGTGCTAAAAATTTGCACAAGCTTCCGAAAAGTCTTATCGGTTCTATAGCGACAAGTTATACAAGTGCAGTAACTGATTTTTGAATCGTTAGGGCAGAACAAACAGTTTATAGTTATATAACTATTAAAACTTTTTGTAAATTTATGTAAATAATAGTCTGTGTAATCAAAGACAATGAAACACTTTTTTTATGTATTACAAATTTCTTTTACTTTACAGACTTTCCTTTTCCGGGACCTCTGGATGTTGATGTTTATTTTCCTATTTCACCAACACAAAATTCGGATGCAATTTTCTAGATGTAATATTTTCTACTATTATTATATAGCTATTTTTTTGTTCATTTGCATCAAAACTAAACATGAGATACAATATTTTCTCTGTTCTGGCACCAAAACGGTGGAATAAACTTCCCATTAAAGTCAAAACACTGTCGTCAGAAGACAGATAAAACAGACACCTTTCTTACGTACCTTAATTAGCGCTTGATATAGTTTAAAAAAGCACCCTAACTCAACAACCCTAACGCACGGTTAAGGTGTTGGATTCCCAACCCAGGGTTGTGGGTTCGATTCCCAGCTCCACCAAGCCACCACCCTGAGCAAGGCCGTCAACCCGCAATTGCTCAGTTGTATAACAAGGAATATTGTAAGTCGCTCTGCATAAGAGCATCTGCCAAATGCTGTAAATGTAATCTATTCATCGATAGAGACTTAAAAGCACTTTTGTATGTCGTTTGCGATAAGGACGTCTGCCAAAAATGTACATTTAAAAAAAATACAGAAATTCTTCAATTTTGGTGGATTCGCGTACCTGGATGACGATCTCTTCCTCGATAAGCTCAGTGCAGTTGAGTCTTTCAATGACATGATCGGAGCCGCTGTACTCTAGGATGGCTCGTCCTACTTTAACTTCCCGTTTGAACATACTGACCACAAAATCTCCGTTAAGTAAAAATTCTCCACGGCTGTTGGACACAGCTGGGGAAGAAAGCAATGTCAAATCAAAGTGAGTTTATAAACATAGTTTACGATTTAAAGAGTTGTGTCTAAATCTAGAGTGGATTTAATACTTGTCTGTAAAACATCTGCGGTGTAAAACTAATAAATTTACCAGTTATATTTTTTTAATTATTCAGGATTCAGGACATATTTCTTTAGATATTTATAATCTCACAAAGTAGTATTTTGTTTTTGTTTTATGAATGTACAATATGCAGTAGAAGGCAACTGTAAATGTATTAAACAAAACAATTCATAATGAATTTAAAAGGAAATGGCAATGTCGGCAAACTCTCATAAGACGTCCGAATATTAAAAAAAGGATGCACTTGGATGTGGTAGCTGTTTAGCCTGCTGCTTCACCCCACCACCAAGTTAACCGCTGATTATTAGGTCTTGCTGTACGCTCAGTTACAGTGATGTAGAATGAAGCTAATTGGCCTAAAGTGGTCTGACATTCCTCGGAGGAGCCGGCTGTTCCGTTAAAGCGCACGTTCACATCCACTAATGCGATTATGTTGCTTATTTCCTGCATTACTTTCTTCACCATTTCACACATCACAAATCCCATAGACTTCCATAACCTGCAACATCTCACACACACACACACACACAATGTTCCAGGGCACAGTGACCTACTCATGCTACAAGCTGAGGCCAGCTTCTGCCGAAGCTCGCAGAAAGTTCCGGCGTATTAAAAGCACGAGCGTGTGCTCAGCAACTAATTTGTGTATTAGACAGCTGCCCGGAAAGCTGACTAACTTTAAATTAAAGCTCTCTCTTACAGTATCAAGCAAACTCAGCGAAATCATGAGAGCTTTCTCAGTAGGAATTTTCTCTCTGAGTGGTGAGACCAGGACAATCAGAATAGTTTCCAGCATAAAAAAACAGCTTTGAGGTGGAAAACAGATGGCGAAATATACTATTAATAGATGTTATGCCTTGAAATATTTTTCCCCAAACGCCAATGGAAAGTTTGTAATTAAGCAGCAGATAAAAGGATTTTTCCTACAAAAATCAGTAATCATCCTGCAAGGATGGGATATGACTTATAAACTCTATGTTAATCATGGAATAACCTGCTTTAATGTTTTATCTAGCAACCACCATCACCAGATCTACTGAACATCCAAAGTTCAGGAGGCACTATATAGCCAACAACTTTTGGACACCTTACCAGAGAACCAGACTCAAACCCTGTTTCAGCATCACAATGCCCCTGTGCTCCAAGAAGAAGACATGGTGTGGATTGGTTGGAATGGTGCTGACACTGACTCAACCCCATTGAACACCTTCATCCAACATTGCCTGATCTCACTAATACAATTGGGGCTGAATGATCAAGTCCCATCAGTCAGGCAAACACAATGTAATGGAAAGTTTTCAGAAGTGTTAATGCTATTATAGCAGGAGATGTAAAAATACATCTGGAATAGGAACATGGATAGACGTGATGTTCAGGTTAAAATCGTCTCTGCTACATCCGAGCAGTCTAATTTTGTTCCAGCCACTTGACTGCTCGTCTCCTTTTTCACTTTTAACACGGAAGTCTTTATCATTTTTTTTAAATCCTAGACTGAGTCAGACGTGTGGCGGAAAATAAGCATTTCTTCTGTTGGGGGGGAGATAAAGGATATGTCATTGTATTCTTCCAGGAAGTGAAGTGTTGTGTTTGGTGACACCCACGCGCGACAGGAAAAGAAATCCACCGTGTTCATATTAACACAATTATTAGCCTTTACTCACTCGACTCAACATATTGTCGGGGTGGGGGTGGGGGTTGTTAAATCAGCTAAACAGAAACTGAGTAAAGATTTAAGTTTGTTTTAGCTTGACTCACCAAGGTAGTTATCATCCTCTGGTTTTTCTGAGTAGCTGTGTTGTCGCACATCTATGTTTGTAGCACCGCTGGGAATTCGCACAACAACATTGTAACCTATGTAAGACAGAAGCCACAAAAATAATTAAATACCAGCTCTGTTACAAGTGAGTAAGTGACTGAGTGAGTGGGTGAGTGAGTGAGTGAGTCAGTCAGCAGTTGGAAGCTGGTGAGTGAAAGTGTGTGTAGGAGAGTAAATAATTACAGAAGTAAATGAATAAGTGAGGTTATTGAGTAAATGAGTAAGCAAGTAATTTAGTAAGTATATGAGGGTCTGAGTTAACGGCCAAAGTATAAAATGAGTGAGTGAATGACTAAGCAAGTGTAATTTTACTGATGTGTGTAAATGAGTGAGTAAAAATCAGTAAAAGAAAAAATGAAAGAGTGAAAGAATAAGTGAGTTATTGAGTGAGAGGTTAAGAAAGAGAAATAGTAAGTGAGTGAGTAAGTTAGTGAGTAAGTGAGTGGTGTGAGTGAGTCAGGAAGTTAGCGAGTAATAAAGTTAGTGAGTGAGTGGGTACGTAAGTGAGTAAGTGAGTGAAGGATAAAGTGAGTAAATAAATAAATAAATGAATGAATGAGTAAATGAGTAAAAAAGTAAGTAAATGAATGAATGAGTAATTTAGTTAATGGGAAAATAAATGAGTAAATAAATAATTAATAGAATAAGTAAGGTAGTAAATGAGTAAGAGGGTCTTTAACTAAGCAAACTGTAATAAATTCACTGAACAAAAAATTAAATAAAACTCCTACCATAGTGCACCGTATTTAATGTCCCTGCCACTGTCCTACAGGATGAGTTGTCTCCCCCACACACTCCACATTTATCTCTCCTGGCCTTGGAGTTTAGAATATGGTCACAACCTGCTTGCTGAAGAAACACAGTGCAAATATGGAAGAGAACTCAGTTCCAGAGGGCGATGAATTACAGTCAGTGGAGACAAGAACTTAAGCAACATACAGTGTAACACTATTATTCCACTAACAGTATGAATCCAGATGGAAAGTTATTTAAATAATGACTAGTTAGTGCTTAGTTACTACTAATTATCTCTGTAAAACTTTTTTCTACACACTTACCCTGCACAGGCCTTGCACACAGATGTCATTGGTATCGGGGCCACACGGCGTTCCGTCGATCACTCGATCCTTCAGCTGATAGTAGGCAGTGTTTCCTGCCACTCTGCAGAAGAGCTTGCAGCGGTCCTTCATTAGAACTTTATAGAAATACATCAGATTAAAAATAAAAGAGGGACATCAACAGGACATCATGAATTTTTCCCTCTATTTATTCTGTTAAATTTACAAGCTTCAATTCTTTTGATCCTGATGCTTTTGCTATAATATTCCAGAATCTCTGTTTAGAAACTATGTGAAACGGCTTTTAAATTCTGTATGTATTTATGTACCTTGATAAAAAAGAAAAGCTAAAACAGATTACACATACAGTAACTATTGAAAATGACCACAACTGGAAATCAGTAACAAGTTCTTACTTCCACTATACTTGGGCACCCAGCGTACGTTTGGGGGTAGACCGTTGATGTTAAAATGGCGGCCGTCGAACACAGCACACTGCTCCTCTCTGAAGTCTCTTCGCTGTTTCGAACATGGTTCCGAGTTACAGGAGCGAAACTTCATCCTGCGCCCCACGCAGTACTGCCCCCCATTCTTCGGCCTGAACGAAGCCAAAAACACAAAACCAAAAAAATTCAAGTGTCATTTGAGTATCATTTTTTTTTAAAAAAAGACTCAAATGTTACTCTCTGCAGATTGTAATGTGTTTTTTTTTATTAGTTGCTTCTGAATTTACAGTAAATTAATTATTGTGAAAATGTGGATGTTGAAAATAAAGTCCATTTAAACAAAATGCTGATTATAAAGATATCAAAACATAGGCAAATAACCAAAAACAATTTCTAAACCACACAGGGACAGATTTGAAATCTGCCATTCTTACGCAGGTCTGTTGCAGTCCCTGGTGGCGATCTTGATGCCTCCTCCACATGTGCGAGAGCAGGAACCGAATGGACTCCATACACCCCATTCTCCATCCACCGAGCGCAAGTCATAGTCTTTGGGGATGCACATGCCATGCTTACAGTACTGTTTAGAGCGAAATAGAAGGTTTTAGTGTAATAAGAGGCTGATACAATAACGGAACTTTTAACTCTTTAAAAGGCTGAAAGATTTTTAATAAGAGGAAATCTTGTTATATCTACTTTACCTCTCCCAAGAGAGGAAATCTTAGTTTTCTGGGCTCATTTATGGTATGTAAACAATGCCAGGAAGGGCTTAACCAGTTAGGATTAGTAATAGCTAGAGCTCGACTCCCACTAACTGGAAGGATAAGGAGGAGATTTAGTTTTAGGAGAACAAATAGGACAGGTATTTTTTATATCCTGTTTAATGAAAGCCACTTGAAGTGGGATATATATGTATATATGGACACCATCGGCATGCATAAGAGTATTATTAACTAAAATTATACTCGATTAATTATTATTTTATTATTACTAACCATACAACCACCTACCTTTCCATGACCACAGTCAGTACCGTCAGCCCAGGGCATGTGCTGGGTTCGACAGCCACGCTGAGCTCCTTCTGGACTTGTGCACCAAAGCCGGCGACACTGCATCTGGACAACACACACAGACACAGAAATATACATAACTTACACACACAAACACACACCCACTTAAAAGGAATAAACACACTATAGTCCAGGATTTTTAATAAAATAATATTTTAAACACCTAAAAATATTACTTCCAGATTAAACTCACATTTTACAATGTATTTTCCACATACAAATACTGTTAGCCTTCATTACTACCCCTTTATAAACATACACAAATTACACAAGCGCACACACACATAGTAACAATCCCTCAAAGGGCTTACCTTTTAAACAAACACTGTAAATGACACTGACTGTGATGCTGAACAATGGTATGTAACTATTACTTAGAACTGAAACCTAAAATAGCTCCCCTTGATTCCCTCTGTCCATGTAAAGAGCAAAGCGAGAGATCCTCAAGACAGCAAACAGCCAATTGCAGCATTGTCTTAATGCCATGCTAGAAAAGGCAGCATCCTATTATCAATATATATATATATATATATATATATATATATATAATATATATATATATATATATATATATATATATATATATATAGTTGAGTTTATAAAGATCATTCTGATGCTATCTATAATAATAGTGTCTTTTCTTTTAGTAGACTTTTTGTAAATCAATATATAATCGACATATCTTTTTGACCTTGTTGTGTGGTACTACAGTGAGGTTAAAGTAGTATCTTTTTGACCTTGTTGTGTGGTACTACAGTGAGTAGTAGATATAACTAAAGTTATATGTAGAGTTTTTTTTTTATAATTTATCAACATAACTGAGAGAAATGTTGATATTCTCAACATTTTTATGTAGAGATTTTTACAGTCATTGTACTTTTAGACTGCCAGCAATGTGCTAATTATATAAAGCGTAAACACAGTAGTTTCTAACATTTTTTTATTTTACAAAAATATTTTATTAATTAGAATTAGAATCAAATTTTTAATAATTAAAATTATTATTAAGTTGATATAATGATAGCTGGAGATATAGATAAATGTAATTATAATCAATTCAAAGCTCTTACCATATACGGGCAGACCTGCGTCCCGGGTCCAAATATGAGTTCGCATTGTTGATTGACGCTGTATATGCGACCAGGGAGCTGTTGGGGGAGAGGGTACGGCCTGGACACAGGCTCGTCTAGCAAACACTCCCCATACCCTGTGCTGATAAAAACAATGGGAAAAAAACAACTTTAGAAAGAAAAACAAAACTGACAAAAAATGCCTTCAGTTTGTCCTAAAGGGATTGGAATCCTAGTTTAATTCAAAAATCTGGTGAACTGGAGTTCAAAGTTAATGAGCTATTTTGCTGAAAAAAATTTGCCTTGTTACTTGATTACATCACCTTATCACAAAGCTTATGAATGCTGGGAAGTCACAGGAAGCCAGAAGTGTTTATACAACATGCAGTACGTACTCGAGGAACTCTGTGATGTATTTTCTGCTACATTTGGACCACATCCAGGGGTTGGTGTAGTAGTTGAGCGAGGGGGCCATCACGTGCTGCTGAACCTTAACCCCGTCCTCTTTACACTTATTACTGTCATCGTGGGGCATGTTGAACCTGCGGGACACAACAAACAGACAACCGAGACTTGAAATAGATTTGTTAGTGTAGAATGGTTCCATTATTAACAGTTTGTTGTATTTCGGTGAACCAGTGGCCAAAACAGTATCAGAAGATGTGTGTAGGGAGGTCAACCCTAAACCTCTTAAAGAAATAAATGAAAGTTGCTCTGGATAAAGGCGTTAACCTAATGCTGTAAATGTAAATGTCATGCAAGGAATGGAGATGGCAGAAAAGAGTTGTAATGTGTAAAGCTTTGCACTTTATGGCATCAGGAGCTCAATCCCTTTTCTCAGCCTACAGCAGTGAGGTCACAGCCCTCCATCGGATAAGAAAGAAATTCCAAAATCCTATCTTAGGCATGCGGTGAGAATAAACGAATGACTATGCTTTATAAAGCTTAGGTAAGAAAATGGAAGATATGTGTTTTTAAGCACCACAAAAGAACCCTTAAAATTAAATTTTTCTATCAAGATCATTTTGAAAATTGTGGTACAACTATGCAAGTGTTAATTGATCAGCCATGCATGTCTAGGATTTTAAAAATACTATATTTTGCCTCAATTGAAAAAAAAAACGATGATGTTTTCTTTAGATGTGTTGATCATAGTGATCTTTAATATTGTTAGATTGTGACGTTATATATGTCACTGGAATCATGTTTAGTGGATCCAGTGGAAAACATAAAGAGAACTCTTTCAGGTTGTCTTACCAGTTGTCAGGACACAGTAACTATTCAAACATCCATCTTTAAATCTTATTTGCTACTCAGTAGGTAGTAGTAGTGGTCACTTACACGTGGCCCAGCTCATGAGCGATGGTGAACGCTGTACTAAGGCCACTGTCTTCACTTATGCTACAGCTCCTGTATGGATCACACACTGTGCCCAACTCAGCGAGACCTGGTGAAGGAGAGAAGATCTGGTAAGTTTTAACTCTGCTATCTTTGAAAATTTATCAACAAGGTTCTTCATATACTACTGACATTTCAAAACAAAACAAATTACCTAAAGTGTCACACTTGTCTTTTGATCGACAAATGTCCTGCCTGTAAAAAAAAACCAAAAAAAAACAGGTTGCTGTTAAACATAACGCACACACCTGAACTGTTCTATACAATTCTAGATAATGTACAAGTTTAACCTCCAAGGCTAACTACACAATGGTACTAGCCTTAATTTTCTTTTGTAGATGCTACTAGTTAGGTTTGGCTAACCTTTCCTGCTAAAAGGAAGTAAAAGCTGTGGGACCTGGTGATGAGGATAGCTGTGTCGTAATGGTCATGGTGTTCGTCGTCGAGGTTGTTCTGATCCAGCTGCCAGACACAGAAGTTCTTTAAAGTGGCTTGTGCGTTAAAGGAAATAACAGGACCCTTCTGTATAAAGAGAGGGAGAGGGGAAGAAAAAGATGTAAGCTAGTGACAATTAAGCTGAAAGTTTGATTGTCTGTATGCTCAAAAATGTGTTTTCTTTTCACAAAAAAAGCACACATTTGTTTGTCTCTATATGCGGTAGCATTAACATTTTTCTTCACTAAATGTCCTGGACAGAGCCATGACGCTGACCCAATCCCACTGAACACCTTTGGGATGAACTGGAACACTGACTGCACCCCAAAACTACTTACCCTATTGTGTTTTAATGAATCAAATCCACACAGTCACATGACGCAATCTAGTGGAAAGATTTTCCACAAGTGTAAAGGTTTTTTAAAGAAGAGGTAAGACTAAATCCAGGATGTTTAGGAAACATGTATGGCTGTCATGGTCAGGGGTCTCAATACTTTCGATGCATATCTTACCTGCTCATTGTTTATGATGACTAGCTTCACAATCACAATGTTGATCAGATTGCCAATGCTGGGATCCTTATAGATCGAGGAAACCTGAATAAAGACAAAGCAGGTTTATGCCGGTTAAGAAAATAAGATATCAGTATTAGTATTGATTTTGTTGGATATGACTGAAGTAGGATGTAGGAAAAACCTGGCATATGTAACGCATTACATGCTGTACTGAACAATTACATACAACATGTATGTACAGTTTAAATAATGTGTAAAAATTTTCCCTGCCTTCATGACAAAATAGGTGTGTGTGCAAAGTAAAATGTATTCAGATTTTAAAAAAAATTCTGGTTAAAATCTGGCTTGTGATTGATAAATTTCAAAAGGTTGTAATTTAATTAAATAAACGTAAACCCTGTTTTTTAGTAATAATGTTGCTCTATTGCAGTTCTACAGGTTCACCTTTTCAGAAAATTCAATTGTTGATTAGTGATTGTTTATGATTCCCTGTCTAAATTCATTAATGTTTATTTTAGATAATTATAATCAATACAGTCTAAATTCATTAATGCTGTTCTTGGACTATTATCAAGTATTTTAATATAGTTTGTTTTATTTCATGTGATTTAATGTTAATCTAGGAATCGTCTTTGTCAGTAAATTGTTCCAGAATAGTTTATTGTTCCGGTCTCAGTTAATAAACTATTTTTTAGCTATTAGTTATTATGTAAGATTCAAAACTGGATTGAGGCGTGTTCGGTGACACATACTGCTGACATGGCTAATTAAAATGTTGATTTAGAAACAGAAAATGTTAATCCAGGGTCACACTCTGCTTGCCAAAATCACGTCCACATATATCAATTCTTAACATCACCTGCCATCATTTCCTATCACAATGTTTAAAAACTAAAAAAAAAAAAGATTCAAAATGCATAATAATTTATAATTATATGCATGAAACCCATTTTGTCCTGGGATAATGTTAATAAATGCAGCTGTGTGAAGGAAAGATTCTTGAGAAAGGCTCACACAGCAGTTCTATTTATAATACAGTGGGTCAGCTGCTGCAGAAATATTTCTCACTGTTGAGAAAGTTGATTGCACTCCCAGAAACCTGGGGAGAGTGCGTTTTGTGCCAAGACAGAAGTAGGTCAACTTCATCTCTCTGGCTAAAAGCATCTGAAGCATGCTTTTTTTGTGACTGTTCCTGATTTTATACTTCGCTTTCACATCTGACAGTAAAGTTTGTGTTTAGGACTAGAGTTATTTCAAAAGTGAACTTACAATAGACATTAGAGTCAGAACATAATGCTGGAGGTTGTTTCTGTGATGTTCCACCATCTTGTAATCAGCCACGACCATGACTTCCACGTAGCGTGGGTAGGACAGGAAGCGCTTCGTTCTCCGGTGAGATCCTGAGTCACTGCTGCTGTCATTAGCTAAAGATTGCTTGTCTTCTGCCAAGGTGACAGAGCCTGAGAGAACCCCTGCGCTGAGACGCTCCAGGTCAGACATTAAGCTGCTAGAAACCATGTTTTGCTCAGTAGCCACACTATGACCTGGAATATAAACACATGACCATATTAATAACACACTCTGCCATAATTCTATCGAAACAATTTAGCTAGCATAGGAAAGGGGTCTTGTACTTGCTTGTATATCTGATAAAACCTTGACAAAAAGTGGGGATCATTATTATATGTGGCTAATTAGCCATAACTGCTATGACTGCATCATAGATGAGCTGCAGTGCATTCAAGGACATTCATTTCCATGTTTGCAAGTGGCTACTGTATTGCTTACTAATAAAAAAGCCAATTAATAAAAATGAAACCTAGTTAGTAAAAAAAGAAGTTGCGGTTTAGTTCAACAGCAAAATCTTACTGTTATCACTCATGTTCGAGAACATAGGATATTTGTATTCAATAAAATGGCATCAAACCATGCTCACTTCTCACAAAATCAGTTAATAAATTAGCATTCAACATTCAGAAATGTGGGTCTGAAGAATCCACCCAAAACCAAACTAACACTGACATGTCGTTATGAACTCTGCCGAAAATTTTAGCTGAAAGTCCAAATTCGTAGCCTTTGCATAGGTTAAACCTGCAAATGGGCCACGATTAAAAGACAGAAAACACAAACAATTGCCAAAAAAAAAAAAAAAAAACAAACAAAAAAAAAAACTAAATCCAGGTAACATCACACTAACATCTTTAACATGAGACAGATGCAAAAGTCAAAGAACTTTTCCTATCAAGACAATGAAACTTATCCTCCTGCTAAAAAAAAAACAGAAGCAACAATAGTCCTTTCATAAAGCTTTCCGCTATCTTCAAAACACTTTTTACTCCAGTGCATTTTGGGAAATAGATTTCCGTTACAGAGCCCAAACAGCACAAAAGGCCCTGTTCAGGTTTATGAATAAATATCAGCGAGTCGCCACTACATTACACACAATTAAAACATTTATTTTCATAGTGATGACTTAGCAAACACTTCTAAGCGCTTGGCACTTTATCCCCCTAACCGATTGCTGTGCCACGGGTGGTACTGTGACTATCAGGTTCCTTTATCTGCAGGCCACGGGAAGTGCAGTCAACAGGATTCTGTGGCAATAAACTTTGATGGAAGGTGATACCAGAAACATTTGAAATAGTTCTTTCCTGCTGCACTCAAAAAGAGCTACATCCAAAGGCATACTTTTGAAAATAGAAATAAAAAGGGCCAGAAATAGTATGGGAAATTTTTTTATGCAAGTAAAGCTGAACATAACAGGTCTGTAATTACACAAGACACATAAATCAAATAATAGCAAGCACTAAATACCTAGTATTATACTATAAACTTGTAAAGTTTGTTTTGTTTTTTGCCTATTTTAACAGTATCTAAACATTTTGTGTACTTTTAGTGCTAAAATGAAAAGACAAAACTTTGGTAAGATTTAATGGATGCAGATGCTAACTTAGCAAGCAGAGCTAATAGAAGTCGGCTGCTGAGTCTGTAGAGCTAACAAAGGTGCTAATGCAGCTCAGTATGGGGAAAAAGATAAAGATTCACGTAAAAATGCAACACAAATGTACATGTTTAAATTAAGTATTAAAGATATTACATCAACACAATAAGGTGGAAAAGAGAGCGAGAAATTGAACGCAACTTTCTTACCTGCAGTATCACATGTAAAGGTTTCCTCCTCCTTGGCTTTCTTTTGTGC
This sequence comes from Bagarius yarrelli, assembly GCA_005784505.1. NCBI lineage: Eukaryota > Metazoa > Chordata > Actinopteri > Siluriformes > Sisoridae > Bagarius > Bagarius yarrelli. The sequence goes on from VCAZ01000126.1 coordinate 1,205,401, forward strand.
ATCTTTTCTGTACACTATATGAGGTTTGAGGTGGTCTTCTTCATAATGCTCACCATTGTAACTGTGAAGAGGCTCCACAAAATACTCGCCTTCCCTGGACCTGAAAGTGCCAAGCTGGAGAAAACAGTGCCAGGTCAAATGGAGCGTGTGCAGAGAGGTGTGCACATTCCACATGTTGCTGTTAATTGTCCTTGTCTTTTACCCCCTTGGACCACCCTCTCTCCTCCCCAACACACAGGCAATCTTTAAGTCCTGCATAAATGTTGCAACAATTACAAACGCCTTACATACGTTGCATGCATATACTTAAGGTAAACTGGCCTCCGGAGAGACCGGAGGTGAGTGTTGATATAGCGATGATTTTTATGTTGTTAAAGCTGATGAGGGGGAAAAAATTGCTAGCTCTGGATACTTGATGCTAGTATTCCTTTATAAGAAGTTTACTTTCTCACACCGGGATGAAAGCAAAAAATGAAATGAAGCAAAAAAGTTGCATCTGCAGCATTTGGTAGAGTAACATACTGTACATACATATTTATACCACTTAGCATTTAATAGTTAAGGGGCCTTGCTCAGGGGTTTGGGGCTCGCAGCTTGCCAATTATGGGATTTGAACACATGACTTTCCAATCTACCAAAGTAAGAAGACAGCAACCCTTAAGAAAGTTTTGTCCTATAATATCTCGCCTTAAATGAGTAAAGCAATAAATAAATTTGCATCGGTTTTCACAAGACGGTGCTTAAGCTTGTAATTCTTTGTTGATGACTTGTGAGGTTGATTCATTTAAAAAGCATAATTTAACGAATGGTAAAGAAAAAAAAAAGATGTAGAAGAATACTGAAGCACAATAAAAAAAAAGCTTTAAAAGTGCCATCCAAATTGCAAAATATGGCAGTTTATTACCTCTTGAACCTGACAAAACAAACATATACAAGACTGAATGCCACATTTAATTATTTTGGAGGGGCATTTCATTTATTTTCTCTTAAATCCATCTTTCCCAATCAATAACAATCATGTGGTGGCCTCTCCATCATGTGACCATCTCCTCTTGTACTACATCTCAGATAAAACACTGGAATGGAAGGAGCTATCAACCATTCTCCGCATTCTCATCCAGCCTATAATTTAACCTATATTTCTGATCTTGGATGGCTTTCATGTTGTCATGACTCAAAACACCTCACTATTAAATGTGGAAGTCGTTTTGGAAGCTCATTGGTTAAGGTGTTAGCATCAAGAGACAAATGTAAATCGCTCTAGATAAGAAGGTCCATCAAATGCCAAAAATGTAAATGAAATGTGTTTTGCTCCACTTAAGATCCCCCTTCCCCCTACTCTTTATTGACCAGCCAAGAGAAACTTTAAGAAAGATCTTAATTACTTTGTGCTATAACAGTTAAAAGCTTTCTCTTGACAAAAAAGACCCCACTTCCTCCCAGATAGCATCCCAAGCCAGTGTTATGCAAAAGCAACTCATTATCATCAGATACTCACTGCATGCTCATGTTTACCACTGAAGTCCTTTCAGTTTAATTGCTCTGCTTCAAGTGCATGTGTAAAGAACGTGCCACAGGCAGGCTCTTTCTAGGAACCCCAACACAAGTACAGGAAGCAGTTCCAACAATAACAGTGCCATGGAGAGTGCTAAAATTCCATGTCAAAACACACTTCTGTATTTCTTACTCAGCAAATATGGCCACAATCCCAGTCCATTTTCTAATTTGATAGCTCTAATAAACCTTGTAAAGAACTAAGTAATTAAAGAGATGAACAGTTTTAACAGACCCTTTCAAAGCCTCCTTTTTTCAGCCTTTAAAAAAGCCAGAAATATTTGACACAATTATTTATTGTCCAGGTTCACCATCCATCTGCGAGGTTATCCCCCAGAGACCGTACACTTCAAGTGAATGTATAAATCAATCGTTTACCACTTTAAAGGCAAGTTAGAAATCTATACAATTCTTGGTTAAAAACATCCCAAGCTAAAGTTTTAATTTCCCAGGATTATTCAGATACCACTGCTGGCCCCCGAGAAAGGCCCCGAACCCGTAAATGACTCAAGTTGTATAAACAATATAAAATTCACTTGGGGTATCTACCAAATACTGTAAATAGTAGCCTCGTAGACTGGTGTCACATCCAAGGTGTGTTCCTACCCCATTCTTCCTGAGGTTCAACAGAACCCAGACCAGGATAATGCACCTTCAGAGTTAAAATGAATGAATCTGCACTTTCATATGCAAATGATCACCTTGCTTTTAAAAAGAAAAAAATGGAGTCACTCACCAGACCAGAACAGAGGCTGATGACGGCGGCGTGCTGCGCTTCTCCGTTTACATGTCCATTATAAAAACAGTGGCGGTACATGGTTTCCTCCTCCTCCTCCTCCTCTTGGTGCGTTCGGTTATTTGCGCCAATGACGGATACGGTATAAAGCGGCGCAATAAATCCCGCCTCGAGCGTCAGGTTTAGATGATAGTCGCGACCGAAGGCGGAGAGTTTGTAATGCACGTGTTGAGAATCCCAGGTTTCCGGCTCCGTGTCCGTGATTGCGCTGCGTCTCCTGCGTTTGAAGTGCGCGTTTAGGGGCAGCGCGTCCCCAGCCTCGGTCACTCTGATGGGCGTCACGATCTCGTGCGCTTCAGTGTGCTCCAGTGATCTGGCTGAGTGATCTGTGGAGAAGTGTGATAGTTACACTTTTCGGACTTCATCTAACATAAAGCTACAAACCCAGAAGCACAATAATGCACTTAGAATTAATCACGGGGGTCTGATTAAAACTTTTCACTCCCCAGACAAAACAGTACAAAACTTCAGATTTTTCTGGTTTCTGGTGTGTTTTTACATAAAGTTGTGTTTTTATGATGTGTTGCGCGGTAGTAGAATTGCTATTTATTGCGTTAAAACGTTAATACAACCAGGACAAATCAGCGCAATTATACCAAAAACATCTGCGCCAATTTCTGTGTGAGACAACGAAAGGACTCGACCGGTGTTTCATGCGCACGAATGGAAATTCATTCATTCTCTTTTCCTCTACTAGGTGGAGCGCGCAATATAACGGGACGCCGAGAATGAATGACATGACAACTTGAAAAAAGAGAGAAACGTTTTCCTTACCCTTTCTCGAGCGTGACGGAGTTCCAGCTGCTACAGTCACAAAATCGGGGAGTAGCATGAACAAGCCCAGACCCCAAAGCAAAGCGTGCATGATTAAACGGCAAAAAACAAAGTTCGCAAAGCCGCGCGCAAATCCACTAATATTTCGGGGGTGGTTTTCTCTTTCCGGCGCGCGCTGGGCTCTCCACGCGTGTCCTCCTGCTCCTGCTGCGCTCAGGGGCGGATTACATGGTAGCGAACGTGCGCCGGGGTCCGCAAGCTCTGAGTTCTTGACGAACTTGAATAACGAAGCCTATTAAAAGGGTCGGGGAGGAAGGAGGGAGGAAAGGGACGGAGAAGGAGAAGGGTGGAGTGGATGAATATAAAGTCACGGTGGCCCTGGTGGATTCTGGTGTCCCAGTTTACTACGGCTGTGGAGTTAAAGATCAGGGGGCGGAGACAAGATGAAGGTGTGTGACGAAGAAATCCTGTGCACAGGCGGCGCTTTGAGCTCCAGCACACCGTGGGTTCAACTCCCTGTCCTCAGACACGTTCTTAAAATGTTTACAGAACAACGTTCTTGGGACAACACTGCCATAAATGTATGAATAGTCTCAGTTGGGTACAATTTATAATCTTTACAAAAAAGTTGAGGATCTGCACGGAAAATACAACAAAACTAATAGTTTTGCCCCAATTTATTAATTTGTATTGTAAATCATAAAACTTTTGGAAATCACATCTTCATGACTATGGATGATACCACTTTATAGGCGAAACAGAGGGCGCCTAAAGAATGCACGCAGATGGAAATAGCTCCTATTTTAGTTCCTTATTGGTTAAAACATGTTGTTTATTAAATGTCTATTACAACTTATGTATTACAGCGTTATACAAAGCCTAAACTTGCTTTATGTATTAAACAAATGCACGACGTTTCAGTTAGAAAGTCTATAAAACGGTTATAACCAACAGCCAATTGGATTCGACCAATTTGGCCACGTGATTGAGCTCGCGCTAATTATAATCAATAACTCGCATTTGAAGCTATATTGTTTCTGATGGCGTGGTGGCTAATTAAACGATTGTAAACTTATATTGAATTTTTTTTTTTAAAAAGTAAACGAGAGGTTAAAAAAAAATATAGTAAAATAGAAGGACTGGAAAAGGAAAAGCTTCACCCGAACTTTGGTTGGTAAGCGATTCAATTATGAGCAGTTTAGTGCAATGTAACGTCGTTGAGAAGTTTAGCTAACATGCTAATTAGTTAAAAACTGTGTTCCTGAGGTAACGTTTCTGTCCTGTCTCAACTATTTTCTGAAGGAAAACATCATTACGGACATCATGAAACGAGTAAGTAACCGGTTACATTTCTGTTTTTTAGAACCAAAATAATTTAGCTCCGGCTACATTTTTCGGAAAAAAAGCTTACATTTTATATATTATTAACCCATAACCAACTTTTGTAACACCACAGTCATCAACCACTACAATAGTTATAGCATAAATGACTATATTGTAAATTAAAATTTATTTATTACCACATTGCTGTCAGATCCCCCTAATTTTGGATTATCAAATGTTAATTTATTTCCTATAAATTCCCATTAATACAATCAGATTTATGTTATGTTAATAAGTAATAGTCTTTTTTCCACATTAATACCTGACTTAGGAACTTTTATGATAAAAATTAACATATTTTTGTAGAAGGGTTTAAATGTTTAAGTTTTCTGGAGGGAGATGTGTTTTTAATATTTATGAATAGAAACCTCTTTGTTAGAGCACAGGAAAAGTAAGCAGTTTTACCCAGAGAGAGAGAGAGAGAGAGAGAGAAATAAAAGAGACAAATAGAAAGATGGAAACATAGAAATAAGAGACAAAGAGAAAGAAACAGGGAGAGAACAGGATTGAGAAAAAAAAATTAAGACAGAGTGCAAACGAGAGAAATATCCATACAATCACAAGGAGAAGAAACAGGGACGTGAGAACAGGGTCCATGGCGTGGGGGGACACGAGAGGTTGGGAAAACCAGAGAAAGAACAGAAACAAAGAGCGAGGTATGGAGATTAAGAGAAAAAGAAACAGTGAGAGAAAAGGAGAAAGATTTTCCAATTAAGATAGAGAGAAACACAGAGAAAAAAAGAGAAAGAGAATAGAAAGAGAAGACAGAACAGGAAGACATACAGATACTTCATTTCGTTTAAGGTAGGTACCTTATCATTTTTTTTTTATTCTTTTATAAAAGATTTGAAATGTTTAGGCTTGATGATTCAATTGATGGAAAATTTAAACAAACAAACATTAAATTTCATCAGTAGAAAGTAGAAAAAACAATACACATTGACGTTGAGACAAATGCCTTACACAAATGCCTCAAAAAGACTGAGTACCTTAAAAAAGCATGCATGCATGCTGTATAGGGGAAAGGTTTTCCAATTATGGGGGAAACAAGAAAGAAAGTGTGTTAAAACCACCACAAGAACAAATTGAGAAAGATGACTTCATTTCAAAATGAGGTACCAACAGCATAAAGTAAAAGCATTGGCTTTAATGTCAGTGTTTCACATGTCAGAACAAGCAGAAACATGCTAAAAATGTTTCACATGTGAAGGCTATCGCTAATTGACTTGTATATAAACACACACACTCGTTTACACAACCCCAGTTCAGTTTTGTGCAATGGCCTACTGTTGACACACCCCGAGAACACGCTTTAAACCCAGATAGTGCATATGAAGGACCCAGACAATGGCAGGGAGGCAATGGACGCACCAATGTGAACATATCGCTGATGACCCGCACATCGACTGGACACTCACTGTACACACATTTTGCCCGAAACCAGCATGCATATGGATAGACACCCGCGACACACACACATTGCACACACACAGCTATAAAACTCCCCAGAGTTGCCTCTTCAGCCTCATTATCTGCTGGGTAATGTATGATGCACTGTAGGTATACGGTACATCAAAGACAAAGCTGTATAGCTGAGAAGATTTGAAACGCAGAAGGACAAGGGCCGATGGGAGGTTCTTTACGCAGCAGCAGGAGACTTTGTAATTCTGATTATTAACTGTAAATCCAAATATACGTAAAATAAAAAAAAGGGACCAAGAGGTATGTTAAATTCAACATACCATAACCGTATGCTGTTATGAACGCAACAAATCAACAAAAAGAGCTTTTTATAAAGAATAAACTTAAACACTTTAAAAATGAAATCAAATTCACCTCTCTTTATTCCTTCCTTACTTTTATTTCGGCCTAATAAATAGAGTAAATAAAATATGAACTTGGATTAACCTTATTGTAAAAACACATTTCACTGTATGTCACAGTTGTGTGGACAAAGATTATCATAAACTTTTCTAAATTAACATTTTTTCACAGTATCTATAAAATAAATACCATTAAAAATATTAAATATGAAAATATTTAAAATATGTAAACATGTAAACAAATTCTCATCTGTTTGTTTTTTTACACTCCATTTTTTTAACTCCCAGCATCTTGCATGCTGCAGGGCTTCATTTTTTTGTTAAAAACGAAGCAATTAGTGCTCAGCAAAATTGGTGCGTTAATGACAAATATCTTGTATAATCAGTACTGCTGCTCCCTATACACAATTTGCATTTAAACCCAATTTTAATAATTGTTATTATTGTTGACCATTTCAGAGGTTAAAAGAAGTATTTATTTACATTTTAAGGATGGCATCTCTAGTCTCAGCACTATGTACTTTTTTTTTTTTTTTTTTAATTTGTATAAGAAAAATAAAAACATTTACATACAATGTTACTAAAGAATATTAAACGTCTTTAACATGATAAAAGTAGCCATATTTTACATATTACATACGTACGTGCAGTTTTATTAATATATTAATATTTTGTTAAAGAAGCATTTAAATGAGAGGCAATAACCTAGGTATTATGTATGATACTTCTTCTGCTCCCTGAGTTACAGTTATTTAAAAAACATTAACATAATTACACTATGGTACACAGACATCTTGGCATAATAGATTTTACTGAATGAGCAGTGTAAAAGGGTGGGGGGGCGTTGAGGGTAGTTGAGTGGAAGGGGGTTGGCCCAGAGGGATGGTGACTCTTAAAGCCTGACTCTGTTTTTGATCATGTAGCTTGAGTGACCTCATATCTGTGTAAACTTTACTTCCTCTTCGTGTCTGATGACGGCAGATAAAAAGCAGAACGCTTAAACGGGACTCTGCATGTTGGCCCAGATTTTTTTAAAGCACAGGGGGACAATTTGCCAGGCTTTTAAAACCCTGATGCCCTAAAGCTTTCCTTTGAGTCACCCTGCAAGCTCCTGTGAAGGCAAAGCCATCATCATGCAGTCACAAGGGATGACGCTGAGGAAGGAGGTAATTGTGTTTATGTTGATGGCTTTACTTGATTTAATGCTCAATGGATTGGCAGTATAACTTTATTTAAACTTCTCAATGGATATTTGATGGTCGAGTGTTATGCAGTTATGCCTCAGAAGTTAGAGGCAAAATCCAGATCTTGGGCATTATGTCTTGGGTGGTCTGTCCAATAGGACACACAACACTAGTTAAAAAGTTACATTTTTTCCCGGGGTCCAGGTAAGTACTTGTTTTTGGAGACAGCATTACTTTTGCCTAAGGGCAAAGGGTAAATGTGTGTGTGTGCACATTTAGGAAGTAGAGTGTGTGTGATTGCCATGATACAGCCTAATTGTGTTCCTGTTGGTTTGATAAATCTCACTTAAGAATGATCCCTGACCCATTTCAAAGCAATCAGGCTTTCACACTACATGTTTTTCTATGCATAAAGGGTGGCATAGGATTTTAGGAAACAAATTGTAGCATCTTAAATTAAGTGGCCTACAAGTACAACGGTTCTTCTATATTCAGCAACAGATCTTGGTTTCTCGGTCACCACTCTGGCCTACAAACATTTACATTTACATCATTTGGCAGACGCCCTTATCCAGATAGACTTACAATATTCCTTGTTATACAACTGAGCAATTGGGGGTTAAGGACCTTGGTCAGGGGCCCAGAGGTGGTGGCTTGGTGGGGCTGGGAATTGAACCCGGGTCCTCAAGTTGTTAGTCCAATAACTTAACCACTGTGCTACCACTTCCCCCAAACGCTACATAGCACAGCTGTTTGGGGTCTTTTCCAAGGCCAAACACATCTCAAGTCCCCTCCCCCTTACATTCTCTGGAATGGTAACATTATTCGAGCAGGGATCCATCAAGATTTATACACAAACATTCGACCGAGGACATCCTTACAACTTACAAATAGCCGCAAGTTTTTAAACGATAACCTGCAAATTCCTCATTTCCTTGAGCCATGCACCTCTTTACGGGATGTTTCTTATTGCACATTACTCTTCATGAAAGTTGTCTTTCCACGAATCCCACTCCAGGTTCCACACCCAACCAGCATGCACCCGGGTATTAACCAGATACACATGCACCTCATCAGACAAACACAATCACCCTATTTATACCGGTGAGCGATTCTTCTGGAGGTGAAGCAGGGACACAAATAGTTAAACACCGATCCATTTTTCACAAGTAGCTTCTTAGCAAAACCTGCTTTATTTTGACCCTTGTTTCTAATGCAGTCTGCTGAGAAATAATTCGCACAAACATGAACGCATTTAGGTAGATCTTGGGCCGACTTTTTGCTCAAGCCTCAATAATAATGAACAGTTTACATCTCAATCGGGCCAGTGTTGGCAGTTTGAATTAAAGATCTCCAGCCCAACTACAGCGTAAAAAATATATATAAACTTCCATCTGTTGTATTAAATATCATCAGATCAGCCAAATGCATTTTTTTTGGTCTGACGTTGTCTGGGTCTTTGCTAACACAGCTGTGTCAATCAGCCTTGGTCAGTGTTAAATCACAAAAACAGGCATTTAAACACACATTTTAATTTAGATAACTTGTCTATTCCTAACAGCAAAGCATGCAACCTCAGAAAAACAAGAACTACTAGAGGTCTTGGGAGGTCATTTAAATTCTTAAGCCTAAAATTCTACTGTGGAGAAAACTAAACTAAAGGTAGCCAATAAACAAAACAGCAAAGAAGGAGCAGTGATTGCATCCTATCTTTCTCTATCTAACCCCGTAGTGACTATCTTATGACTAGTGGGATGAGCAAGGCCTGGCCAAGTGGCTAAACCATGGCCAACTTTACATGTTTTATTTAGTTTCACTGTCTTTTAGCAAATGTACAAATGATGGATCTTTGCCACAAAAATAGGTAGGCTCGGTATCTACCGATGCTTGATTTCTCAAATACAAATCTATAAGTTGCTGTCACTCCTCAATTGCAAGTCTTGCTTCATCCAGCTGGCAGAGGGAAAGACCATAGTAAATTAATGCTGAAACTGCAGCTGTGCAAGTGGGGATATTCAGTCTGTTGGCTTTTTGCTCTCTGTAGCTCCCTAAGGCTTTGCAATTTTAGCTACAGATTGTGAATGTTTCTTTTACCATCTACAAGTATGGAAGAAGCAATGAAATCCCTGTAGCTCTTTTCCTATTTTCTTTGGCTAAGGATTTAAACAAAACCTCATTATTATATAGTTTGTTTTATTATTTTGCTATTTGGAGAAAAATTAAAACAAAAAAAAAGTAAACAATGTTGTACTAGTATACAAAAGGGATGTCTATTGCATAGTTCCACACAGAACATTTAGGAGTTTTCACTAAGGATTAAAGAAGTCTTTAAGGTGGTAAAATCTTTTTAGAACTATACAACAGACTTTGTACTCCTTTAGTTAGCAAATTATCCTTACAGGAAAGTGTGTGAGCTATTTTCATGATGTCTGTGTGAACACTAGATTTCAGAAACAGCAGGGTCAGTCAGGTTCAGAGTTCAAAGGTTGACTTAGTGTGAATGTCTGTGGCCAGAGGTTTTGGGTAAAGGCTACCTACTACAATGGATATTTGTATAGTTTCATCGGTCCTAGAGCAAGGGCAAACTATGTATGTTATGTGGTTAGTACATTTAACTTTGAGCAGTTTATTTCATATATAGGACAGGGGCTAGTAGATCACACCCGCAAGTAAATCCCAGACATCTAGAACAATTGCAAAAGGGAGGTTTTGGGCCGCCAGGGAAAGTTGATACAGCAGCTCAACAAGAAGTTTAGTTAATTCATTTTGATAGCTTTAAAGGTTTAAAAGCCATGAATATTTATTCACCAGGAATTTGACTGAAATACAATACTTATACTAATAAAATGGTAATTTACCCAAATGAGGGTACCTGATATCCCAAGACTTTGGATACATTGAACAAATTGACCTGGAGCTTGAAGCTGGAATAGGTAATTGTGTAAAGTTTATTTTACTTGGATTTGTCTTGGGGAAACTTTAACGTTACAAAATTATTTAGGAAATATTAGTGTTTTACACAAAGGCAACATCTCAGAAACCTATTTTTATAAAATCATAACAATTCCATTTTGTAGTCAATTGAATAATCAGAAAACAAATAAACAGATCAACCAAAAACAGTAATCAGTAACCAAAATATCTTGAAGCAGTTTGCAAAACTTTAGCCTTTAAGTTGGCCAGCGAGATGTAACTATAGGTTTATGCTATTAGTTTAACTACTTTTGGAAATAAAACACTAGAAAAGGTAATTATTAGCAACTTAAACAAGAAAGGAATTCCACAATCAAGTAGTAAGGCTTTAATGACAGAATTATTACACAGCTGCCGTTTTTTTTAAATGACCAGATATTACAGGTTTTTTTTTTTTAAATAAACTTAATTCTGTGAAGTTGCCCCTTTCCATTGAGACACACTTTGCTGTCCCCAAATTCACAGCTAACAACAGCAGAATCTTTACAATGAACGCAGGCTTTATTTTGGTCTCTTTTATGAAACCACACTTTTCTTTGTAGTTTGTGTATCAATTGCTGCCTCACTTCTTCTCTGTGACTGCGGTTTTCTTTGCCCATCCATCTACACAAGCTTTTCAACAGCCACTAAAGACAAATATGGACTGTCAAAGGAAACGTTTACATTTCCACAAAGAATTGTTGGTATCTGTCTAAATTTGACATTAACACACAATTTTCCAAATGAACAAATCAGTATCTACGCAAAGACGGAATTAGAAAAGATTTGTGCTGTTGTCTGCTGTGGATAACCCAGGGTTTCCACATTGTTGCAGGTGTTTGAGCTAACGTGCTGTGTGCCCTTACATCGTTTTTTAAGTGTTCTTCATAATTGTTTGAATAATCTGAGGTTTCGATGTTTCATTCTGAGGTTGTTTATCCTGAACACAACTTTGTTAATAAAAGAAAATTTATGGAACCACGTCATCTTTTTTAAGATGAATGATATTGTCAAACAGAATTCCAACTATAAACAAAAAAAGCAAACCAAATTTTTGTAAAGGAGGTAACTGTCTTTCTAAACAGGAGGGAGCAAAGCGACCTCAAAGGAAGCTCTAGATTTTGATAAAAGACCAAAGGAAAGGAAATGTTGTCTTATAATGTGTTCTAATCAAAGGGGCGGAAAAAACCCCGTTGGGCAACATGCTGTAGGACAATGGAATTGTAATAATCAGTCAGTCAGTCAGTCAGTCAGTCTTGCAGCTGGTTTGGTTGGCACCTGAGTGCATTTCCTGCATTTTCACCTGCCTAAACAAATTACACCAAGGGAACAACACATCAGGGTCTATTTCAAACATATGTGAAAGCACTGTTTAGGGGCACACCGCACTCTTTTTAATGTTTAAGCCAAATGCAAATGAGTCAGACAGGATTGCTAATCTTCCAACCCAAAGGTGCTATTTGTCCTTCAGATGCACACTCCTGAAGCTCTGCAATCTGGTTTCTCTTCTAAAATTATCCACCCTGTTATTTTACTATTCATAGGCTTAAATTGGGAAAGATTGGATGACCACAGCAAAACAAAGCAGCTGCTATGCCAGGCCAGCTGTTTGAATTTTTTCTAAAGAAACATTTTGCTGCTTATATATTTTTGGATCGCTCTGAAGTTTTAAAGCTTTCAGCGAAGCAGACAGTTATTGAATTAAAAAAAGTCTTCAAGACCAGCCAGAAGCTGAGTGCTTCCATCATGTCAGACAGAGGAAGCAGTATTTTAAATCTGTACACAAGTTAGGGGCCGGTATAGTTTTCCTGGGAATCAGCAGAGTTTTTCCCACTTGGTTGTTTTTATGCCAAGTGCTAATAGCAGAGTATGTCAACTTATGACCTTCAAGCTTGTTGCAAATAAAAAGTCGAGGCTTCACAAGATTCAAGACTGAGCATTAAAAAAGATTTTTTTTAAATGTATTTATTTATAATCACAAATGTTCTAGCTAATAGAAATATGAGAACCCAGTTCATTTGTTTACTTTGAATCCAGACATTATTTTCCAAACTAACATCTGGAAACAGTTCAGTTTAGGCTCTCGTACAATATGTGTATCTGGTAATTGTCTAAATATATTCCAATCCCAAATTCAAATTAATAACATGACTAGCCCATTATATGTTTTTTTTTCTTTGGGCCTTTTGTAGCCTATGAACAGCAGAGGCATTAAATAAGTGCAAAGGAACCCAAGTTCAGGTGAATTTTTTTCTGTACCATATCTGTGGCTTCATTCAGCATTCATTAAAACATTGTACATACCAGATGCGAGCAAGTAAATACGACCACACTCTGGATGCTTCTTGTCGGAAGATGTGGGGTTTTCTTTGTTTTTTTGAAAAACAAACAGGAATGTTTATGCTTCTTACAGTTGGGTGGAAGCAAAAACATGAACTATAATTAATTGTCACATCTATCTATATGTGTAAAGCAGCTGAACCGTTCTGGTGGATCAAAAACTTAATGTATAAAGACTCTTGAGAAAATTTTACTAACAACATGCCTTGTTGAACAGTTATTTGTGTCTTAGCTTCATTTCTGATGTATGATTTGAATGAACAAATACTTAGATATTTCACTAAGTATTTTTTTATTTAAGTATTTGGAGCCCAAGTACTTGGTCTTGTAACTTGTGGGTCAGATTATGGAAGACTTCATCTTGAGGAAAGCATTAATTTCAAGTTAAAAGGATGAAAAAAGGCACCATCAATTGGGCTTTGCCCAAAATAGATTTTAGTAAATTAATTAGTTAAATTTTAGTAAAATAAATTTTTAGTATTTAGGCATAGTGGTGCTTTTCACAGTTTTACTCTAACACATTTTCTTTTTCCCACAAATCTAAAATCCAATTGTTTCCTTGGGCGATTATTCCTTCAAAGTGAAGTGCTTTGTTTAACCAAAAGAAAGATTTCATTTAATGCCTTCTTCGTTTTTGTTTACATCCGTCTGCACAGTTTGGCATGACGTTCTCTTTTTAAGCTAGATGTTTTATGGTTTCTATTTAAAACAAAAAACCTCAATCCATTTTAATTCATCCAGACATCATAGTCTGTCGGTTTTGGACAGGAAAAATAAGACATTGACTTTTACTACTCATAGTTTGCAGAAAATATGTTTTGGTGCTGCTTCACTTACCGAGTTTACACTGCATTTATCTTAGATAAGGCTCCATCGACAACTAGACAAACCACAGATGATCTGCGTCTGTGTGTCCTACAGAGAAACAGTAATGAATATATTTTTGTCTAAGGTTAAGGTTGTGGATGAATTAGACCCATATTTATTCACAGAAAAAAAAACTCACCACAAAGCCAAACAAAATTGATTGTTAAAGTTTGGAGGATGTCAATGAGGAAGGGGAAAAATGTTTTACCGCTCTGAGAGCTGTGTTTAGAGAAAGCTACGTTGGCCAGAGGGAATCTCGCTGGACCATTTGAAGGAACAGAAACGGCTGTCATGGAGTCATGCCTTTTTACAAATGTGCAAATATAGTCATGTAAAAAAAAATTAAGACATCCCGTTAAATATTTAGTTCTTTATTAAGAAATGTTAACATGTAGATGGATAATCTTGTTTTAATTTTTCTCTGAAAAAGAAAGTGACTTAAATGCAGGTAAACAACAAAAATTAATATTGTTTTACTCATTAAACAAAAGATTTCAACAAAAATGCATATTCTAACTGAGGAAAAAGTTAGGACACCCTGCCCATTAATAGCTAGTGTTAGCCCCTTGGGCTAAAATAACTTTAAATGAAGTCTACCGGTCTCTGACATCAGTCTGAGTAAAGTTTGCAGAATTCTTTTAACTGTTTGATGTTTGAGGAGTTTTTTCACCCATAGCATCTCCAGTTCTGGGCTTTGACTCGGACATTCCAGGACACTCTATTACTTAGTTTTTAGCCAGTTCTTGGTGGATTTACTGGTATGTTTTGGGTCATTGTCATGTTGAAGGGTCCAGTTTTGTGTCAGCTTAAACTTTTTTATTAATGGTCTTGACTGTTCCTCAATTACCATCTGATACACGGTAAAATTCATAGTGGATTGTGAGCTGGCCCGGTCCTGATGCAGCAAAGCAAACCAGAATAATTCCACCTTCATGTTTTACAGTTGGTTCTTTTCCTGGAATGCTGTATTTGGTTTACGCCAAACATTTTCTCTGTTGCAGTATCCAAATAATTCACTTTTACACTTATCTGTCCAAAGAACCTTATTCCCGAAGTCCCAGACTTTCTCTAAATTCACTTTGGAAAACTTAAGTCTGGCCTTTGTGTTTTTCTTAGAGAGCAAAGGTTTCCTCCTTGTACACCTCCCACCTACAGAGCCTGCTGTAGGTCCCGTGATGAGACATTAGGGTTTTTAATGACCTCTTTTAGCATCTTGCGGTCTGCTCTCGGGGTAAACTTGCTTGGACGGCCAGATCTGGACATGTTAGCAGTTATTTTGGTTGCAGACAGTGAAATGACTGATTTCTAAATCTTTTAAGATCTTTTAAATACCTTTCCAGACTCATAAGCTGCCAGAATCTTCTTTCTGAAGGCCTCAGACAGCTCTTTCAAGATCACCATGGTGTTTACTGTCACTTTAACAGTCAAAAGCACACCAAACCAAATGTCTGAGGGTTAAATAGGGACAGCCTCCTTAAAAAAGCTAAGTAACAATGTTCCAATCATGTGTACCAGTGTGCGATTTTGGCCATTTTATGTGGGAATGTTAGGAAGTCCTAATTTATTTATAACCAAAATTGTTCTTTTTTAAAGTAAATTTACAGAAGATTTTTAAAAGTCTTTTCTTCAGTTTTATTTGTTTAGTTATATTACTTTAATCTCTCAGTATTGCTTTAAATTGTATTGCTCTATAATATTTATATTGATACCTGATGGACCACATTTGTACTTTGGTTGTATAAATTTCATGTTTAATTTGGTTAAACACCTCAGCAGACAAGGTGTTTAAGTTTTTAAGTTTACGTTTTTTTGTTTAAGGTGTACGTTTTTACAGGCAACTCAGCCAGCCAACTCAAAACCCTTAACAACCTTAAATTCTGAATTTATGTCAACTGAAATTCAATCACCTTATTCCTGTTGTTCCTACATGACCTCTTTGACTTTCTTCCTCTCGTTTGACTGTCACCCCTTTCATTATATCATGTGGACTTAATCTTCTGCTCATCTTTCCTTCATTCCCCTTCATTTTCCCACTATCTCCCTGGCTTTTGACTCGTCATCACACACATGCTGGAAGTGGAAGGATGTAGATTACGTCCTGTTCACTGGCTTTGTTTATGGGAGAGTCAGGAACGGCTCAGATACGAACACAGCGTCTGGTCCCTGCGGTCCTCTCACCGGCACCCTCCCATCCTGCCCTATGAATGAACATCAGATTACCCCCCTTCAAAAGCAGCACTTGATGATCATACCCTGCTTTCTAAAACCAGTAGCCTAGAAAATAAACTCCATATTTTATGCGTTAGACTATTTTATTCAGAGCACTATGATTTTTTGTCTTTTTTTTTCTGTTTATTTTCACTCAGAACCCAGGTCACGGAGTGGAAGTGGAATCAGTGCGTTGGACATGGTTCCAGATGTGGCTTGGTGTGTTTGAGGAAGCACTGCTGCTTTTTTGTGATTAGGAGCAACTAGGACACACACACCTTTTCTCTTCCTTGTCATGGCATAAACATTTTCCATCTGCATTTTGAGTACATAATTATTACATATATTGAAAAATTAATGTACTGTATATGATAATGAAGAGAGCGTATATTTTCTGCTATTTAATCCATACGTGTTAATCTAGGCACAGCAAACACCCAGAATGTGTGTACAGTTCATTACAGGGAAAGAAACTAGGTCAGTATGCTGTCTAAATAAGAATCATATCTAATAAGAAGGTGAAATTATGCTTGGAATGACCTCAGGAACTCTCAGCATTACAAGTGCTTGCATCCGCTTACATCATCATTCTGTGTAATTAAGTTAAGAACTGTCAGATCTTTCAGCCTCAACATCCCTTTTCTATCCTTAGGACCCTGTTTCTTCATTACTTCTAAAAGAAATCCCATCAATGATAACACATCTTTAAATGCTGATCGTTTTCTTGCTTATAGTGCTCTGCTTGAAACCTTGATTGAATTGGAAACTCCCTACTGCATACCTTAAAACTTTTCCCCAGAGGAACAGATCCCCAGAAAAAGATATCATGAAACTTGGAAACAATAAAAAAAAAAAAAAACTAAAAAACTGGAGCCCTGTTTTGTTTGGGCAGAAAAACTGCTAATAATAAAATAGACAGTTATGTTCCTTGTGTCCTTTTTTTCTCTCCTAGCCATCTAAACTTCTCTGAAGTTTTTGTAGAATTTTTTGATTTAGATTTGCTAACTCGCCCTTATCGCTGATCGTGCAGCTGTGTACATGTTTTCTAAGATGCTTTGGATAAAAGCATCTGCCAAATAGCTAAATGTAAACACCATTTAACCACAAGGTCATTGGGTTCATTCCATTAAACATCATTTTACTTCTTTTCCTGAGAAACAGATTTTCAGTTAGTAAAAACACCTTTGAGCCACCAAGCTGCTTCTACTAGATTGTAACTATGGTGGCCAATGACTTTTCTAAAGTCACTTGGCAGGATGTGTAATGTATAGTTCACGTTTCTGAATGTTGTTTAGGGACACACCAGTGGATTTTTGGGTGGAAATTATCCACACCAATGAACAAGTTGCATTCTATTCACACAGGGCAAAACAGTAACATGCAAAAAACATGGCGAAGTATGCAGATTCTTTTGACGGCGTGCTGTGGCTGTATGGATGTATCCTTGCAGTAAGATGAAGGATTTTCATCTTCTTGTCCAATTTTTGACTTGGCTCCTTGGTGCAAAAATTACTGGTTACTATAACGTTATTTTGACAAAGCTGACAAAAATAAACAGTGGACATTTGCTCATATTAAACTGTCAATTACAGAGCATGTATTGAGCATGTCACAGAGTTTAAGAAGGATGGGAGGATATCACATAACTTTTGATGCAGTACAAACTGCAGATAAACTATTCCCTTATTGTAGCTAACTACATGAGGTAGCATGTCATGGCATTAGCATGACATGACATTAAATTTTGAGCAAGGCCGCTAACTCTGCTCCAGGGGGGTGCCATGCTATGTTCTAAAAAATAACTTTTTAGGTATACATTACCACAGTTTTCCTCCTTCGAGATGCTTTGTGTGTAGTAACATGTATTAGGGCAGTCCATTACCAGCATAATTGAAAACAGTGCTACTTGAAGAAAGCATAGACAAAATAACGTCAGCGCATCAAACAAAGGGGATTAGGATTTAGTGCTACCAGTTACCAGCTACTATGCTACCAGTAAAAATTCCTCTTTATAGACTTTACAAAACTGTTTATTTAAGGAAAGACTAAACCGTTGCCTCTATTTTCATAACCAAACCGAACAAGATCAAGTTGACGATTTATATGTTTAATGAACAAACTCAACATTCTTATTTTCAGCTGCAAAAAACGTTTTTTTAAAATAACTTTTTCTTTCACAATCCAGCAGAATAGGTTTGCGATTTGCAAACAGGCTCACAAGATTCTCAACACATGATATGATGCTCGGCTTGTGTCTTGTCAGCTGCTTATCTGACAATTTTGCAGCTCCAGTAAGTTCTGAAGGTGCTTGCTTAGCCTGCCCTGTCTTCCTTTCTTACTGTGAAAAAAATTAAGCTTTTCTGATTGAAGAGACACAGCTCAGGAATGACCCTCCCCAATGATCCTCAACCACATTTCTTCTTCCTGTCACCTTCACCTTTACTATTCTAGAAAAACTCTGCATTATACCAGCACTTCCATAAGTCAAGCATACCTTCCTCTACCAGTAAGAGTGTAAAGCATCAGGACAAAAAGACACATAATTGATGTTGCTTTATGTCTCCAGGATGTTGGTAGAACGTCTTATTACACTGTAGTTATTTCATAAGAGCAATGATGTAGCAGTTACAGTACATGTTGTACAGTCATAGTAATAAACTCATAATTCAGCTATTGACTTATTGTGAATAATAATTTACACTTATGTCATATGACTTGTTATATGCAGAAATGGCAGAAAGCGACTACATCACTTTTTGCGGTAAAGAAAGCAAAGCGCCGCTACAGGAGGAAACTAGAGTTGCAACATTGCAGCTCTAGGAACCCGCAACAGGGACTAAAATATAACACGGACTATATCACACCATCATCCAGAATGGGGAATGCAGACACTCCTTTGGCAGATTACCTAAAAAAAAAAAATTTTATGCTTGCTTCGAGGCTGCAGCTAATTACGCTAGCGGCATAAACAGCATGCATGCTAATCAAGCCGGAGAGGGAAACACAGTGGCAGGACTAGGTGGCATCACAGGTTGGGTTCTGAAGGCCTGCTCTGACCAGCTGGTATTCACCAAGATGTTTAACCTCTTCCTGGAACAGTCTGTAGTCCCCTCATGCTTCAAACAGTCCACCTCAATTCCAGTCCCGAATAAACCCCAGCCTGCCTGCCTCAATGACTACCTTGTAGCTCAGACTTTAGCAGTGATGATGTGCTTTGAAAAACTGGTCAGAAACTTCATCGCTGCCAGACACACTGAAACCACTGCAGTTCGGGTACTGCCAAAACACAAAAACAAGCCACCTGGACTGCAGAAATGAGAACTATTCAAAAATGCTGTCTGTAGACTACAGTTCAGCATTTAACACTATAATTCCCTCCATGCTTACCTCTTAGTTAAAAGGTCCTGGGACTCGGCCCACCCCTGTGTCAGTGGATCTCCAACTTCCTCACGGACAGACCACAAGCTGTAAGGGTGGGCAAACACACCTCATCCTCCATCACCCTAGCACTGGAGCTCCTCAGGGTTGTGTTCTCCACTTCCAACTCCACCACCATCATAAAGTTTGCTGATGACACTTTTGTGGTGGTCCTGAGATCCAACATTAGTCGGCCTACCTACAGGAGATTGAAAACCTGGAGAGATGCTTCAGGGAGAACAACTCCTGAACGTCAGCAAGACTAAGGAGTTAATAAGTGGAAGTCGGTACGAAGCAGGAGCGGTTATACCAACTAATGACAAACAACAGGACCCCAGTGGATAGAGCGGCCATTTCCGCTACCTGGTATTCACATCACGCAGAAACTGTCTTGGTCCTGTAACATAAACACCCTGGTAAAGAAGGCCCGGCATCTTCTATACCACCTGAGATGCGTCCTGACGAGTAGCATCATTTCCTGGTTTGGAAACAGAACCATGCAAGACAGGTGAGTCCTCTAGGGGGTGATGCAGTCAGCTAAACATGCAATTCACACATGGTTCCTGTCCTGCAGGACCTCTACAACAAGCAATGTCTGACCAGGGCCAGAAAGATTGTGAACAACCTCAGACATCCCAACAATGGACTCTTTTCTCTGTTGCGTTCAGGCAAGTGCTACTTGAAGGCAAACGCAGAGAGGATGAGCTTCTTCCTGCAGGACATTCGATGTCTATAGCAGGAAACACAGAGCACCTAATACTGGAACTTTCTTTTATCCTCAAAATCTGTATATACATATTAATACCTCTGTTATCCAGCTGAATATATTTTTTCTAGTGTATGTATATACATATATTTTAGACGTATTTTATACTACATATCCTATACTTTATAGTTATATTTTACAGCATCCCAGGAGCAGGTCAAGGGCCTTGCTTAAGGCACAACACTGGCAGCTTGGCACACCAACACATTTTAAACCAGACGTGACCTGCCGGAGAAAGTGGTTGAAAAAATACAGACTTTCTTTCCAGACAGCACCACTTGTCTCCTGGGAAACCTCTGTAATTTTAAAAGCTTGAACTCAAAGTATGACATAGAAAGACAGATAATAAGCTGCCGAAAGAAAGAAAGAAAGAAAGAAAAAAGAAACCCAAGCACTATATACACTGTATATCAGCTAAAAAGTTTATCATAACTAGTTTTTGAGGAATTTTATGGCGTTCACTTCTTTACAGTCAACCGCTTATAATTGCTATGGAATGTGATTCTTCGAGTGCGTAAAACACCATGGAAGCCAAACCACCACTTTTACACACCAGCTCTTTTTCTAATGACTGCTCTTAATTAGTCCCATCTTCTGGTGTCATGCATGATGACATACACCAGCCTGTCTTCTAGTCAACTGAGGAGTATTACGATCTCATTGGACATGAAGGAAATGATTATGAAGAGCCTGTTCTTCAGCAAAGCTTTCTTTATTTATACACAAAAGCAAAGCCAGAGCATGACATGGGAGGCAAAAAAGAACAAAAAAGCAGACCATAAAACAAAAACTGCAATAATTTTTTTCGTTTTTATCACTGTAAGTTTATGTCTGGATTCAGAGATAGCAGAGAGCGAATGAGAGATACTGGTTATACAGACTAATTGAATGAAAGGATGTTCTTGGAAAAACCTGGCAGCGTGTCTCTGTGTCGATGGTTTGGAGGACTAAACTGTTGTTAATCCTTTTTTTCTGTCTCCACTTTGCACACAATTACTCACATTGTGTGCACCAGGAATCCTGAACGAAGCATAGAGGCAGGAAAACCTGCAAGGTTAAACATCCTTATTATTTTTAACATCTTTTAATTTTATGTAAATACAATTACATATATGCATATATGCAGATGTTCTTCTTCCCCTTACTTTTCTTCTTGTTTGTGGTCAAATGCCAGTCAAACAGGTTGGCAGAACAACTTCTGCAAATAAAAAAAAAGACATTAGGTCATGTAGTGCTCTCTGCTTCCTCCTTTACTCAGCTGGCTTTCAATTTACCCTCTAACTCTCTACAGTTCGGTCTCCCTTTCACTCCCTCCATCCGAAAGCTTACCTTGGGAATCTTATCAGTTTGCAAGGAGAACTGCCAAGAATCTTTAACCCCCCACAGAGAAAATGGGGAAAATGTAAAGGAGATTTGAGTTTTTTGGGAAAAACATATCATCTGCTGGATTTAATATGTCCTAATTACCATTAATAACTGCAATTATTTATGTGAACAAAAGTTCTGTTTTAAATAAATCACTTTTTTAATTTACAAATTTAATGAGTAAGAAGAGCGTCCCATCCAGGTACAGCTTTCCCTGAATCCGAATCCACAACAGTGCTCCTGCTGAAGATTAACCTGGGTTAACCAATTGTGTGATGGGTTAATTATCTGTAGAGCAGAAAAACATGACTCTCTCATACACACACACACACACACACATTCTTTTTTGGTGGTGTTCATGGTGAGCTGCAAGAGCTAAGATCACAATGCAGCTGCATTGCATGAGTGGGAGCACCAGAGGAGGAAGAGAGTTAGAAAGCATTTCTGCTAAACACACACACACACACCATCAAAGTCTAGTAAACTCAGCAGGGAGGTAAGCCACAAACAAAAACATGGACTTGTATTTACACACAAATGGACGAAGGACTGTGCACCAGAGCAGAGGTTTGTTGAGTCTGTGAAACACTGTTAGGTCATTGTTATGAAAAGTTAAATAATGAGGAGGGAGAAGATGCTGGAGGGACGTGTGTGCATATGTGCATGAATAACAGTTCCCTGATGTGAGGCGTTTGGCACGGGAATGTCATGCAAACACAACAGCAGTTTCCGTGTCTCGGGGCGGGAAACATGCACGAGAGCTGGCAACGCACCTGAATCATAAGAAACTGCCTATTAATCCTATAGAGCTCCAGTAAACCTGTAAAGGGAAAGAGAGTAAGTGAATGAAAGAGAGTGAGTGAGCGAAAGAGAGACAGAGAGTGAATGAAAGAGAAAAAGAGAAAGCGGGATAGAGAGGAAGAACTAGAAAATGAGAGCGAAGGAGAGATAAAAACAAAAAGAGACAGACATAATTAGTGAGAAAGAAAGAGTAAGAAAGCGGCAGAGACAGGAAAAAAGTGAGAAAGGGGGGAAAGGACTGAGTGAAAAAGATAAGAGAGTGAGTGGCTAAGTTTATAAGAGAGAAACAAAGGGAAAATGAGAGAGAGACAGATTTTTAAGCCTGGACTCAAGGTTGCATTTGTGCTGGTGTTAAAGTGTGTGTTCAGAGATTCTTGTCATTTTTAGGAAGGCTCTGCGATGATGGAGCAAGAAAGGTTGGAGCGCTGTGCTGTGCTGTGCAATGTTTTTCAACATCTTGGGAACACGCGATTTGCAGACAGCACAAAAATAAGCGTAATTATGTATACACAGACACACACACACTTTCGAAGAACATCATCTGGACTTCACACCAGTCATACTAATGGCTTTTTCTTAATCTGTATGTGTGTTTATTATTTACACAGATTTTATTTTTTGTTAAGGTTTAATGTTATTTTCTACATGGACCCTCTGAAACTGTATGTTCTCATGTACGAGTCCTAAATGTGTCTAAATTCCTGTTAGTGTTTAAAACCTGATTGTGTTCCTGGTCTTTTTTTCTTAGTGTATCTGACAGCTTAATTCCTCCCTATAACCACAAGCAGTAATCATGAGGCTCTAAAGCTGCTGGTCATTTTTCACACATTCCAGCACTGGTGTATAAATCCACATATAGTGGAGAGCAGAGTAGAAGAGAAGAGTAGAGTACAATAAAGTAGTAGAGTACACAGAGGAGAGTAGTGTAGTAAAGACAGGGTTATAGTTGTGATAATGTATAGAAGAATTTTGCAAAATATTGGAAATAGTGGCAAGTGGTATAGGGGTTCGTCTGCTAATTAAAAAAGATTGTTGCTTTAAATTCCCAACACCCAACATTATTTAGAGGCAATAATAAATATTTAAGTGAAATGTCCTCAAGGATATTAAGAAATAATTGTGTGAGAGAGAGAGAGAAAAAGAAAGAGAAACAGACAGAGAGTGCAGGGTTTCCTCTGAAATAGTCCTGGTGTTACCTGGTCTGTCTTCTCTCACCTGTCTCCCATTCAGCACCCGACACACACGCACACACTGTATGGACTGATAGGCACAGCCTCCTGCGAATGATTCTTAATGAAAACACTCTCCTGCCTAACAGTATGATCCAGTCCTCCAGGGAGGTAAACACTTTTTTCGTCTCTCACACGGCCCCATCGTCTTTCAGCCATCACACATTCTCATTTCTCATCTTTGCTCTGTCAGTTAGGGAGGCTGACTGATCCCATAGCAGCAGCAGTGAATGCCAGCAGGCACAAATGCTTTATACTCTGACCAACATGCAACAAGGGAGAGATAAAAAAGACGAGGCACATTTGTTCTCTCACTTCACTTTCCTTAATATTAGGGCAGTGACAAGACACTTATCCCACGAGACTTTCTTTTTCTGCCATCAATAAGAAAATGCTGCCACCACTTTCTTACACATATCAATAGACTATTCAACGCCGTCGATGAAATTTACATTTAAACTAACACATACGACTCGTTAACATGTCTGTGGTTATTGATCGTGTTACCGCATTTGACCGGGATGTTTTTTTTTCCAAAATACTGCCACCGGCTCACACGTTCTTTTTTGCTCACCGCCGGCAGGAACAGCACTCATTTTGCCGTTGTATTGACCTAACATATAGATCACGCAACCAAATGCGAGTGTAACGCAACAGGGTTGAAAGATCTTATTGGCTGTTTGCTTGTTATAAATGCAAAACAAGAGAATGAAAAAAAATGATCCAATTGTTGTGTGATTTTTAAATTGCTTATGAAGCCACCACAGTGAGATAAGCGAAGCAAAGCAGCTTCTGTTCAGAGCTTTTCTCCACATCTCATTATTCCCACCATCTAAACATCTTACTTACTCAGAGACCGCAGTCTGACATCACAACACACGCTAGTTCTCAGAGAACACACACTCTCTAACGTCACAGAGCAGTCAGCCAACCAGGACAACGCACGTACAAGCATACACACACAGGCTCTTACGCATGCTGAGGATTTACACACACATGGCAGGCTGTGTTATGTTATCCCAGAAAGGCTGTACAGAGTAAAAGTTCAGTGTTTATGGACACTTGCCGGAAAAATGATTTTTTTATTCGTTTAAAGAACTAATAAAGACATTTTTAAAAGAGTAAAAATTGTAAAGTTATAGTCATGCTTTAATTATGTGACATTCATTAAGCAGCCGTGATAAACTGTGTCCAAGCGTAGGAAATAAAAAGTAGACAAACCAAAATGAAAAAGTAAGGAAAATTATTTTATTATTAACGGTTCAGCGTATACTTGCAAAAGCAACAGGTCAGTAATCTGCCCCCGAACCCGTGAGACCGCACGGCATTGTATAGGAGACGAAGCTTGTGTTTGCTCGTGTGAACCTTGTCGTTTTTTCCCCGCAGCAGGCGATCAACATTTGGTCCCAAGAGGAAGCAACTGGCTTTTGTCTCACAAGCGCACTGCGCATGCTCAGTCCATTTTTCCCACACAGCCAGAGTGCCATGGCACTCGTACTACTCGCTCTTTCCTCCCTTTGTTGCGTCTTTTTTTCTACTACATGCTGCGTCAGCTATCTGCAGCCACGTCAATTTCCTCCACGCCGACCCGGACATCCCGTAAGCACTTTCTTCACGTCTTGCTCTCAGGCCAGGTCAGCGGTGAATTGCACAACATATGAACATCCAGTGCAGCCACCACACCTTCTATTCATGTTGTCATCTCCACCCCTGCCTGATCACAGCTCAAGAGGACATGAGACACTCTTTGTTCACCGCCTTACTGTAAGAACCAATCCCTTGAGCAAGATGACGGGCTACAGCCAGGAGAAGAAGGTCCGGGCTTGAATTAGTGGAAGGAAGTTCAGGCATACTAGGAGGATGAGCGGAGAAGGGGCAGGAACCAAGACACGCAGCCAAGTCTAAGAAACCCATGATGGAAATTTTTTAAAATGTTATCACATAGTGGACATTGTAAGCTTTCACAACGCCTTACAATGATGATTCTTCAACTTCATCCTCAGCCTAATCATCTTGTTCACTTTCATGTCCACCTTCACGTTCACTTGTTCATCTTTTTATTCAGGTTCTTTCTCTATTATGGCCAACTTGTGTGTATCCATGCCCAATTTCATTCTAATTTCTTTGATTGAATTTTCTAATTTTTTTATCGTGTTCATTCCTGTTCAGCTCCCTATTCACTTTCATGTTCTAAATTTTTATTTTTAGTTCTTATTCATTGCATTGCCTTTGCAATCCTTATGTTAGTCTGTTATCTTCATCCTGATGTTCATCTTTATCTAGATGTTTCTCCTTAGAAAAAGGGAAAGAAAGAAATTAGAAGAGATGCAACTTAGAATCTAATAAAAGCATAATTCTTGGAAGCAAACCTCCAATTTGAATGCAGTTAGATACTGAAAGGGCAGTTGCAGGACATGGAGATGTAGATAAATATCTAAAAGAGAAAAGAAATAAGAGACACAGGAAAGATTAGTCAGGTGCAGTATACTGATTTTAAGCACTATGTGTCTAATCACATTACACCACAATTACAACATCAAATACCACAAGATTACACTTATTTTATCATAGTTTACTAATCTAAAGCTACATTAATTAATACTACAATTATTATTATAATTAATAATATAAAATAAGATAAATGTAAGTCGCTCTGTATAAGGGCGTCTGCCAAACGCTGTAAATGTTAAAGAATGAGACTAGAACCACTTTTTAAACCCTAAAAATTGAAGCTAAATGAAACCTTGTTGATTGAAGTTACTAAGTTATTTATACAGTAGCCAGTAAAATCGAAGTATTTACACCGACTGAGTAAAACTATTCTGTTTTTTTACCACAATTATTTTTCCACTAGTATTAATGGGTTTTTAATAATTCAGTACATGATACAGTGGAATTCAAAAATATATGTTGTAATTACACTATCAGGTTGCAACAACAGCCTGTATGTAAAATGTGTGTGTCCTAAATTCCTGTACTTTTGATTTATTACAGAAAGATATGAAGTGTTGTCCTGTTTAAAGCTGTCAGATATAGGTTGTACCTATGGCACTTGTAACATGTAAAATGTCTACAATTCAATCAGTTTATTTAAATTGAAGCAAACAAACACAACTGATTGCAGTCATTCAACAGATATACAATAATGCATGTGAAAAGTTAAAGGATTTGGTCTTTCTTGACATGCACATAAACACTTACCAAACTAAACCCAGGCTGAAAATAAAAATTCTGCAATACAAATTTAATCAGCTTTTTATCAAACCATGCTGTATTTCCCACTTAAGAGCAAGAGCAGTGAGATAAACAAATATTTGTTGTAAAACATGAGAGCTCTGTTGTAGCCACAACCAACTATTACATGTGTTGTCTTCTCTATAAAAAAGTATACGCCAAGTCACTTCATACCACTTCAAGTTCCGTAAGGAAAGTTCCCAGAACCTTGATCTGTGTATTATATTGTATTGACAGTGAACAAGTAAAACAGTAATCTGTCAATGATGAAGTTAGTCATAAAATGTAAAAATGCAGTTCGGTTAGCTGTCGAACAGTTCCAAATGTACGTGAGCTTAGGTTTAGCTAAAATGGTGCAGTCACGTTTACATCAGATGTCTGGACAAAACCTTAATTTACCAGTGAGTCTGAACAACAGGTGCAAGTTAAGGTCATAGTTCATAGCGACTAGTTTTATTTCATACGTCTGTAGGAGCCTGTAATGCAACGTGCTAACAGCAGAGGGCTCTTCTGAGCTCCCTTTTCTATTTCTTTTATTTTTAAGGCTGCTGTTTTCTCAAGTGTTTGATCAATAGATACACGACAGGCTATATTTATCAGAACGCCACTTCACAGACACAAATATTTGACAGTTATCGATAATGCATAAACAACCCTCTCAGTTTGAAGACATAAACAATGTTTGCGTCTGAGCTTTCATGTGATTTTTGTGTAGCCTAGACGTGGTTTTAGACATGACTATGTGACAGAAAAAAGTACAAAACAAGATTGATGAGTCTGGGTTTTTATTTTGTGTATTTGTTTATCTGGGGAGTTTAAAAAGGGGTACGAGCATACCACAAGGTGGCAGCTGGGGATGCCATGATGAGATGCTTATAACAGTCTATGAACTTAAGTTCCTAATGGAACAGGAATGAGCACAATTTTCATGTATAATGCAGCTGAAGTAACAAATGCCTGAATCCTACCATATTTAGACAGTGGGCCAGCCTCCAAACACGAGATTATTTATGACATTTCTATCGTGGTGGTTTGCAAAGAATC
Source organism: Bagarius yarrelli (assembly GCA_005784505.1). Lineage (NCBI taxonomy): Eukaryota > Metazoa > Chordata > Actinopteri > Siluriformes > Sisoridae > Bagarius > Bagarius yarrelli. Next base: position 1,233,138 of record VCAZ01000126.1, read on the forward strand.
TTGTATCTGTGTCCTATAAGCAGCCTTGTCAAAACTAGGAAAAACACATAAAAGAAAAAGGTACAAAAAGATTTTTTGGATCTGCTCTGTCTCTTCTGGTCACCTTTATTACATTTTTTTTAGGGGTGCCACTGTATTTTAGTCAGTGTTTAGCACTTAAGCAAACCACAAACATGAACTAAAGGTAGCCTGAGGTTTATATCCACATGACTCACAGACTGCTTATGAATGCTAGAGCTCAGGCATGGATTAGCATTAGCACAGCTCAAGTCATATTCTGCTGACTGGTCACAAGTTCTAATCTGTCCTGTGGCATCTGTCTTTGCTCACTAGGAAGAGGTTACACAGACATCTGGACTATACCTTATTACTATTCATGAACGGCACGGAGGGCCCCGATTTCTACATCCCCATGTCCAACGCGAGCGGGGTAGTGAGGAGCCCTCATGAGTATCCGCAGTACTATTTGGCCGAGCCATGGGTTTTCTCCTTCATTACCATCTACATGTTCTTCCTCATCCTCATCGGTTTTCCTGTCAACTTGTTCACCCTCTGTGTGACTATTCTGCACAAGAACCTGCGCACGCCGATCTATTACATGCTGGTAAACATGACTATGGCTGACCTGATTGTGATCGTAGTCAGCTTTCCTTTTACGATGCACGCAGCCATGCATGGATATTTTGTTCACGGACAGGTGGGATGCAATTTTGAAGCCTTCTTTACAGTCCATGGTACCCAGATCACATTGTGGTCCTTGGTGGTCCTGTCCGTTGAGAGGTGCATTGTGTCTTGTAGTCCCGGCATGGACATTCACTTTCGCCGGAGGTTTATCGTTAAGGGCATTAGCTTTACCTGGCTTATGGCTTTCAGCTGTTCTTTACCTCCTCTTTTAGAGTGGTCACGTTATATCCCTGAGGGACTGCAGTGCTCGTGCGGCGTTGATTATTACACCCTGAAGCCTGATATCTACAACGAGTCTTTTATTAACTACATGTTAACTGTGCACCTAATCGTCCCGTTGACAGTCATCTCACTGTGTTTTGGCCGACTGCTCTGCATTGTTAATAACGAGGCGATTGATAAACTGGAACAAGATGCCAACTGCCTGACGGTCATCTTAACTCTGGGTTTTTTTATCTGTTGGCTGCCATACGCTAGCATTGGATGGCACATTTTCTCAAATCAAGGCAGCGCCTTTAGTCCCTTTACCATGACTCTAACCTCATTCCTTGCTAAGAGTTCAGTGTTGTCAAGTCCCCTTATTTGCATTTGCATGGATAAGCAGCTCCGTCAATGCATGGTCATCACACTATGCAGAGGAAAGAACCCTTTTGCAGACAACGTAGAAGCCTCAAAGAGCACTTCCATATCGTCTGGCTTAGTGGCTGCTGCATGAGCTAGTGTTAATGCTCTCTAAGCATTTTAAAATTACAGAGATTTTAAAGCTCTGTGGGCATTACTTTGAAGTCTGAGTTACTTTTATATTGACGCAGCTGCCTACTTTGACTTATGTTCTTTTATGTATGCCAGCAATTCTTACCTTTTCAGAGTGCGGACTTCCCTATTGCAAATTTTAGATGGCCAAAGATTAATATAATACAACTTTCAACAATGTACAATAACAATAATGTTAAATATTTTGAGACGTTGTTTGTAAAAAGAAACTAAAATGTTATTTTGATTTTAGAAGTATTTTTTTGTAATATCTATTAATATAAATTAATTATAAATCAGTATAAAATGGAGATTTTAAAATTATTTGATATTAAGATATTTTACTTTGGAACGTTTTTTATTAATTCATTTTTAAATTCAGTATTCTGCTTTATGAAAGACCTTTCTGTTGAGTTTGCTTATAGCCCATACAAACACTTTACTCGTGCACTGCTCATGGAAAACGGAAAAGCAAAGTCCGCTACTGCGCTGTATAACATGATAACACTTGTAAAATGGCACTCCCTCCCTCATGATGCTATGCTCTTCTTAAATGCTATAATAAAAAAAAATGTCTTCATGGTGATACAGGACTTCATTGTAAAATAGTTTTGCTTATTTTACAGCTATCTGACACATATTGTAAATAACTGAATAAAAAATCTAAACAACCTCACATATTATTACCACAAGACGACTCACGGTACCTGTATGTGGGTTGGGGCTGTCTTAAAAAAAAATTCTGCAAAAGTGGGGCCCGGCATAAAATATTTTAGAACCACTGGGTTAGAGGATGTGGGCCAGTCCAGTCATGGCTGAATAGAAAAAATGTAAAGTATTTTAAAACAAGTTTCAGCTTGGTACTGTTTCTTTATATGAACTCATCTTATTAACAGTCCAGCTAGGATAAAAAAAAAAAAAAAATCAGGGAACCATAAACTCATGTGACTTTAACACAGAAAAAAATTAGTACCACGGTGCTGGTATGTGGTGCCATGAGTTTTTTCATGATATTTAAATAGGTCAGTCTAGATTACTTTCTTAACCCCTTGAGTCCATAATATGTTCTCAACGTGTATAAGGAGATTAAGCTAATAAGGAATATCACAGCAGCTTGAATAAATCTAAGATAAAGTACCTAAAAATAAATAATTAAATTATAAATAAAAGTTGAGTGGCAGTTTGCTATTGTGATGTTTAATAATAAAGAAAGTAAAAGAAAAAAGACTGATTTTGTTTTGTCAGGAAAACCTTTAGTTAATTGTAGACGATACCACCGTTTTTGTCTTTCAGGTTTTTTGCACCTTGCTTTAGCCAAAAAAAATAAAAGCAGGAAAGCTTTAGTTCACATTTAGCTTGCAAGTGTTTCGCTGTTAAAAATCTAAATAAAAATAAAAATAAATGTGTGTAGTTTTTCATATAAAACCACAACAGCCCGGATAACCATCACAATTTCTTTTCCATGATAGTCATCGATACATATTTAAAAAAAATTTTTCAAACTGATCTATGTTTGAATTAATATTGAATAAATACCCTCAAAAGAATTTCTCCTCCATTCCTTGGGTGTCGCTGACACATACGGCCATTGTCTATTTGTTGTATTGAGAGGGGAAAAAAAATTCTTCATTTCTCTGCTGATTTTGTATGTTTTCCCACTGACAAAGAAATGATCAGTCTATAATTTTAATTGTTTATTATAACTGCGAGAGACAGAATGACAACAAAAACATGCAGAAATCTCCAGAAAATAGCCCTTTGGTCTTGGCCATGGTGGAGAGTTTGGAAACTGATTGATTGATTATTGCTTCTGTGGACAGGTGTTCCTAATCTCAACTTGTTAACTGTAAAAGACGCTGCTATTTAATACAACAGGTGGGAGTTTATAGATTTATTCTGTTTTCAGTTCAAACACTTTTAGCCGCAGTACGTGAACAGACTGATGACGTCCTGCAGACTTGATTACTGCTCAATTAATCTTTTAGCTTCCCATTGCTTAAAAGGTCTTATAATTTTAACTCATTAACGTATAAGCAATGTCGTCTGCATTCCATTACCAGATTTTACATACCGTTTATCTGTGACAGCACTCGTTTTATCCAGATAAAAAACAAAACACTGTAGCAAGCCTAAGAGCTTTCATATTGCTCTTATGTTTAGAAGTCTTCTGAAAGGCACTTTGTGCAGTGTAGACTGGTCGCTGAGCTGCTGTGTGTTGTTCTAACAGTTTTGCAATAGTAATTTACAGCAACAGATGTTGCCGGGTGTCCGGCTGAAACTGAGATTTGTATGCATATACGTCAAACATCAGCACAGCTCTTGGTCAGAAAATAATCAGTTAATTTTATAGTGTGAAATTAGTAGTTACAATTGGAATAATATGTGCTTGTTTTTACTTATTGTTATATATAACATCAGTTAGCTTTTCATGGGTCGCATCTAACTGTCGAAAAAAAAAAACAGTTTAATAACAAAAAAATCTTTTACTCCAGTTAATGTATATATTTATTTATCTATTCATGTTTGAATAAGCTATAAATATGTCCAAATTATCTTTTGAAATATGGACCTAGTTTTTCTGAGAGAAGAATTTGTGGTTATGCTAGTTACCAGTCAAGTTAGTATTAGTTATATTGCATTATACCAGTGCTGGGGGAATGGGAATCTTTAATATTTAAAGTTTTGTCTTTTTTAGACATTTACTGATAAAATTCAGCAGCTGCTTTTTGACTTCTATTCGATTTTTTTTTAAGAGGAGAAAAAATATATTTTCTGCAGTCATCACCCACAGACAAGCAACAGACTTTATAACAAATACCATTTGTTTGCTTTTTAAAACAGCACATCTGGTTTAGACTAAGAATTTAAAGTGCATAAAGATTGGGATCCTGTAAGAAGCAGGAAGTTAAATGTGTGAGTGGGAGGTTTTTATATTCATGTGGGCAAGCGGTTGGTTATTTGGATAAAGACAAATGATTAAATATATTAGAATATATCATGGGTTGGTACAAAAATAATCCAAAAGTACCTTCGAAAAACAAGAAAGTTTACACTCACATTTAAGTTAAAAGAATATTTGATTTAGAGCTTAACCACTAGGGGTTTAATTAAATTCATTACAAATATTTGGATCCCTGGATAGATACAAATACAGACAAAGGCATTTCATTAAGACACAAAGACGGAAATACAGTATCTCACAAACATGAGTACACCCCTCTTATTATTTAATAACATTTTAGTACATCTTCTCAAAGAACAATAATATAAAAATGAAACTCAGATATATTTCAGTAGTCAATGTGCAGCTTGTATTACAGTATAAATTTACTTACCTCTAAAAATAGCTTAATATACAGACATTATTGTAGCTGGCAACAAAAGTGAGTACACCCTAAGTGAACATGTCGAAACCATTGTTATCTAGCACAGCCTTAAACCTCCAGGGCATGAAATTCACCAGAGCTGCACATGTGGCTGGGATCCTCTTCTACTCCTTCGTAATAATTTCACAGAGTTGTTGGATGTTAGACACACGGTGCTTCACCAGCTTCCGCTTGAGGATGCCCCACCGGTGCTCAATAGGGTTCAGGTCTGAAGACATACGTGGCCACTTTAGCAGCTTCAGCTTCCTCAACAAGGCAGTTGTCATCTTGGTGTTGTTACCAAGATGTTGGAAAAATGAAAGTTTTTTAAAGAGGGGGAGTCATGTTCTGCTTCAGAATGTCACAGTACATGCCTGGAATCTATGTTTCCCTTAATGAACTGCAGCCTCCAGTACCATCAGCACTCATGCAGCCCCAGACCATGATGCTACCACCACAATGCTTAACTGTAGGCAAGGGACAATTTTTTTTGGTACTTCCCACCAGAGTGTAGCCACACATGCTGGACACCATCTGACCCAAACAAGTTTAATTTGGTCTCATTGGAACACAGGACATGGTTCCAGTAAAATTCATGCGCTTCGTGGGCTTTCTTGTGAGCCAGCTTCAGAAGAGGCTTTCTTATGGGATGACAGCCATGCAAACCAACTTGTTGCAGTGTGCAGCGTATGGTCTGACCTACTGACCAGCTGACATCCCGCTTCTTCAACCTCTAAAGCCATGCTAGCAGCACTTATGCGTCTGTTTATAAAAGGCTTTTATCGACCCTTGCGAGGCCTGTTCTGAATGGAACCTGTCTTGGAAAACCTCTGTATGACCCTAGCTACTGTAGTGTTACTGATCTTCTTGTAGCCTAACCCATCTTTGTAGAGAGTAACAATTCTATTTCTCGAATCCTCCAAGAGTTCTTTGCCATTGGGTTCCATCCATTGGTCAGTATGAGTGAATTGTACTCAATGCTCTAATATAAAGATACACAAATTTGTATGGTCCTATCAAGCTGACACACACATGAACATGATGAATAGGACACGTGACTTTGCATGGTTAAACTAGGTACACTAGGTACACAGCTATTTTACAATAATGTCTGTATGTTATTTTCAGAAGACAATATATGTTTACAATCTTATACAAGCTACACATTGACTACTTTAAAATATATACTCAAGTTTCATTTCTATTGTATCTATCTTTGAGAAGATTTTTGCTAACATTAGAGGGGTGTACGCACTTTTTTAATATCCTGTATTTCTCAAATATGCAAACATTGTAGATGGACTGAAAAACAATCCCTGATCTCCTGCGGTAGTGCTGACTGGAAGATTGTAGGTTTAGTCCCCAGGATCACTGAGTTTCCACTGCTGGGCTCTTGAGGAAGGCTTTTAACCCACACCTGCTTAGTTGTATGAATAAGATAAATATAGGTGATTTGGATAGGGTTGTCTGCCAAATGCCAGAAAAGTAAATTTATCGTTAAGGCACTCAACCCTTTCTCCAGTTTTTGTCTTCCCTTTGGAACAACAATCTGATAACATTCACCCTTTAAACGACCTGCCTTAAAACTTGTCAAAGTGACACAAACGTAGAATTGTGTATATATATTTTATTCTGACATTATCATATTTTAACTTTGTGTTTCTTCATTCTCATAAAATGATCACCTCTGAATGTACACATACTGCAAACTGTCAAAAATATACAAACGAATGCAGACTTGTGCTATACTCTGGTCATATGTGTAAAAATCATTGGCACCGAGGAAGCTAAGGAAGGAAATAAGGAGGAAAGACAATGAAAGTGTAAAGACATGCACGGCATACATGTGAGCACCCAGTGAGGAGAGATGCTCGGTGCCTGGGCATGGTCTCTGAAACCGAAAAATACTATTATTAGACAGTAGTTCAAAAGACTGCCTTTTATAAAATAAAAACCATCAAGAATGGTACTATTAGGCACATAATTGTTTTTTTATACATAGTTGTCAATCTCTGATAGATGTAGAATTGTTTGTGAAATTGTACGAAAAGAGAGAAAAAAAACCTAAACAACCAACAATTCCAGAACGTTTAGCAAAAACTTTCTTCTGCTGTTTGTTAAGAGTGGTCAATTAATGTGTCTAGAAAAACACAGGAATGTCAACTTCATAGTATACAGGGTCCTCAGATGAGGGTTTATATAGGACAAGGGAGTGTTTTTTTTTTGCACCAGGCTGTCAGATGCTGAGATCTTTGGAGTTCTCTTTGTAGGCCTTTCTCCTGGGCTCGGGGAGTGTGTTGTTGACTTTGCTAGAATTAGACTTGAGTTTGCTGTAGTAATTTCTTACACTACTTTCCTTGTCTTCTTCGTCCGAGTCGACAATGTTTTGGGAACCTCTTGCAGGTAACATGTCATGGTCAAGGCTCCTGGCTCTGTAGGATGTCGCTTCTGGAGAATTCGATCGAGATAATCTGTTTTTCAGCTCAGGAGAATGACCCCTAGGCAGTGAACTGTACTTCCGAAAAACCGAGTCAGGTTCGGGAGTTCTAATGTGGGGAATGCTCTGGTCTAAAAACATTCTCCGGGGCAAGCTTCCTTCTTTGTATGTTCTCTCAGTGGTCGAAAAGCGGTCTATTGGCTCTCGGGGAAAAGAATTTCTTTGTGCCAAACCGCCATAAGACTCTGTGTGAAAAGCTTCATTTCGGTTCATGAGATCGTAAGACAGTCGCCGTAGCGCATTGTCATTCTTTAGGGGTGACGGCCCAGGGAGTTTGTCATCACGGTTCCAGCGATCAGAGTAATGAGGGAGACTATTACTATTTTTAACAAACTGCCTGGGAAGGGTGCTGTTACTGTTTAGGCGACTGTAGGACTTTTCTAAACCATCATACGTCTTCCGTGGCAAGGGGCTTCCACGGTTTAACTGATCCATTGCAGGCAACTCATTTAGGACACTATCCAAGTGAAAAGAAGGCTCAGGAGATGGAGGCTCCTTTAAGCCTTCATCCCCGTTCCCTGCTGGTTTGCTATTGCGTTGCCTGTAAAAGGGAGGATTGGAATGCTGCCGCGGGGCTTGGTGTCTGGAGCGATTTGGTGACCTGTGACGATAAGGGGACCTGTTGCGGTGCCTTGACCTTTGTGGTGAATGATGCCTTTGAGGAGAGGAGCGGCGATGATGTCGACGTTCAGGCGATCGGCCGTGGCGACGTTCGTGACGGCTGTCCAGAGTGTTGTCTGCGCTCCTTGTCCGGCGTGTTCTCTCCGGTGAATAGTGCCTCCGGTGGTGCTGATGGTGGTACGTATCATCTTTGCTGTATCTCTTATCTCCTCTCTTTTTATCAGCACTGCTGCTTCTTTTCTTACTATGGTGTATATTCCTTCCTCGTTTCTCAGAGATTCGGTGTCTGTGGTTGCTATGGTGATGATTGGAGTGGTGGCCGTGCTTGCGCTGACCTGACTCACGTGTCCTCCTGTCCTCATTCCGGGATGTTTTATGACTGTCTTGTGGAGAGTTGAAATCCAATGGCGGGTGGGGCTGACTGTCAGAAGGTGCCGTGTTCACTTTCGAAACAGTTTGAGCCCTGACGACGGAGCTGTTGTGGTTGTCGTTGCCGTCTGGAACATACACAAGGAATGATGTGTAAAAAAAAATGTTTTAAAGCAAGATAAGACCTAACCTAACCAATCTAGCCTAGAATTGATGTACAATTATTATAATAAAATAAGTACTTTTGGTTTCTAGAACTAAACATTTTTTAAAATTTAGCATCAAATTTCCCTAGCTCTTGAGTTCTGCATAATAGCTTACTTGGACAGCTATGTTACAAAGCCTTTAAAGCATGAAAAAATAGCAGCAGCATATCTGGTGGCATGACAAAGTAGTCATTATTCATTCTGGCAAAACTACATGGATCATTTTAGCAGGTGGTAATGGCTTGGCCCTAAATCTAATTCCCGGGAAGAGACAATGAAATATTGGTAAACCAAAGCCAGAATCTGGTGCCTTTTCTGATGTGTGTTGATGGTTTAGACAAAATGTAATAGGGATAAATGGTAAATGAATATGGTACCTCATTGAGCTGTGATTAAGAGAAATTTTAATTCATCATAAAATTCCTTTTGGGTTTATAGCACGCTTAAGATGGTTTTCTCAGTTACAGTGCAAGTAGTGTTTGTTCTACAGCCGTATTCTGGCAGGATGATGCAACACCTTGTAATGCATCTAAAAAACTGAAATGTAAGGGCTAATTTCTTTTTAAAAAAATGACAATTTCAATCAGCAATAATAAAATGGCCCATAAAGACTACACACCTTATAGAAAACTGTTAGCCTATGTTCATATTTCATACATTTTTGCACATTTATGAATGCTGGCCCTGATTTGATCAGTGTGTGATCACGTGTGATTAAATGTGCACAACCATCCACTTTTCACTGTAATGAGCAATAACACAGTTGGACCGCAATGGAATGCATTACTGTGAATGGAGAGAATGAACGATGACGTCACGGACACGGCAGCTACAAACCGTGGTCTGGTTTTGGAAGAAACCAGCCTCTCCTGCCTTTTCGTTTCTCAGCGTGGCTGTGGCTTGTGGAGCGGCCATCACTGTGAGATGAGGTAGAGAAACCACCACAAGCGATTTAAACCAGGAAGAGAGAAAGAACAGAAAGAGAAGCAGATCATTCCGATACCATAAACCAAGAGTGATTTTTTTTGCAATGGAAAATGTGTTTATTTTGTACAGAGAAAGATTGTCCAAAAATGTCCCCACCATTAAGTGAAAAATAAACATTAATAGAAAAGAAATATTCAGAATACCAATAGCAACATGTACACTAAACAGATAGACCCAGCCTCCAGAGACAAGCATGCAGCGCGCACACACACACAGTAAATAATGCAATGCACAAGACAAACAGAAAATAGAAATGTGAATGAACAAAAATAAAAAAAAGTAATAAAAATGTACAAAAATATACAGAGATCATTTGTAAACAAAAAATTTAACAAAAAAAATCACATTCTGGACACAACTGGAAAAACGCAAAACAAAAACACTGACTATCAAGTTATCAGAACAGTGAGAACAAATCTTCCATAATTAATATAGTAAAATGCTTTTACTGACGGACGTTATGCCCGAATTGTAATCACAGACGACAATGAGAGCGAGTGGAATTACGGACTGTAGCTGTGGACGTCGACTAATGTGTGGCAAAATCCGAGAATGCTTTTATAGTCTCCTAAAGTCTTTCAGTAGCATACATTCATCTTTAATAAATAGCATAAATATTTTACACTGCACTGACAGCAGCTGATAATCAAGTCTGTCACTTCTCAATGCCTCAATGCCAAAGAACTGATAAATCCAGTTACACTTTTAGAAACAACCCTTTCTACGGCTTTTTTGTTTGGTTGTTTTCTGAGCATGTGCCCAAGTAATTATTTCCCAGCATCCCCTGCACAGATGCAAAGAGCAGGCCACCAAAGGCAACATGAAGAAACCCATCACCAAACAGCAGGAGGCCATGACAGAGAGGGCTGGCACATGTGGGGAGAGTCAGTTGTCTTTCACGGTGTGAAGACGGGTGAGAACGGGATGTTTTCGTAGATGGACCCACCATATTCGGGTACAGAGCCATCACCGCGCTTCAGCACAAGATGCGCTGTCCTGCCGCCACTTTTGATCAGTTCGATGGCACGGGTGTGCTTCATGCCTTTGGTGCTTTCGCCATTGATCTCCAAAATCTCATCTCCTACCTGCAAAAGATCGAGCGAATAAAACGACCTTACTTACAATTAGCAGTTACTTGGGGGCTTAAAGCGAGAAGAGTAAAAATCACTGCAGATCACAACAGATTAATCTGATGATGCCATGTTTGTAACATCTTTTATTCGTCATCCATTTTGTCCTGTTCAGTTCCTTATAACTTTCCCTGTTAGTGACATTTTTTTCTTAAATGTTTTCTGTGGTGTTATCACTGTCGGAGTTAGCATATTTGATTTCTAGATTTTCTAAAAACAAGTTAATTTTATTGCTTGCTATGATTTTTTTTATTTCCTTGTCATGGAGTCTGATCAGGTATAATCAAAGCAGATGACAGTTTAGCACCGCCACAACCGTTTATGACCTCTTGTATCATATACATTTCTGGGATTTGGCAGACACCCTTATCCAGAACGAGGTACATTTATCTCTGTTTGCTTTTGCAGTTGAGGGTAAGGGTCCATGCTCAGGGGACCAGCAAAAACAGGGTGGTAGTGCTGGGAAATAAACGTAGGATCTTTTGATCAGAATCCAAACACCTTAATCACTAAGCTACCACTGTAACCAGTCTCTCTGATGCTACTCTCAAACAGCGATTCATTATTTTTCCTACATTTCTCGATGATATGTTTTGTCCCACACCATGTCTCTCTGGATGCAGAGACTCCACCAGAAACACTGAAAATGTGGTGGGAAACACCCTAGGGGTTTAGCAAAATATTCTATTTGAGTTTAGTCATTCTTGTGATCCTGAAATAAATTAAAACGTCTGATTTTATAAAAACGTAAATATTTAGATATAGAATTGTTTTTGGTTAGAATCTTTTACACCCGATTTATCAATATCAGTTTCTTTATATTATATTATACTTTTTTGTTGTTTATTGTATAGGAGGAATAAATCACCTAACAGTGTGTTCCTGTACTATATAAAAATTGAATGATATCAGTATCCTAATTTTTCTTATTATACTGATGAACGGTCCAGCTTTTGGCATTGTAAATGTTTAGGGAAATAACACGGTCTTTTAAAACACTAAAAAGCCGCACCACAAAACTGTTAATCAGTGAATGAAATAGGATCTGCTCAGACAAACCCTCATCTTGCCGCTGCGCTCCGCCGCTCCGTCCTCGGCCAGCCTCAGCACATACAGGTCCATGTTGTACTCGCGTCCTCCACGTAGACTGAAGCCGAAACCTTTACTGTCTCTCTCCAGGTCCACGGAGTAAAGCTCCCCCTCCTATACACACAGTTAAACATATATGCACATATCCACCCATATAGAAACACAAACACACATCATTACACTGAAGGTTTGCGGGGCATTATGTGGTTTAAACTTAAACGAATAAAAAAAGAACAGAGCTCTGGTTTCTAAATTCACTTGCAAGAAAGTCACCTGCAGAGCTGATGACTGAGCAACGGCATGAATAATAGATAAGATCAGTCCTAGTGTGTGTGTTTGTGTGTGTGTGTGTGTGTGTGTTTAAGTACTTTTCGTTTGGGATAAAGTAAAATGAGTATGGGGGCATCTGAAATGCACCACAGTAAACAAAACAAGAGGCTCTAATGATCTGTGTGACGTCGAGCTGAAGGTAAATGCAGATGAATTACTCCTTAAATGTAGAATGTAATAGAGATGTGTCTAGATTATCTTTATAGCATTAGGCAGCATCTATTTTATGCATATAATTGAGTGATAAAGGGTAAAGAGTTTTGAACTAGAGGTGCTCTATATTAAAGAAAAATGTGATATGTAATACCATTCTAAATAACATGATAATCAATATGCAATCCAATGTTTGAAAAAATGATAAAACCAACATATGTTTCTTCAAACACATTCACCTGTGTTTGAAGATCTTTCTGCCAAGATCCCGATCAGCACTAAGCTACACTTAAACCAGATTCCCAGGTTTAGCATAGTTACTTACTTATGCGCAACTTCCGATGACAAAGTTGCTGTCATTTGATGATGGAAATTAGTCCAAAATTTTAAACGTTTCTTCAATTTAGTTTTATACTATGGTTTAAATATAAAGACTTTTTATTATTTTTTATATAATGTCTGTATTTGTTTTATTAAAATGCGTGTACGTGCGAACTGTGTACCTGGTTTGTCGCTTGTGTGGGGGCTGGAGGAGGAGGAACCTGAGGTGCTTTAAACTCAAAAGACTCCTGTTTTGGTTTGCTGTTATTTCTGAGGTTAAAAGACAAAATTTATATTTAAATTAACTGGAAAGTTACAAGGCAAACTAAGTGAATAAATGTGTGTCTCCTACCTTGGCTCTGGTGCAGCTTGCTGTTGAGGTGTGTGTGTGGTAGTAATGGTGGCAATCTTCTCAGCGTTGGTCAAAAGTGCTGCATTTGATGACTCTGAGGACAGACAAATGGACTGTTAGATTCCCAGAAAAAAGTCACTGAGCATGATTGGTAAAATATTTTTGCACTGTTGTTGTGTTACAATTATCTAAAAGAATTGTCTGAAAAGGAACATTCAATCTACTGCAGTGCTAATATGTAAACACCGTACAGATAATGCCCAGATCAGCAGTTGGTTTGACACACAAGAACACACACACACACACACACACACATCTGAGGAAAAAACATTCATCAGCGCGAGCGACTGCTGTCACTACAGCGGCTAGATTTCATTTCGAACAGATGCACACCCTCTGAATATAAAGGTACCACACCATAATTTTTCTTTTTGCTGTAAGTATCGGGATGTAAATAGCTGTTTTAAAAAAAAAGCTTAAATCTGTGTAATAAATCTGTCCATCATTCACACCTTCGTCACATCGTCTTACAAAAGGCAACCCTAATTTATTCCTCTGAAGCGGCCATTTGGTTTCAGGTCCATCTCAGCTGGACCAGTCTGTCTCCATGTTTCTGTTCCAACTGTACCTCTTTCTCTCTTATCCACTCCACTCTTCATAGCAGACTTCTGTTTTGCATTCGCTCTTAGACCAATCACCCCCCTTTCCTGTCCTTGCTGAAAAATTCAGTGCAGCGAATCATGTCGCTGGCACAAGATAAATATACACCGAGCGCAGAAGAAAGACACATTAGAAATATCTACAGGAGGACAAAATTACCTCCACTGGTCTTAGTCACTGTGCATACACACCTAAAAAAGAAAAAGCAGTCTATCCTTCTCCTCTGATTAAAGCTTAGACGGACGCCACAGGTGACAGAGTGTATGGCATCGTAAATTACGTTTGAACAGCATCTTACCGAGCGCGACACCGTCCTTCCATCCTTCACCATTCTCTTTACGCCACCATACTGCGATCTTTTCCCTTAAACAGCTTGTTCTGGATCGTTCTTTAGGAAATCAAAATGTTTCTCTGTGTGAAACATTGCTTCCTTTAGCTTGTTCTCTCTCTCTCTCTATTACTCTGCTATTAATTACAGCCGAACCTACGGTCCGATTCAGCGTCTGGCCTCACACCTACACATCTCAGAGCGGAAGCTAGAGTGGAATCTCGTTATGTGAGCTTCTTCTCCGGCACTAATTAAGAATTAACAGCTAAATGAGAAAACAGGTCTGGAATAAGAATGGAGCAGTTTAGCACATCTGGGTACAAGTTGTAAAGTCAAGCCAAGTCAAGAAGCTTTTATTGCTATTTAACCTTATATAGCAGATAGTAAAACAAAATGTTTTTCCAGAACTGAGTAACAGGCAACACCTCTTTTACGGGGTCTGACAGAAGCCACACCTCCGCTGGGTCAGAAAGAGGCCACACCCCTTTTACAAGATCTGACAGAGGCTATAATTTTACCACTGGGTCAGATAGAGACCACACCTTCTCCACTGGGTCAGACTAAGGCCACGCCTCCTTCATTGGGTCTACCTGAGACCACACCCTGTCCAATGGGTTGGACAAAGACCACATTTCCCTCACCACTTGTCTAAGAGAAACTATTCCTGTTTTAGTAAGTTTGACATAGACCACACCTCTAGCAAGAACAATCAGACTACCACCTTCTACACTTCATCACTTTTAGATGCTTAAAGTCATAATTCACTTTTAGACACTAAAGGTCATGCCTTTTTCACTGAAACTGTAATAGGAACTCGATAATGTGAATTTATGGAATATTATTCATTTTTATATTTAAAACCCAAGCAATAAACGAAGATGTGCTATTGGCTCAGTTATCAAAACTTTACACACTGTTAAAATTTGTTGAAAATGAAAACTAAAAAATATTATATTTGTTAAAATTTGTTGAAAATTATATATAAATTATCTCACCATCTCCTGGAATGATGCGCAGTGCAACCGTGTTTCCTGCTTCTTTGATCAGGTTGACGATGTCTGAATGGGACTTGTTAGTGATGGAGCAGCCATTGACCGCGAGGATGCGATCTCCCACCTTCAGCTTCCCACAGCGGTCTGCTGGGCTGCCCTCGATAATCCTCCCTATTTTATGAGGCATTGCCACACATGTGTTTCCAGCTTGTTTTTGCATTTGCAAAATAGTGTTTATAAAAAATGAAGAGGTCCAGAAAGACAGAGAGAGAGGGAAGGAGAGAAAAAGAAAGCAAAGGGATTAATACACCCAGCCACTGAAGATGACAGTGTTATAGAGAGCGACTACCGCTTCCTAATAGCCCAACTCCCAAAGAAAAGATGTAAGAAATGTGTGAAACAGCAAGAAAAAGTAAAGAAAGGAAAAGACTTTCACTTTTGTCATTATAGCAAAGTGGAAAAAAATATTTTGCCCTGAATAATAAGAACAGAAGGCGAAGTTTTGCCATTTAATTTCATCTAGGGTTTAGCTTTTAAAATATTTTCAAATCCATAGTCTCTAAATTATTCACATATAATTTTTTAACTTTATACTACTATGTCCCAGACTCACGCTTATCCCTGCAGAGCTGTGCACAATGCCCTTACTGAGCTCGCATGATGAATTATGGGGAACGCAAAAAATAAATCATACAAATGCTTTAGGGTTAATTTTTTTTTACATTGTACAGGGCAACAGACAAATTAGAAATGTATATTCTTGGCTCATTATTTTTTTGTCGATTATGCTATATGGACACAAGAATAAAGCACTTTAACCTCGGGATCATTTGTAAAATATGCTATACTGCCAATGTCCTTGACATCTTTAAATCCAAGCCGTTCACACCATTAAATGCATGGTAGTATACGATCTAGGTAATTTCTGTAAAATATGTCTTTGTGTGCTACATAAAGAACTGCATCTATAAGACTCAGCATCTCTGGCTTTATCCTCAGGCTTTCTTTCCACCCACACGCTTTACTGCCCTGCGCCTTGATTCTTCGTTACTAAGATCGAAAGGAACCCTACTTCCAGCACTCTTCATTCCTCACCAAAAGGAAATCCCTTTATGGCTTGCTGCGCAGTGTTTCGCTAGTAAGGATTTTTGGTTGTTAGCTTCATGAGAACATTTATTCAGTACATAATAGTCAAGATGGGCTGCCGTTTGTAGATTTTCACACTGTCGCTACGACAGTGTTAATTTGTTTACTAAAAAACCACATTCTTATATATTTTATGTGGTTATTAAACCACAGCAACTTGTAAACGGTTCTTTTTATTTTTTTTAAAACAACATTAATACTGTGGTCTAGAACATCTAATCTGTATACCAGGAAACGGAGGACAAAGAGAGCTGAATTAAACAACTAGAAAAAAAATCTTGTGCTTTATAAAGGAAAATGATCCAGTGACTAATCATAAAGGAGAATTCATGCTCTGAATTTATGGTGTGACAGTGTGGTATTCAACTTACCGAACGTCGTTCCCGCATCGGGTCTAGAGACAGACGAGACAATGACAAAACCAAAGCCCTCGTTTTCTCCGCGACGGATCTCGACATCGTAAGGCTGGATTGCACTTGGCACCACACTGCTGTTACCTCCACCTACACCGCCTCCTCCACCGCTGCCAATGCCGCTGGTGGAGCCAGAGCCCGAGCTGACGGTGTTCAGAGAGTTCTGGCTGCCCTGAGGCGTGCGCTTGTCCTCGGTCAGAGAGGCTGCTTGGGTGCTGCTGTGATGGGACGAAGCTGGAGACGGAGGAACCTCACTGTCCACCTTTGACACTGAGGGGGAGAAAATAGAAATTTGTCTTTTAAAACAGCAGCTTCAACAGTCTAGACTACAATCAAATTAGTTATATAAAATTAATTCCACATAAGCAGTACTAGTTCACAGCGGTCCAAATATAATTTGCAGGGTCTCTGAGAAAATAAATGACCCATTTTTAATTCCACCAGTTCACCGGGTCTTCCATGATGGACAGGACGCGCAACATGACGAGCACAAGCTGAAGTTTTGGATGCAACGGTCATCATTTTGATGATCGCTGCTTAGGCGAAAGAGACATCTCTGGCCAGCAACTATTGCTCCTAACATGGTTCCTGGCTGATTATTATTGGGTGTGAAAAAAATGTAGGGTAAGGGTTAAGGTGATTCTCTGATGATGCCAGATGTTTTTTTGTTTGTTTGTTTTTTTTTACTTTGGGGACTTCATTCATTGCCCTGCGCTTTCACGGTGCATCAAGCGAATAAGATTACAAACATGAACTGTTGTTAAAAAAACAGAGGTGAGTCAGGTAGATGTGTAAGAGCAGGAATACCATGAAACTGAGCGGAATAAAGATAACACTGCGTCAGGTCTGAAACCACTTGGGTTAGGCTGCAGGTTCGGTTTGAGACCAGAGATAGATTAGCAATAAGTACTAAATTAACATGTAGCATGAACTCTCAATTAAATAAAACCTGTCTTGAGCAGATGAATAATTAGAGTACATTTTGAATTATTCATACTTCCATTAAAATGGCACAGTCACATTAGGAACACAGGTCAGGGCTGTAATATCAACGAACAGAGCCATGAAAATGCATACTTTATATAGTTCAAATGATTTTGTCAAGTAGTTCAAACGGAATTGTCTGTAAAAACTTGGCTAAAGTATACAAATATACCGTCTTTAATAAATTGTTACACTTTTTAAAAGATATGATTCTCTATATTAAAAAAAAAAGGTTGGACTTAAAATATTCGTTTGATATACACACTAATGGATTGTATCCAAAAGAAAAGGCTCTGGGCTGTTTCTCACCTCCGTATCCTGTCTTGCGTCTAACAGTCAGGTTGACGTGACCCTGCTTGGCTGCTTGCTGCATAAGCTGTACCACAAGCTGATGCGATTTACCCACGACTGCCGTACCATCCACACAAATCAGCTCGTCCCCAGAGCGCAGGCGCCCGTCTTCGTCTGCGGCGCCGTACTTTACAATGTGGCCAATGTAAATCTGAGAAGAAGAAAAAAAAATTAATAATAAAAAAACGATTCAGACCTTTTTTCAGGTTTTTGGTCAGATGCAGGAAGGTGTATAACTCGGTTACAGTTATTTTCATTTTTCACACCTCACCTTTGCACCAGACAAACTTTTTCGGAATATAGTTTAGAAAACTCAACAAGAATTTAGATCTCAATTTCTTCAGGGCTGTCTTCATTCTGTGCTAAAAGCCTGGATTATTCATGATTAAACAAACGACTGGTGCTTGCTTGAGCACTTGACTCCTCATGGAACAAGTCTCTGCGGAAAATCCCACGCAGAAGGACCAAATTGCCTGTTGGAATATGATTTGAATCAATCTGGCATCCTGAATGAAGAACATGGTTGGCCTGTTAGATCTTTTTTAAAAACATTAAAGCTAGGGAAAAATAGGAGCTCCATTTTTAAGATGAAACACAAAAGTAACAGAAAAAGGTTTTATGATGTGGCATGTGTAAAATGTACATGCAAAGCCAAGGGCCTCCTATAGACTCTGTCAGCACCAATAATAATATTTAATAGACAACACAATGGATAAATTAGTCCTTATGCATCAAACAGAGAAAACTACACTCACAGGCTCGCCTGGTTCATTCCCTCCGAGGATCCGGAAACCGAAGCCTGTATCCTTCCTCCACAGAAAGATATCCTGTTCCTGTGAATCTGGCACTAAAAGAGAACAAATAACCCAAGCTATGGTCAATTCACCTGCAGCGTGACGCAAATGGTCTTAATCATTCCCGCTGTCGTGCACAATTGATCTCAGCAGCAGCTATGAATGCCAGTAAAAAAGCGGCAGCAGCGCTAATAATGTCATCATTTTACTAGTTGCACCTAGGGTTAGACCCAATCAGAATTACGGCCAGGTTCAATTCGTCATAAGGCCTTACAATTGACAGGGAGGCCTGCAGCAGCCGCTATTACCCAGCGAAAATGATCCTGTAAATCACAGCAGCCTGAATGCAGTAATAATGGACTAGCAGAAATGAACAAAGAGTATAAAGCAACATATATCTGATTTATTTAGGCATCATACAAAGTGACAGGAATATTTATTAATTTACTTCGGTGTTTTGTAAAGGACTAAACAACCCAGGCCAAGGGATAACAGTCAGTCTCACTCTGAATATCAATGGGTTTTTTTGGTTCATTTTTACACATTCAGTGTTTTTTCTGATTAAATTAAACCCTTGTGCATTCTGGACATTAGACCGATAAAGAGAGACAAAACACACACTATATGTGATGCATGGAAATATTTTAAGGTCTACTTTAAGTTGTATATTGATCTAATCATTGATTCACACCATGTTTTTCATACTTTTGCTTTAATAGTGTTTCACACCGTTTAAGCGAAACGTAATAGCAGTCATAGTTTACATTAGATTTTCTGTTGTTTCTGACTCCAAGTCTATGTACACAGGCAACTTTAGATAAGCCTTTAAACTTTAAATACTTAAAGCATTGAACTTTTTATTGTCCCTCAGACATAGAGGTTCAAACTGGAGCGCTACCAGTTGTCTACTATTCTTTTTTCTAGTTAAATTAACCTAGATAAACTACCAGAACTTTACTCCGCGTACACCAGCAGGACGTCAGCTGTTAGAATGCTTACAGGATTCTTTACCATATGCTTTCAACATGATGCTACTGCTGTATATAAATCTTCAAAGTGTCTTTCAAGATTATTAACAAGACTCCACAACCACATGGTTAATCATGGAGTATTAACACCACCGAGAATAACAATTTAAAGCTTGAAGCTAGAAGCAAACTGGTGAGGAATACATGTTAACATTAATTTCAATTTCATACAAGAAAGAGAGTCAAGATCAATTCAGGCTGAGGTATGTAGTTAAGGCAAGGATCTCTAAAAGGGTACGCTGACCTGTGGACAGAAATGTCCAGCTTTCACATAGAGATTGAAATCGAGTTTACCACTTTCATGTTGAACTGAATGTTACTGTTTGACAAAGCCATGGGACTAGATAAAGGGATTTGGGTAGGTTCTGCAAACTAGGGTTGAAGCAGCATAAAGCAGTAGAAGCGCCAGGAGCGTGAGCAGATTCGGCTGCAATCTGTCTACTGAGTGATCAGCAGCCTCTTTTCATTATTTTGTTGAGTGTGTTATTGTTGGTCCCAGTAAGGTGGAGCACTGTGCAGTGACCATAAAAAAGGAAGAACACTCCAAAGGTTGTGCTAAAATTTAGTCTTGTCCAGGCAGGAAGACAGGTTTTGTTTGAAATCTGCAGTATGCTAAATTGCTTGAAAGGTCTACTTGCAGTGAAAAAAGCGATGAATACAACCTTGTCATGACTTTTAATCACTACAAAGTAATAAAAGATTAAAATTGGTCCTTTTTTCCCAAGTTCCTGTGCAGTTTTGCTGCAAGAGCAAGTAATGCAGTAATCTAAAAACTGTGGCAGGTTCAAGTTTGAAACTTCCATAACCCAATCAATAAGAGGCAGTGTCTGAAAAGACTCCCATACCATACAAAATGGACGCTGCTGGGATTGGTCAGTTTTCCCAAATCATTAAATTTCCATTAAGTTGCAGAAATGAGTCTCCAAATTGTCCATTATGGTTCGCCCCAGCTTTCAGCTTCCATTTACTTGAGCTGAAGTCACTTAATGATACTTTTGTGTGTTTAAGCTGAACTCAGTAATTCCCTTTTACGGCTGCTCGGGCACAGCTTACAGACTTCTGGCTGGCCTAAAAAAAATCAGTAATAAAGCAGAATCTAATTGATCTGCCTCTTATTACATTGTGATGCAAAGAGATTAGCTGTTTATGAACGGGGACCTAATGAGTCTGAAAAACTCCCAATCATGTACCCACAGACAAAAATACATTGTTGACATAAGTTGACAAAGGCTGCCTCACTAGCAACTTTTACTTGTCCTTTGTCCTGTATTAGATTTTCAGGGTCTTTTTTGATTCGACGCCTCTGCTCACATCTGTGGGCAGTGCTGCAGTCACAGCTTCCCTTTTCTTTAAAGAGTTCAATAATGAAAGGGTTCCATAAAAGCAGGGGGTTACTGGAGGAATTATTAGATGCTGAAATCTCCAGTTCTCTCCTGCAACTTTAAGCTGAGCCGTGAAGGGAAATACAGCTAATTAGCGGACTCGTCTGTCCAGCAAGCAGAAATGGGAGAAACACAGGATTTCACCATCTTCGGCATCTATCAGATAGTCACATGTTTATCAGAAGACCATAATTTTTTTTTAAAGACACTAATGTATAAAAAAAACACTGGTGGTATAATTGAACTGAGGTATAATTTTCCCAGAGAGCTGATGCAGCATCGGTCGATTTTTGGCACCTTTGCTCCGAAGGGTCAGAATATAGAGAAGGCTAATTATAACTACACAATGTGTAGACAGAAGAGAATTGCGATATAATGGCCCATGACAGCAAAATCGCACAGCAGATTCTCACAGAGAGCTAATGGTTTTCAGAGCTATATTTTTAACGACTCACAGTGCTGGAGTTGGACCACAAGCTTTAACTACGGGCTTTAAAATCATTTTATATTAATATAATAAAACTTAATAATGTTTATCAGAGTCATTAATTAAATTAACATTTATTCAAAAACGAACCATCTTTCACAACTATTTCGTATCAGCATAAGGAAACTCAAGCTGAAGTACACCTAGGATTATTGATAGATTTAATAGAAGCATTGGCAGATAAAGCTACTGTTTGCAGATATTAGAAAGTTCTGTATTTGACATCACTAAAAATAAATTACTTTGTATAAAAGTGTGTCCCGGTGAGCATCCTGAAAGACACGGAACAAACCAAAAGGGAAAAACATTGATTGTAGTTGTGTCTTTTCAGTATCGAATAGTATTTGAAAGCTAATGCCAAGCTCGCATTTCTGTTTAGGAGATCATTATTTTTTCTTGGTAGGTGTTGATGTAATTGTTATCATCTGAAAACGAAACACTATCCTGCACACAGTATCGTTAGCCAAACAGGAACCGCATTTGGGTGTCCATTGCTATTCGCTTTCATGTGCAGACCTTTGATTCAGTTACCACCCACACAGGCATTTATGATGCCGACGATCAGAATACACTGTGATTTTAAAACAAGCCTTTCAAAGAAGTAAATCAATCTTTCTAGATTTTTTTTGTTTGCATACATCAGCTTGGAAAGAGTGCAGGATCAGCCATGATACGGCCTCCCTAGAGCAGAGAGGTTTTAAGGGCCTTGCTCAGGAGCTCAATAGATGCAGAACCCTTATCCAACGATCAACAACCCAGAGCCTCGTCCATCTGAGCTACCACCGTCTTAAAAGGCTTTTGTATTGATGGTCAAGAATAAATGATTGCCAACATGGACGATGGAAGCTTTAACACAAATCTGGATTATGCTTTTTTACTATGGTTAAAAAAGAAATAATATACTCAGAGGCAAAAAAGTAAAATCTCTGTTTCAGGAGTTGACTAGAATAAGGATGATGCACCAAAACCAGAAAACATTTAGCATTCAGTGCAAAGCATAGAGACTAGACTTTTTTTTTTTATTTCTTTTCTCTTCTACTGCCCCATAGCTCCAGTTCCCTGAAGACCCACCACCAAAATCCCATATTACTTACGCCTACTTTCATACATGCTCCTGGACTGGGCCCAAATTTTGAACGGGTCCGGTTTCTTGGCGATCGTGTTGTCTGTTGCCGTCTCCTGAGGGGGCACACCGGGCAGAGGCTGGGTGGGAGGAGGAGCCACCGTCTCTGTGGATGGAGCTTGTGCGGAATGGAGAGGCGAGTCTGAGGGAACGCTGCGGTGGCTACCCTGGCTGTCTTTTCTCTCCAGTGGCTGCTATGGGAATTTAAAGCATGAATTTGGAAGTGTGTACAGATTGGGTGAGAATTAAAAAACTGGCTAACAGACGGAATTTAAGGACGTAATAAAAAAAAACCCAACGTAAACAGTATTGATATCACAGTTAATATTGTCACTGACTGTAAACACACCTACTAGAATCTATGCAAGCTAAAACAGTTATCAAATCTGTAAAGCAAATCCCACAAGACAAAACAACAGATTACTATACACACTTAAATAAATTAGAAAGACATCTCTGTATGTAGCAGTTTGCCAACTGAGATGTAAGACGATCATAAAGCAAGAACCAAGAGTGTTTCCTAGTAGAGTACACTAAACGGTTCCCTGGGGATTTTAATAGCTGAACATGCTAACATAAACCATTTCTAAACAGTTGGTGCCTAGTCTAAGGGCTTTTTTAATTTCATCCAAGTGGCAAGCTGGACAACTTTTAACGCCATTAAAACCAAATGTAATACCTTTCCCCAGAGTTTGGAAGCGGGAAGTTTTAAAATAAAAAAAAAACATAGGAATATTTTTAAAAACAAAAGATGTTTTTTAAAACTAAACCCCTTGTTGCACGGTTTTAAACACACTACTTCAGAGTTAGAAACTCAGGATGTAGATTAAAGAAACTGTTCATATTTTTTTAAGAATTTAGTGAAACGTGATCATCTAAAAGGTTATTCTGTGTTTTTTTACAAGATATTAACCTTTAATTGGAAAGAAGATATCAGTTAAATCTATTATTTGTGAGGTTACTCTGTTATTCATCTAACCTTTAACCAATCCTTTAATAATAGGGGTGGGGGAAAAAATCGATGTATCGCAATACTTTTTCTCTGAAGATTTTTTAATCAAATCTCAAAAGTCCAGAATCAATTCTAAATTCAAATAAGATTCCAACGGTGCGGGTCTGCGCGTGCAAGACAGAAAAATTACTAGTGTAACCGAGCGTTTGTCGCAGGTTCGCCTAAACACCTAATAAAGAGCGAAAGCAGTAAAAAAGGACTACATTTTTCTGTTGCACATCCCCGCGCGCATGCACTCTCACCAAACTACACCCTCCCCCCGTGCTTACACAAAATTACCATGTCTAAACATAGGAAACAGTTTAGTCTGTTACATAAGCACTGACTGACGCACGTACATATGGTCGAGAATTTACTTAAAGAATCAAATTTACAAATCGACTGTGTGGCAACACTTTGTAACGCTTCCACCAGATTCTGTATTGTCATACAGAAATTCCAACAAAAACCATAGAAACCCTAATTTTGGTTAAAATCTGAAGATGTATCGAGACTCCCAGAATCGGATTGGATAGTAAAGTACCTAAAGATTCCCACCCCTATTTAATAGTCCTATGTACTAAACTACATTAACGGCATTTGGCAGACGCTTATCCAGAGCAACTTACATTTGTTTCCTTACATACAACTGAGCAATTGCGGGTTAAGGGCCTTGCTCAGGGGCCCATGGTGGTGGCTTGGTGGTGCTAGGGATTGAACCCCGGTCGTTCTGGTATCAGTCCAACAAACTAACCACTGCGCCACCACTTCCCATAATATTTTAACTAAATATTTTACCCTTTACCCTACAGTTTACTAATCCACAGTAATAATATGCTGGGTATCAATATTTCTATTATAATAATTTGTTTATCCTTACACTTTAGAATACAAGAAATATGGGTCAGAGATTTTTTTTCAAAACAGCTGACATAACCACTAGCATTGAACACAAACTCCTGTAGGAGGTGCTCTGGAGCTTTACCTGCTCCGCTTTGTCTTTTAAACTCCTGTACTAAGAGGAACGCAAACAAACCCTCCTCCGAGGCAAACTGGGGAGCAGCATCCCAGGATTCCTCACACTAATCACTGACAACATTCAAACCCATACAATTATCTCGTGCATATATTGAACCTCAGCTACACACATGGAAAAACACACAAATAGAAAACAGAAGCAACAGCGGGTAAGAAACAGCAGAAATAGAAAAAACAAAGCAAGAGACAGAGAGAGTAAGAAAGGGGACGAGAAAAATCCAATGAATTTAAATACTCACCAGTTTTGGGCTTTTCTTTGCAGGAGCCACCCCTATAAAAAATGCAACAAAGGAGAATATTAATATTGCACGCTTAAATGTCACCTTCCCCACAGGCATCGGCAATCCCAGACCTAAGAGATCTGACTGTAATGTTTGCCGCCAAGGCAGCAACAGCCTCCCCTCTCTCTCTCTCCCTCTCTTTCTCTCTCCCGCTATGGTAAACAATAAATGAATAAAAGGAGCGATCGCAATCAGCATTCAACACCAGAGCAGAATCAATCCACCAGAGCCATACAAAATTCAAAAGACAGCCTTGAATACATCCCTTAATCCACGCAAACGCTGAAAAAGAGACAGAAAAAAATAAAAGACGAAAGAGTGAGAGCTCGGACAGGTTCGAATCTATTACCCATGGAGAAGGAATCCAAGCTACTGAACATTAAATTATAGGCAACATTCAGTTCTCCTCGTACTGAGACCATTTTCCGGCATGCCAGCTCCTCGTGCCTCCTCCTCTGAAGGCTCCCGAATTTACAGACTCCCCTTCGCTCGTCTCGTCTCCTCCCTCTCGCCCGCTTGCATTCCACCCTCCCCCTGATGTGCATCCATCGCAACCTTGCTCTCTTATCCTCTCTCTCATTTCTTTCCGTCCTCACTGTCGGTACCACAGGGACATATATGCTTCCCCTCCCTCCTCCATATCCTTCTGTCTGTTGCACAGTCGACTGTAGGATGGGGGTTGGCGTGCGCTGTATATGATGTAAAGGCAGATAAATGATGTAAATCGTCGAATGTAACAAGAACAACTACAAAAAAAAAAAAAAAAAAAAAAAAAAAAACACGCTTTGACCACAGGTGAGACCCATCACAGCAGAACATCAATCTCATTTTTACCATTTTAAAGGAGACAAAAGTGATTTTTAAGGAAGTTCCCAGTTTAAAATGTGCCTAGCAAATAGTGTGTACATAATGGTTTAATGGTGGTTTGCCTTTAAACCTTACAGCTGTGTGTGTGTGTGTGTGTGTGTGTGTGTGTGTGTGTGTGTGTGTGTGTGTGTGTGTGTGTGTGTGTGTGTGTGTGTGTGTGTGTGTGTGTGTGTGTACTGATTTTATCTATGCCCGGATAGCAAGAGAATGCTTATTGATTGTGAACTTTCCCAAGGGCAAAGCATTACTGGACACACGTACAGCAGCTCTTATTATCTCACTGGCTTATTCGCATTCTGTAAGTGCTTTGGTCTGGTTTGATTCATGGTGTCTTTTGCTTGTCCTGCTGTTGATCATGATGTATAAACAGCAAGTTCAAAACTTGCATTACAGTGATGCATGTTTTAACATTGTGCCAGTATTACACTTTGCAGGCTTTCATGCTGTCTTTACGATTGTTGGTTATGATACTGAATGTCAGGGGTCCAACTTAAGTCAACTCGAGTCCAGGTCAGAGAGCAGGTGAGTGACACTGGAAAGCTTAGAGGACAGGGAAAAGCAGACTTTTTTTAAAAGCTGAGAAAGCAAGTTAAACTGGGTGTTACCAAAAAACTAAGGAGGGGCAAGGGCAGCTGGGTGATACAAGCTGTAGGGCTAACGGGCTAATGAGTAACACCAGAAAGATGAGGGCATTGGGGCAAGTAAGTGGCGTCAGAAAGCTGAAGGAGAGAGCACAGTCAAGTGGGTAATACCAAAAAGATGTAGGGTTAAAGGCAGGTGACAACAGAAAACTGGGGGGGCAACATCAAGTGGATGATACAAGAAAGTTGGGGAAACAGGGATAGGTTGGTCAGACCAAAAGAAATTGAAGGATCATAGGCAAATAAATATCTCCAGAAAACTGAAGGGCAAACACAGGTGGCCGACTTCAAAAAGGTGAAGGGACAGAGCAAGTAAGTAATACCAGAAAGGTGGGTCTTACTAGTAGAAGAAAGCAAAGCCACGTTGAGAAAGCAAAACCAAACTAATAACAGACCATTTGGACAAATCTGGAATTCTAAAACATCTAAAAGGGGTTGATCCTAACCAATCCTATTAACCAAAATATAGGCAAATATGATGTAGATAAATTATTTTCAACAAACAATTTAAACTTCAGCAACAAACTTACAAGCATCAAGCCTCACACTTAAACAGTATCCTGCCTGGTTCAGGCCATTACTTTTAAAACTTCTATTTCCTTTCTTTTTTCGTGCTCGTCTTTCCCTTCTTATGTTCTTCAGTAAGATTGGCAAACAGAAGAGGAACGGTGCTCGTTCAGACAGACGTCAGCTCTGAGCTGCGATGTGAGGAGACAGCAAATGAGGGGGCTGTACGGCACGGGCAGCAACAACACAACCACGGACACACAAACAAGAAAGGACGAACACAAGGTGAGAGCAGACAAAGACTGTAAGAACACGCAGGAAGACACATTTTCTGCTCTTTATGTCCTCTTTTCTAAACATTACACAAAAAAACTGAAAAGTACCTAATGCGAATAGCATGCAAACACAGAAGATGAGAGGTGGTCAGACTAATTCATCCATATCAGGTAATTTCAAGGAAATCCCTTAGCCAAAATTTGTTTACAAATGTTTTGGACGAGCCAAAAGTCAAATTTTGATCATTTCTAGAAAGAAAGAACATCAACAGTTTACAGAAAATAAAACTACTTTGTAGCTCATTATCAACAAAAAGGTATGTGTAGCATATAGTGGCAAAAAGTGCAAGATTGCATTTTTAACCAAGAATTAGCTTGGTAATTAAAAAAAGAGTGTATATTGAAATTCAAAGCAAAGGTGCTATAACTACAGATTTCAGATTAGCATTTACATTAATATTGCAAAAGAAATATCACTTTTCCAAAATCAGCAGATCAGCTATATCTCTGTACTTAGATCAGCCATCTGTTCTATTAGGACATAT
The DNA here is from genome assembly GCA_005784505.1 of Bagarius yarrelli. Lineage (NCBI taxonomy): Eukaryota > Metazoa > Chordata > Actinopteri > Siluriformes > Sisoridae > Bagarius > Bagarius yarrelli. The sequence goes on from VCAZ01000126.1 coordinate 1,260,828, forward strand.
ACAACATAAGCGATTATTACTCAGCCACCAGAAGAAGCTCTCTTGCAGCGTGAAAACTACTAATTATTGTTGCTGTTCAGTAGTAAGCGTAAGATCTTGGACCACAACAAAAAGGTATGTGTAGCATGTAGTGGTGCCAGATTGTGTGCTTAGCTAGGAGTTAGCTTGCTTATTTAAAAAAGGGTATACTTTTATGGAACAACACACAAATTATTTTAAGTAAGAGTTTTTAACTGCATGTGTCATTTCATCGATGGCAATAACCACACCAGCTTAAGTTGCAGAATGATCCAGGTGAAATTAGGCAATGAACAGAGTTCAGCGGGAAGAAAATAACGTCTCTGTGTGCCAAACACTAAATTGAAACGGAGTCAATCTCACACTGTGTCTGTGGGTGAAGACCAGCGTGAACTGGAACACCATGACCCTCGCCAGCGGATACTAATTGCTGTGTTAAATGAGACGAGCGCGTACTGTGAGCGTGTGTGTTTGGTCATACTGTGAGGTATGAATTCCAACGGTCAGGTCCATCTGGCGGCACAGGAGCATCAGTTTCCCTGGAAACTGATGAAGCCTAACGCTGTGCTCTTGGGGCACTTAAGACAGCATGCACATACACACAAACGACCTGACACACTCATACACTTCGCTACGATGTCACTGTTGCACTAAATGTTAAAGGGTGTGTTGAGGTGAAAAATGATGGGCCAACACACAAAGCCTTCCTATAATGTAGCAATACATATTAATCCACAGGGGTACCAAACTTTTACAGATTTCAACATCAAACATACTTTTCCAAAAAACCCTTGTGTTACTTTCTAAGTTGCATGTTGAAAAAGCTTTTCTGTCTGTTTCTATATGGTTGACTATCAGAACAGAAGCTCCTCATGAAGTTGTTTAACCTGGAGCCCAGCATCATGGATGCTCACACAGTCAACAGTAAGTTTAAACCAACAAATCAACAAACACATTTAAACCAACAGGAAGACACAAAAATAATTTATCTTATTATATAATTTTATAATATTATCTTATTAATAATTAGTCTATTTTGAGACAGTTCTTTGTAGTAGACAAATCAACATAAACACTTTAGCAATCTGTAAAACTGCATATTCCATTGTGCATTTTGCAACAAAAAAAAAAACCCAGACTTGTGGTAATAACACTTGCTAATGAAACACTGAGGGATCCATATTTTGTTCACACATTGTAGCTTGAACAGTTGGAAAGGTCAAGCCACCAACATTATCATGAATATAACGTTTGTGCTTTGTAAATTTCATTCTCTTTTGCTCCAGTATTAAAGAGGGCGCTGTTATAATTTTATGCCAGTTTGCATGGCTACAACAAATGTCCACATAATAGATGCAGGGGTACGTAACAAAATGTTAGAACATATGGCAGAGGAAAAACATCTTGGTTTCTAATTATTTGGTAAGAGCGTGTAAAGACATTAAGGCTGTAATAATGGCACATTGCACCCTCTTTTTGTACAAGATTACATCCCATTGCTTGCTGAAGGCAGCAGAACGAGGAACCACAGAGCCATTAATGTCCACACCGTCAAACTGCCATGTGGCCTGCACCTGGGCTGTAGTAAAAACATAACTCCTGTGTTTTTTCTTAGAACTAGTGGTCACTATTTAAAGCTTTGCACACGTCAGCAAGACCTTAATGTACAGAACACAGAATAAGAAGTTAAAAACACTAAATCAGCCTGCCTTGCGTCACTTTTGTTTATCTTCATTTTGCAGGGATTGTGAATATATTTTGGTTAGGTACCCCTTTCTGGCTCCTTTGTGAATACTAAATAAAATAAATAAAATAAAACTAATCTGTCAGTTAGGCACAAGCTTTTTACTGTAAAATAAGGAAAAAACAAATAATATAATGTTTTGCGTTTCAATCCCAGAACGCCACTGCAATTATCAAGAACCTTTATGTTGCAGAAAGTAACTCCCTTGAAAATCAGGTTCAGTTTTATGCCCAAATCTCTGCTGTAACACACCCACACACATTGTTCCTCATATACATCCGAGCAAATTAATTTAAGGACCCCTGTCAAATGGCGTGCAGCAGATCTAGTATCTCACTGTATGACAGTAAGAGATGAATCAACAGATGAATCATACACGTCTTGTCCCAAAACTACGGATCTCACCAGGGACCAATTAAAGCAGCTTAGATCTTATCAGTGGAGCTTACTGTGAAAGAAACCCTGACACACACAAACACACACAGAACAAGAAAGCAACTATTTGATCAGATTGATCAGAAGGCCAGATAACAACCATATTTGTTAAAGATATAATGTGCTCTTTCTTTTCTCCATTCCTCTACACACACACACACACCTGTTTTGGTTCTTTAAAGACACTAGCATGCTAGTAAAGGCATTTAAGCGCATCTTAGACATTGGGTCTAAAAGGTATAATACTGCATTTCATTGGATCTGGACATGTACCTATCAGGAAGTCACCCTGAACAACAATAAAGCACTGATCTCGGATCAGCCAGCAGCAACTAAACCACATGCAATATTACTGATCCAAAAATTCACAGCAATAGCTACATAACTGATCTTCAATCTCAGATTTTTATTGATCAAAAAACCAGCAGCACTTACCCGTGATATTGATACCTACGATATTACTGTTCTTAGATCAGCATTCAGCGATATTTACATTACAGCCATTTGGCAGATGCCCCAATCCACAGTGACTTACATTTTACCCAGCTGAGCATTTAAGGGTTAAAGGCTATGCTCAAGAGCCCAGCAGTGATTTAACCCATGGTCTTCTGATCAGCAGTTCAACACCATAACCACTTGGCTAGCACTTCACATGTCTGCTCTTAGATCAGTATTCGATAATATTACTGTTTTCAGATCAGCAAGCAATCAGCATGTCATGTCCCTGCCATTAAATTGCGTACAGTTTTCTGGCTCAGCAACATAAACTCCTGGTTCTCTACAGAATGCTGCTGGTGGCCTTGGCATCTTCAGTGACTAATCCATCAATTCAATTTCTCCCGCTCACTCATTCCTTCCTGCTATTCAGACTTCACAAAAGCGCTCAAATCTCATCGCCATTTAGTGTATTTCAGATCTAAATAATGATATAGGTGGGAGCACACATACACACACACACACACACATACATATACACACTCTCGCATGCTGACATTCAAGCATATTCACACTACTGGTCAATAATAACAAGCTTATGTTTCACTTACTTCCTCCTATATGATTACATTTCTTTTTTTTGTAATAAATATGACAAAAACATCTCAATATAGTGCGGCTAAATCTTATTCTCTGTAATTGTGTTAGTGTGTGTTGTACAGTACGCAACCCCACAATAAAATAACGGACAGAAAGCGATTAAAGGAGGGTAAGTGTGGAGCATTTCCAGCAGGGGGCAGGATGTCCATCATACTTTCTCTCTCTCTCTCTCTTTTGCTTCCTTCTTTACAATCAGTTAATTTTTTTTTCCATACAATCACACCTTTTTCTTCTTTTCCTTTACCTGCAGTGCCACTAGCCATTCTTTTTTCTTCATTCATTCCTGTGTACTCTTTGTTCCGCTGCAGTTGCTTTATTCTCTATTAATGTTGCTCAATTTTTCATGCTTGCTTTGTTCCTTTCTTTCTGCTGCATTTCTTAAATTCTTTTCTTGCTACCATTTTCCCTCTTCTATCTCTCTGCTTTACAGTTTCCCATGTTTTTATTGGTCTTTTTTCATTATTCTCCTTTTATGCTTTAATTTTTCTCTTTTCGATTTCTGCTTATTCTTTCCTTTCCATTGTGTCTTTCTTCCTGCTATTCTGTACTTTTTGATGACCATTTTTCACCTTTCTTTACTTTTTGCTATTTCCAACCCATTTTTTTCCCCTTTTTTAAATTTATTTGCCCCCTTCCTCTTTCATGTTGTTCCTTTCCCTTTTCTGTTTGTTTAAGTCCTTACTTTAGTCCTATCTATAACTTGTTATGCATTGCTTCCCAAGTGGTTGTCCTTCCTTCCTCCATCCTTAGCTTTTTCTTACTAACGATTTCATTAAAAGTCAGAAACCATGTCACTCACCTCTCTGGACTAGCATGGTGACCTCACTGCCTTTGGGGCACTTGCTGAGCATATCCACCACCTGGTTGTGAGTAAGATTCAGCACATTCCTCTTGTTCACCTCCACGATGATGTCACCTTCCCTGAGCCCTCGGCATCGTGGGTAATCTACGATCTGCTTAACCCGCTGGCCGCCACCGCCAGGGCTGTCTGCAATAGTGAAGCCGAAGCCCTTGTCTCCTTTCTCCATGTGCACCGTAATTAGCTCGGGCTGCGTGGCTATGGATGACGCCAGAGTCACTGCATCACCGGCAAAACGCTGCTCTTGGGAGTTGTTGGGTATGGGCTCATGGGCAGGGCTTAAAGGCTGGGGGGGTTCGCTAGCAGTGCCATTATGGCTTCCGTGGCTAGATGGCGAGTCATAGCTTTCTTGGCCATTGACGATTATGGGCTCCTTGTCCACGATGGCCACTGATGTCACCAAGCTGGTATTAGGGTCATCTGGATCAAATGGCAGCGGGTAGCCTCGGCACAGCTCCAGGTCCACCATGGACCCAATAGGAATGGACTGGAAGATCTTTACCACCTGCGCGTGAGTGTAGCCGAGGACGCAAGTGTCGTTGACACTGACAATAACGTCACCTGTAAAGAAAAATTAATGAGATGATCGGAAACACAGAAACATTTGAGCATGTAGTTTACATCACTGGGTTTTTCACTTTTAAGTATACTGTAATGCTGCCGTTCACCTGTCTCCATCTTGCCGTCCAGAGCAGCCGGACCATCCAACACCAGACTCTTAATCTGGAGGAACTCGTCTGGCTCATCCCCCCCAACCACCGTGAACCCAAACCCACGACGGCTCTTCTTCAGCTTAGTGTTAATAAATGTTCCTTTCAGTTCGGCTGGGTTCCGTGTAAAGAAAGGCTTTACTCCTGTGGAAAAGATTATAACCAAATAAACAATGAGCATAAAATACTAATCTGATGCACTATCAAGCAGCATCGTAACTAGCATTAATAATTAGGGCTCAGTTAGAAAACAGCAATGAAGTAAAACCCGAGAATGATGCGAAAAGAGGCACCGATTGAGACTGACGGAAATGTGCAAGTTTGTAAGAAAGAGAGATCAACAGATCGACATGCTCCCTTAACTGTCCTGGTACTGACTAAATAATTACAGCTCAAGCTTTTAAAGTAAGAGAATTAGTGTGTCAGTTTAGAGAAGAAATTTGTGAATCATTATTACAGTGGTGAAAGAAAATTACTTTTTGGTTCCAAACATCAGTTGATGGTTATGAGCCTGGGGCCCAGTGGTGGCAGCTACCACTTCTCTAAAATCTTATTCATGAAAACCCTACAAAGAATTAAATCCACCAGTCTTATTTGTCAATTTTTGGTAAATAAGCTGTAGTTTGTGTAGCCAACATACAATGTTAGCATGCTAGCATTTTCAGGCTCCACATGGGGCTTTCGGTCATGACCACATAATCATAAACCTACGATCCAGTCATTGAATGAGCTGTACTTGAAAGACCTCATCAGAAGCAAAACTGGGTGGTGTGAGACAGATATTGTCTGCTGAAGATGTTAAATGAAGGTCATTCACAAAGCCTAATAATCTAGAAAGAAGCACATAGAGGAGAACAGGAACAAGAGAAAGAGAGCTAGAAACAACGTCTGAGTAGTGATAAACTGAAGCACCAGGTTTCGAGTTAAACAGATTCTCACCTGGAAACTATTTAAGTGAATAAGGGGTGTGGGGAAGAGAAAAAAAATTAAGAATAAGAGTGATAGTGAGCCAAGACTGAGAGTTAAGGTGTAGCCTTATTGGTGAAGACGAATCACATACGTTTGGCCTCTACTGAGGGAAAGGGAGGCTCAGGGCTTCTGTGCATCTCCTGGTGAAGCGTGGCGTAGCTGGCTAGCGGTGCTCTCGAAGCGTTCTCCTCTATCCACTCTGAAAGATTGAGATCTGTCTGTCTTACCACAGTCGCACTCACCATCTTATTAACATCAAATCAGCGCAACTGGCTGAGTTAGAGCCAGGGTGGCCGTCAACGTCTAGGTTACCCCCTGCTGATTTTAAGTGCAATATCTGCACTAACAGCAATCAATAGCAGAGTGAAATTTTACAAAAATGTGTGCCAAAAATAGAATGTTAGAAAGACAGAAAGAAAAAGGTGAGGGGAAAAGTGGTGTGATAATGAAGGTACTGTTTAGAAATGGGGTCTGAGCCGAATCTCCCGAGGACGAGTCTGCATTTAAATTGGGCCCTTTCACAGGATGTGTTAAATAGGTCATGGACACGGTGCCTGAAACTCTCTCGACAAAGGGCAACGTCCTAACATGACATCGATTTTAAATGATTCCAAACATATGGAACAATCCGGTTGCCATAAAGGTCATGATGGTGCAGGATGTGTAATTCCTGGATGAATTTAACCATAGTCCATCAGATTTATTTGTAAAATACAGATTTAGGTTGTTAAACCAGAGTTTTCTGTACCGAGTAGACTAATATGTTTTAACATAACCTCGGGTGTTAAAATAAAAAAATTAAAAATATGGACTAAAGAAGGAAACACTAGAATCCAAACAGTGTTCTTTACATATACATGCATACACACATACATAAACACTGGTCATTGTGGATTCCTGCAAATATTATCCTTGGAACACTGCTCACCTTCTGCAGGCTGAGACTGCTCCAACTGCTTCTTCCTCTTAGCTTCCAGGATGGGATTCTCATACTGTGTCTTTCTGTTGATGTGACTGACAAAGTGCAAGAGAGAGAGAGAGAGAGAGAGAGAGAGAGAGATTGATTAAGAAGATGGTAATTAAGGCAAACACGGGATATGCAAAATCCAATTTAAATATTGATTATTAAATTAAATTATTCTTCAGCAACACTGATTAAAATAATATCATTCGCTAAAGATGACAGTGAAGGGGGCATTGTGTCTGTCAGTCTTATTGAAGTAGGCATGGCCTCTGTGTAAATCTCAGTAAAGAAGGCGGGGCCTCTTAATGTCAGCTTCGGTGTAGGAGGCGTGGCCTCTTTCCTTTTAAGTGTTAAAGCAGTCGGTAAAAGAGGTATGGCCTGAAGGTATGTGTGTGTCAGTCTTAGTTTAGAAGGCATGGCCTGTGTTTGTGTTAGTCACTTACAGAGTCGGGCGTGTGTGATTAAGGCAAAGACACAAATAAATGAAGCACTTTTTTGTGGACAGAGACATGATATACTGTATATTTCAGTGAGTCATCAACAGCCCTGCATGTGTGTCAGCGAGTAAGAGTAAATTAAGCCGGGGTGGAAATACCTTCAACGTACTCATGTTTATTCAGGAGACACTGAGAGCGAGTTTTATAAGTATCGTATATACACTGGATCAGCTCGAGTTCAGGCTAAAACTAAACTAACTAAAACACAATACACCCTTAAAGAATGTGAGGTGGACTGAGGGTGGACTTATTTCATTACTTACTCTACATAATAAACCCCGTACACTGGATCATCGATCCTTTCCCAGCCGGCAGGCAACTCTGGAGAGAGGAAGACGAAAAAAGAGAAAATTAGCTCTGGTGAGGTGTTGTGAGGAGAGAAAAAAAAAACATCCTTCATACCAGGATAGAGAATGTTACACCCTGAGCTTCTCAAGCAAGATCCAAACTTCTTCTGATGTAAGAAATTTGCTAAAAGTTATTTTTTTTAAATATCCAAAGAAGCTTTGTAACCAAAATGTGACTATAGAGGATGTTAGCATGCAGTGAAATAATACACAGCATGGTGGTAATCGAGCAGCACCAAAACTGGAGACTCCATGGCTTACAGTAAAGCATCACTATGGCAACGACTACACTTCAGTGGAGTATCTGTCTTCCATTTCAGTATGTAAGCTGATGATATCTTCCTCGTCCGACTCCTAAGTTCGATTATTAATAAAATAGTTTCTGGAGTAGGTATTACGTTTGCTTCCCTCAGAGCAGCACACATTTGGTAGTCTCACCTGTCTGCATGCGTTTTGCTGTAAATATCTCCGGCTCACAATATTGTGCAAACTAAACCGCGCGTCTAATATTTACTAACACAAAACACAACACTCCTGTGAGTAATGAATACTACGAACTTGAGTGTATGAAGCTGTGCGTTTTGCGTCTCGTTCACCGGTGTGGGCAAATTCTCATCCGGCGTCCGTCCCGCTCTGAGAAGCTAGCATCTTAATTCCGTCACCTCTTAATTGGCCGGTGGATGTATACATTTTCTTCAGCGGCCAAAAGCAAAGTCGTTATCTCTCCCTGGCAGCGTGATGACAAATTAGCCTGACTGCCGCTCTGTCCTAATGAATCCATAAATGTCAGCCGACGCTAATTGCAAACAATTAACTGTCTTCAGGTGGTGTAGTTCTTTGGAGTGAGTCTGCTTACATTACTTGATGCACTCAAATGACTCGGCTCGGACGCAGAGGTGTTAAAGGCATGTTCTCTTGCATATACTGTATATATACACAGTACCAGGGCTCGCTAGCCCGTTGCCCCGGTACTACTTACCTTTTTTAATTTGTTTTTTTAATCGGACTGACTGATTTTATCAACTGTGCCATTATTGTGTCTACCGTCTGCTTCAGACAAGTTAAACATAGTGAACCAAAAAGTGACCGTCATGTACTAGGAAGTCTGAGTGCCATGTTAAAAATAAACAAGATTGAGAGATTAAAGTTTTGTAAAAAGAAATTCGAGGAATCGCGAGAATCGTTTTAGGATTAAGGAAAGTCTTTATTTTAGCAACAGCATAAAGTTACAATATAATTAGTGAAACTCAGTTGTTATTTATTGAATCATTTGATTTGTTCATCTTCAGAAAAACATTTCATTCTGATGCAGAAGTACTTATTAATAACTAATCGATTAACCCCTGAACCAAAGGATCGCAGGTTGGGTCTTCTGAGTAATTACAAACCGAGTGTTGTTTGAATCAAACTGTATTATCAGATTTTAGCCTGAAAAAAGCAGCCCTTTAACTGATGCTTCAGCGATGAGCATTTGGTAAACCGTTCAACATTCTACTCTGATCTGGTCTGCGTCTCTGAAGGCTCGTCACATCCTGATGCCGTCTGGCTAATATTTCCAATTTCGCTAATCAATATCTACTGACCTAGCCTTGTCACACGCCTGAGGGGCGGTGCTAACTGTATGAATCCTGTATCCAGGACTGCTAAGACCTTTTGCTTGTGTGCTGCAGGGTTGCGAGTATTATTCAACAGATGCGAGGACATGGTGTTAGACGTCCTGATACGAGAAACAGGTTTTAACACGAGCCACCGCATCATTGCGGAGAGCGCAGGCGGTAAGCTAGCGATAATGAACTCGGCTTTGAATTATGTTCAGGGTGCGAGGAAACGCTGATGAATAATGCATGTTGTTGGGTTGTTTGGCCTTTCCTTCGCTTAAATAATACAGCCTTTCCACAGATACGTGCAAAGCAAATAAAGAAAAGCGGTAGAGATTTTAAAGCAGAGTTGCATCATGCACATGATACACCTGCTGATCCGGGATCAGCTCTGAGCCTCATTCGCCAATGACTATAAATAGCAACAAAGGAAGAAACTGAAAGAAAAAAAAAACAAAAAAAAACAGTTATCCCAAATATCCATGGCCTACCTAGATCATTGTCCAGTTCCTCAGTATGAACTCCTTCTTCTCAAGAGCAAAGCAGAAAGCAGAATAAAAGAGGGATAGAGGAAAAGAGAAGCCACTGTGAGAATGTGTCAATCATTAGTCAGAGCAGTGTGAGGTTAAAGACGCCCAACTGTGGATTCGGTTATAAGCATGGTAATAAATTAAAAAAGAAAAGAAAAGAACAGAACAACTTCTTCTCCTTTATTATATAATATAAACTGCTGCAGATACTGCAAGTGAATTCTTTTGTCCATCAAATCTATTCATTCTATACTCGCTTCTTCCCTTAAACCCACGCAAGCACAGGGAGAACATGCAAACTCCACACAGAAAGGCCCCCGCAGGGGTATCGAACCCGGGGCAACAGTGCTAAACACTAAGCCACTGTACCGCCGGTCCATTAAATTATTTTTTTTTCTCCAAATTTTTAGACTATAAACTGTATTTGCCCTGAAGCAAGTGCTATAAATTGTGCTCAGTTATAAATTCTGCATTAGCGTGATGTCATCTGCTAATTTTAAACCGGGACCGGAAAGAAATGATGTGCATTACAGCTAACAGTTTTCTCCTTTAATTTATTATATACATCAGACTGAATAAAAATCCCTCAGGAAAATATATGAGGTTCTTTTTCCTTTATACAAGGTGTGATATGCAAATTAGAAAACATGCATATTCCACGTACTCCGCTCATTTGCATATCCCATAAATCGTTCAACAAGATCTATAGCAACGTGTTTATTTTCTATCAGTTGAGGGATTTTTTTTTTAGGAAGGTTTGCTAATTAATCATTCCTTTATTAAGTCTAGACTTCCGGACGTTAATAAACACGATAATAAAAGCGACTCGGCTCGGCAGAAACAGATTGTAAAAATGACTAGATAAACTCGACGCCATCTAATGACAGAAATCCAGAAAGCTGAAATATTTCAGAAAATTGTAGAATAAATTAAAGGTTGTGGTTTGGAGGAAAATAACAGTTTAACGGTGATGCAGATTTAGAAAAGTCACAATAAATAGATGTTTAAATCGGTTAATATTTATTTCTTTTACACGTTAAACAATAACCAATTAATAAAATCGATTTAGTTTTTAATGTATGTACAAACTCACCTAGAGGTCATCAGTTTATTATTGGTGCAGAGCGTTTTTCCTTTTTAAAGAATTATTTTTATTATCATTTTTAATTTTTTTCAGTGTTTTGGAGCCTTGAACATCTAAGAATTAAACAAAACAAACATTATGTGATAAAATATGTATTTTTGTGGATATATAACGAAATGAAATGATCCTGATCACAAGTGACTGAGAGCACCAAGCGTTAGCCATGACGAACACAACAGGAAACGGAGCCGCCAAATATCTAACCTCAAGGTTCAATATTATAGATAGCAGGAAATGTTTTTTTATTTTTTTTATTTTTCTCACTTTAGTCCAAACTAATTAGTTTTAATTGGAAAATAAAACAATTAGAAATGTAACTCCATGTGCTTTTGTTCTGACAGCTTGGGCCTGTTAGTGCTGCTTGCAGCTACGTTAAATAGTTTTATTGTTTATTGATAAGACGGAGGGGCATCTTTATACTCAGAACCCTGGAAAGAAGAAGAACCACAGAAAGAGGCTTATAAATTAGAAGTTATAAATGAAAGATTATAAAAGACATTAAAGCATTTCTAGCATTACGGTTAAGAAAACATATTTGCTTCGTCCGAAAGTGCATACTTATGTACTATACAGTAAGCGAAGTGAGTAGAACGTCTGAAACCCAAGTATGCAAAAAAACAGTAAGTAAAAATTTCCCATATGATCTACTACTCTGGCCTGAATTTTAAAGTACACATATGATGAACACTTTTACAATCCCATGAACCCGGCAGGAGAGACGAATCGTCATATTCCAAAATAGCGGAAGTAGCTTAAATATTTTAGTAGGAAAAATCTTGCGTCGTGTTTAACATCATTCAACTTTGAATCTGCGCTGATACAATGCCGTATGTTGTGTGATATTAACATGGTGGTAGTTTTTTTATTCATATGACCCTTAACCATACTAAATAGAACAGACTTTTTAACAGTCAGAAACTACAAGCTAACTTAATGTAGTCGTCTTCTTCCGGCGGTTCCCTTTTAGGGGTCGCCACAGCGAATCATCTGTCTCCACCTAACCCTATTCTCTACATCGTCCTCCTCCTCTCCTCCTTTGACTAACAGTGGCCCAATTTCCGACGGCACCCTGTTGGTCAACGGCGCCGGTGACGGTCATTGCTAACCCGGGCTCCGACCAATCCGGTATGAAACTCTGATGAATGAATCGCATATTTAGATTTGGCAAAGTTGTACGTCGGATGCCCTTCCTGACACGACCCTCTTTATTTATCCATACTTGGGACTGGCACTGAAGTCACTGGCTTGTGACCCCCCCTGGCTAAATCAGTCTATTAATCTATCACTTAATTAAATAAGATGCAATTACGGACGCAGCAATTTGTAAGTCTGAGAGGTTTTATGTCGGGTCATGTGATCAGGAGTTATAGAGCAGTTCATGAGAGTTATAGAAGCGACATAACGGAACATAAAAAGGGGTAAAAAAAAAAAAAAAAAAAAAAGCAGAAATCATGTATCATACAGCAGAGTGAAAACGTTTAAACATGATTAATTCTGAGGACATTTAGAAAGTCGAGCGAGTCGATGATTAGGACGGATAGAATTTAAAACACTCCAAACGCTGCTCTGAGTCTGGAGACGGATGTTAGATAATCCAACAATATGTTGTCGGTTCTATTACATTCAAGAACAGTTTTTTTTTTTATCGTTAAACTTTGGCAGACGTTCTTATTATTTATCTATTTTTTTAATCCAGCAGTAGGATTTAAAAAGGGCCTTGCTCAGGGGCCCAACAGTGGCAGCTTGACTGTACTGGGAATTATAACATATAACAAGCATGAAACAGTTCAACTCATGCACATTGTGGGAAATACCTCAGGACTGTAATTCCTGCAGAAGAAGAAGCAGCAGCCTGTGACTGTCAGATCAGTTATCTGTGTGTGCAGATTATAACACACAGGCACGAGTATGAGGAAGATGTAATAAAAACGTGTCCGTGTATTAAAGTGATGATCCAGGACACGTGTTCCTCCTTTTTTTTGCCTCTAACGGTAGGACAGAGGGATGAAATAGGAGAGAGATAAGAAGAACCTTAATTCAGTGCTTCTTATGGAATCGTTACTCGTTTAGGTACTTTACTCATCAGAGGTTCTGATCTGAAGAGATTTATTTATTTATTTAAGGTAAATCCAATCAGCGTCTGTCGAGTTTTAATGAGGAAAAGCAGCTGCCGGAGCGGGACATACAGACTGTGCTGAAATCTTAGAGCTTCCGTTTATTTAGTTTGTGCTAAAATATTATATATATGACATGACATCATCACACATGACATCATCTACAGCAAAAAGCTGCACTTTGTGAGTATGCAAGGTTTGGTGTGTGTGTGTGTGTGTGTGTGTGTAAGCTAAGACATATAGGCTTAAGACTTTGTGTAATGTGACTAATCCGATCTGTGTGTGTGTGTGTGTGTGTATGTGTGTGTGTGTGAGATGCTGTAAAAAAATGTTACTGTAGTGCAATAGTGCCACCTACAGCAAACATGCACATATGGATAGTACGTTCTCTTGCTATCTCCCACACACACACACACACACACACACACACACACACACACACACACACTCCTGTTCTTTCTTGTTCTGAAACAGAATCCACAGAGGGTAAATATAATCCAATTCCGCTCACCTGATACTCAGGTCAGCTTTATTTCCAGCTTAAATTCCTAAAAAAGTTCTTTCTCACAGAACACACCTGTATCGGACCTTTAGTAAATGTGCACGGCAAGCGTACGTGATGGAAGCTGTGTGTTGGCAAGGACCGCACGATACGATAAATCGGGATGTATTACAATACAATTCATATCGCAATGCTTTGTTTCAAAAACCCTATATAAAAAATAGCTTAAAATACAAGGCCGAAGGGCGCTTTTATTTTTGAAGCCATGCTTTCTTTTGACACAATAACCGCTAAGGGTTCAAATAAAACATTAACATAAAACCCTTAAAATTGTAATTTAAATATGTATCTGTACGTCTGTAAAGAATATCGATACACTATTGTGAAAAAAAAATTGCGATGGTGAGCTGTATCGATATTTTTACACACCCCTACAAGACTGCATTAAAACACGCACGCAGAATGAAATCAAATAAAAGCGCTCTGTACCGTCATCGTCGCACTCCTCCAGGGGTTTCTGGGGTTTGTCCAGGCAGCGAGGGTCGATCCACGATGTGGTTTTTGTGTTGTGGCTGGAAAAAAAAAAAAAAAAAAAAAAAAAAAAGAATGTACCAGGAAACCGGTCAGTTCTGTCATTTTAAACATCCTGACATCAACCAGCCTAAACGTAGCATGAAAGGACACAGACGTTCTCCAGAAAGGGCCAGTGTGTCTGTGGAGCGTCATGTGTTAAGTTATTAAGTACATGTATACAGTTATAGATAGCGGTGACTCTGAGCTGCAGTGGTCTGTCCTGTGTCCTGTGTCCGCGTCTGTGTTAAACCTGTAATTAAACCTATGCACTAGAACATTTAGGCATAAAAACTATTTTTTTTTCCTCACATGGCATATAAACAGCAAAAACAGACAAATCGGAAATCATCTCTTCATTTATTTATACAACTGTATGATAAACAAGGCACAACCTGTACATAATTAATCATAAGTTATGTGTGTGTGTGTGTGTATGTATGTATGTATGTGTTATATGTGTGTATGTACAGTATGTATGTATGTGTGTATGTACAGTATGTATGTAAGTATATGTATGTATGTATGTGTGTATGCATGTAGGTTTGTATGTATGCATGCATATGTGTATGTGTGTGTGTGTGTATGCATGTAGGTTTGTATGTATGCATGCATATGTGTATGTGTGTGTGTATGTGTGTATGCATGTAGGTTTTTATGTGTTTGTATGCATGTATGTATGTTTTTATGTGTTTGTATGTATGTATGTATGCATGCATGCATATGTGTATGTATGTGTGTGTATGTATGAATGTATGTATGTAAAAAAGTACTCCAAAAAACAAAAAATTCCTTGGGTGTCTACACATACTTGGTGAATAAAATCGATTACTGAATCCTGAACCTAGAAACTTTGCTAAATAATAAGTTGTTAAAAAAGCTTCTGGACACCATTCTGATTGTAGATGTCTGTATAATATAACCACACACTCTGTAGTTCACACTACAGCATTTGAAGCCCAATTAAAGAGCTCGCCGACATGTCAGGCTGTGATCGGGGGGAAAATCAGCGGGTGATCGGCGCTTGGCAATCTTTACGTGTGAACTACTTAACGACAAATCAAAGAGCTCTGCTGGCTCGTCGCCGACAACTTGCCTACGCCAAACAAATATCTAGCAGGCCAAATATCTGGACCGTGTGAACATGTGATGTCGGCGAAAAGATCACCGGTCACCAAGTTTTAAACAAGCAAGAGTTAAATATGCGTATAATTTAGCGCTAAATATGTTCACTAACTCAGTAGGAACATGACAACAGATGGTTCATGGATCGGATAGAGTGGTTGGGTGGTAGATAGAGTGATTGGGTGGTAGATAGAGTGGTTGGGTGGTAGATAGAGTGGTTATGTGGTAGATAGAGTGGTTGGGTGGTAGATAGAGTGGTTATGTGGTAGATAGAGTGGTTGGGTGGTAGATAGAGTGGTTATGTGGTAGATAGAGTGGTTGGGTGGTAGATAGAGTGGCTGGCTGGTAGATAGAGTGGCTGGCTGACCGCATGTTGTGGATCATTAATGTAGTGTGAACATCACAACGACTTAAAGACAGACGATCAGGTGATGTAGCCTGAACAACACAGCAACAACATCCGCATGCCGTGTAGTGTAAACTTGTGTTAAGCTTTTATTTACTGCCTGTATCTCGGTAACGCCGTGTTAAGACTGCGTGTCTATTAATAAAATTGAAATCGGTAAATACATTTCAGACTGACAGACAAAACCTTAATAATCAAAGCTTCTGCAGTGCAGACGTTCCTGCAGATGATGTAAGAACTCGGAAATAAGATTTTTCCCCCTGACTTTTCTCTGTAGTGTTAAAGAGTCGTAGTAAAAAACTGTATTAGTTAAAGTCTGATTCTCACACCTTCCTTTTACCTTCTAAAAACCCTCCGTTTTCAGTCATTTGGAGATTTATTTAATTTTACATGCCATTTCGATTCCTAAACAAACACCTAATCTTTTTTATATTTCCATGAAATCAGGGTTCGAGCCTAGTTTGTAAAAGTTTTAAAACTTACTAACTAAAAAAAAGGACAGACCGATAGATAGATAGATAGATAGATAGATAGATAGATAGATAGATAGATAGACTGACCAACCGACAGACAGACAGACCGATAGATAGATAGACAGACAGAGGGACAGATAAACAGACCTATAGAAAGAAAGATAGATAGATAGATAGATAGATAGACAGACCAGCCAACCGACAGACAGACAGACAGACCGCTAGATAGCTAGACAGGCAGAGGGATAGATAGATAGATAAACTGATAGATAGATAGATAGATAGATAGATAGACTGATAGACAGACACACAGATAAACAGACAGATAGATAGACAGACCGACAGACAGATAGCTAGACAGACCGCTAGATAGATAGACAGACTGACCCATAAACAGACCGATAGACAGACAGACCGATAGACAGACAAATATACAGGCCGACAGATACAAACTAATAGATAGATAGACAGATAAACAGACCGATAGATGGATAGACAGACAGACAGAAAGGTCCATCTTGATCTTAGATTTTAGTCTTTAATTAAATTTTAGAAGTTAATACATTTTGGTTCCTCCAGGCTTTTTTCTCTCTAAATAAACGGCCATGAGCTCCTCAGCCTCACTTTAATAACACGTCATCGATAAATCATTCCGTTAAGCAGTTTAATTATCAGTCATGGCGGCATTATATGGACCGAATGTGCTGCGCTATATTAAAAACACATTAGTGACTTTCATCACTGACGAATTTCCACTGCAGTATTAATCGTATTTTAATTATTCTTTCAGATTCTTCAGTTCAGACAGGAAACCTCACTCACAGTTTCACCGTCTCTCTGCCTGCACCGCGGGGGGCGTCGCATTTCTTTAGCACTGAAACATTTCCCTTAGCATAATGAGGTTCGGATTAATTGTTTAAAGTATTTAAAGATTCTAATGAGAATAAAATGTCAGGACAATCATAAAGACGGTATCAACAGTTTCCTCCTTACTCGATGAAGTAGACCTCGCCGTTCTCTGTGTAAGCCATCTCCCAGTTTTCAGGTAAAGGGCCTAGCGGGTCCTCGTCCGTGGGTTGACTGGGGTGCGTGTGTGTGTTCTGCGTGCTCTCCGTGGTTGCCGTCGGGACACTGTTGTACCGCTGAGCCGGGGCGAAGGGGCGGACAGAGGGATTCTCGTCCGGTTCACTCGAATCTCCTGGACACACAAACACACGCAGATCAGACCAAATTTACAAACACAGTAAAAAAATTCCTTTGATTACAGAACCAATAGTGCTTGAAGGTCCTCCCATCAGGGCGTGAGGGTGTGGCTCTCTTAACAGCTCCGCCCACTCACTTCCTGACCCATCTGGGGTGACCCAAAGCCGTTTACACTTACCTAACACCTATCTGTCTCTGTGTCTATGTCAAACACCCCCCACCCCCACATACACACGAAATACACAACGATGTCTCCGGTTAGCAAACAGGCTGAGGTGAGATTTCTTTCTTTATAGTGCACACAAACACACACACTTACATTTTTAGTATCTGGCAGACCCCCTTAAACAGAATGACTTACATTTATCTCTATTTTTTTTATCCAATTGAGCAGCTGAGGGTTAAGGGCCTTGCTCAGGGGCCCAGTAGTGGTGGAGAGGTAGTGCTGGGAAATGAACTTATTATCATTCGAATATCAGTTCAGCACCTTACCCACGTCCCACACACACACACTATAACTTCAGATTGGATGTGCCTTTGTTTGTCATTCCGTACATTAAAACACCTGGAACTGAATCAGTGAATCAAATCAAATCAAAATAAAAATGTAAGCAGTTTTAAAGCTGACAACTTTTCAGTTTATGGTTCATCTAATGAGTGTGTGCGAATGTAAAAATGCATCACAAAAGAACAAAAAGATGTTCGAGCACAAGAATCGGTGTGAAAGAAAGCAGGCAGATTATTACGCTTAATGAAAAAAAAATCGATTATTTAAGTATTAAATGGAAAATCAGTGAGTGCAATATTGGCCATGACAGCCAGATGGCGCTCATTTGCCTCTTAGTCTGCCAGATTGTCTGCATGCAACACACACACACACACACACACACACCCTTTACCTGTGAAGCTGCTGTTCATTTCAGGAAGCTCGTCCTCATCCTCTGTGTCAGCGGCGGCTATTCCAGCATTCTGCATCTCATTGTAGGACTTGGAGCGGCGGGGCGTGGTCTCCTGGGGGTGGGACCCGTTGTAGGGCAACGCCTCTCCGCCAATCACTTTAGGAGCTGGGGGCTGGCTCGATGGTTTGGGTGTTCCATAGTAGTTACCTAGGCAACAAGGGCATATCAGGAGCGATTCCAGGAGGAGGGAGGAGTGTGTGTGTGTGTGTGTGTGTGTAAAAAAAAAAAAAAGAGGTGAGTGAAACTGAGAAAAAAAAAAAGTCAGGGCATCGTGTAGAGGTTAAAGAAAGTTTGCTAAGAAAAAAGTAATTTACATAAAACACTGACTTATAAAATAATAAATAAATAAATTTTCAAAATAAAATAAAATAATAATAATAATAAAGCAGTGCTGTGAGTCTGAGGGTAATAAACTGGTGGCTTTAAGCTTCAGATTGAAACTCCACCAGTTTTAAAAGTAAAGAAAAAAATTAATTTTAACACACTCGGTTTGACTTCTGCTCCATTTTAATGTTAATTCAGATAAATAATCATCCGCGTTAGTGTTACATTCCGGCAAGAATCATTCAGAGTCAGAATGTGGGTGTAGGACAGATAAACAACATCTGTCCACCATTGAAGAAGAGACAGAAAGAGACACACAGCAATTTGGAAGGTAGAGAAGACGACAATAAAGTAAAAAGAGAGAGAGAGAGAGAGAATGCAGGAAAGACTTTCAGAGTAGAAAAAAAGAAAGTTAAAGAGAAGGAGGGAAATAAAAAAAACAGGAAGAAAGTGAAAGAGCAATAGATGGCGAGGGAGAGAGTGATGAGAGAAAGAGGGACAGAGTGAAGGAGAGAGAAACATACAGAGAGAAAGAGACGGAGGAAGGGAAAGTGAAAGAGGCAGAGAGTGATTGAAAAATAAAGAAG